>CM061753.1:327824890-328269462 GCA_030979885.1 Lolium multiflorum | reverse complement strand
ATATGAGGTGCCAAAAAAAATCCAAGAAAAGAAAGTTTTATAGTACATAGAGGATGACATGGGGGTCCCATTTAGCAGCGGTATCACCGTTTGAGAGGCGGCAGGGATCGAAAGAAAAAGGTAAGTGACCAAATATGAGGTGCCAAAATAATTCAAGAAAAGAAAGTTTTATAGTACATAGAGGATGACATGCGGGTCCCATGATCTTGTAGCAGCAGCTGCATCACCGTTTGAGAGGCTAGGATCGAAAGAAAAAGGCAAGTGACCAAATTTGAGGTGCCAAAAAACTCCAAGAAAAGAAATGATTGCACATAGAGGATGACATGTCCCATTTAGCAGCAGTAGTCTCAATTCCAAGGCGGCAAGGGATCAAAAGAAAAAGGAAGTAGCCAGAAATCAGGGGGTCAAAAAAAATCCAAGAATAGAAAGAATTTTGGTTCATAGAGGATGACATGCGGGACCCATGATCCTGCATCGTAAACGGCTCGGGTCGGAGAACGTTGAACGAGATGGCGCGATCTAGAAAAAAACAATGCCAGAGAGGCTGCCATCTGGGCCCTACATCCCTCGGCGGAGCGGATTTGCGTTGACTCGGCCGGCGAACCCGAGATTTCGAGATGCACCACGTCCCGGGCCACCATACGCGGCGTGTTGGCGTCGTCGGGCCAGGTGGCCTCAAAAACGAGAAAAAAAGTTTGACATGCACCACGAGGGACCAAAATCGTCGCCATGGTACACCAGCAACCACGGCGCGACTTCGTCGGCCATGGCAACTTTTCTTGTAGTGATTGACAGAGATGCTGCAAGCCCATAGCATACCTCGCCTCATTTTGTCGAAAGCCTTGAGGGTGGCCTTGTCAACCTTGAGTTTAGTTATTATGAAGATGGCTAGTGCAGTCAAAACCGACTCTACGAGAGCTGCACAACATGCACAATTGAGGAACTTGGCTTTCCAAGCGTTCAGCTACAAAACCGATTTGGCAATGTACGCCTGTAGATCCACTCGGCATACACGCTTAAGCGTGAGAGGAAGGCCTAAATACTTTATGGGGAATTGGGTGAGCATGGCAGGGAAGCATGGCCGATTATCTTGTGAGATCGATTTCGTCGCAGCGAATGGGAGCCACTGAGCTTTTTTCCACATTTATAATCAACCCTATGACCTTCCCAAAATTTTGGAGCATAGCCTTCAAGTTTGCAATATCACGGGCCTCCGGTGCTAGGAAGATCACAAGATCATCAGCGTAAAGAGCGATGCAGGACTTGATAAACCTTCTTGGAAAAGGCTTCAGCAGACCATCTTGAGTTGCCACCTCAAGAATCCTAGGCAGGGAGTCGATAGCGCGATCGAAAAGTACTGGAGATAGCGGTCGCTTTGTCGGAGGCCCCAACCATGAAAATTTTCCTTGATTGGAATATCATTCGGAAGGGCCCAGGATATCGAAGTCGTAAAGAGCAAAGCAACCCAAGCATGCCATCTTGGAGGGAAGCCTTGCTTCTGCATCAAGTTCAGAATGTTATCCCAATAGAGAGAGTCGAAAGCCTTGGCAATGTCAAGCTTGATGAGTAAGGCGAGGGAGCGGTTTTGATATAGCCGGCGAGCCACGTTCCTGACGTACATGATGTTACCATGGATGCTTCGAGATTTAATGAAGGCGATTTGGCTAGGAGAGATGATGGCGTTCATCTTTGGGCTAAGCCTAAGGGCTGTTGCCTTGGCGATGATCTTGGCATGCCTTTCCCGATACCAACTCTTCGCTGTGCCTGCATTCACGATGTTTTCGGAATTTGAAATGCCCATTACAACAAACACAAACCAAACAGCCGATTCCGTTTGACAAAACGGGTTTTCAAATTGAAGAAAATGTCACAAGCTCGTTCATAGATCGAAGTTGAGGTGGAGGTAAAAGTCGGGAACCATGATTATCACATGGGAAGTGTTGGGCATCCTCGAGGGTATATTTTCCGCGGATTCTCGAGTGTGACATAGTGTTCATCGGGCATCCTGATCCCACAACAGCTTCACTAATGCGAAACAAAAAAGTTTTGTTTTTACCAAAAATAATTGTGTTAATGTAGCATGTCTAATTTCCTCACCAATCCTGTGAAAATGCTTTACTGAAGAAGAAAAAAACAAACACATTTGATTCATCATCGAAGTAAAACCAAATTCAATCACAAAAAAAGAAAAAGAGTCATCGTACAAAAAATAGTCGATTGACATCAGACACATAGAATTGTACAAGTTTTAGGGTGATTGGCATTTTTAATAACCATCCATCTGCCCTGATCTAACGGTAGTAATTAGACGGAACCAACTGACGGAACCAAAATTGCGGGACCGGAACCAAATTATGTGGGACCGGAACCTCAAATATATTTTGCGAACTTTATAAAACAGAAACGTCCTTTGAAGCGGTCAAATCATCTGATGAGACTACACAAATCTTAAAGCAGCAAATAAATGTTAATATTTGCACATCTTAAAATCACTGTCCTATTATTCTCACCAATCGAGAGAGATAAAATCCTGTGTTCTTTCCGTGAGGTTGATTTAGATCAACCCGTGTTCTTTCCGTGAGGTTGATCTAAATCAACCTCACGGAAAGAACACGGGATTTTATCTCTCTCACACTCACAACCTCTCTCTCTCTACTACTCTCCAGAGCTTGTGTGTAGGTGCTTTCCGCCTGCCCTCCCCAACTTTCTGAAGAAAAGGAAAGGCGAGAGAGGCGACTTGCTTTCCGGCGTTGGCTCCGGCGTCTCCCCTTCCCCGAGGGCCTCGTGCTCGTCGGTGTGAAGGGGGTCGCCGGATCTGATGACCGGACTTGTATAGCTGTAGGTTTTAGGCCTAGTAGCTTAGGATTTCGGCTGTCCACCGCTGTGGCCTTGGCGACGACGGCGGCAGCTTCGAATAAAGGTGCTCCGGCGGCATCCTCGACGGGGATGGACCGGGAGCCATGGTCTTCCGTTCGGGGACGGCGTGGCGGCGGCGTTGTCTTCGATGCGGACTTTTGTCCTCGGTCTCCGCCGTCGCGATGGCGCTCGCTCTGGCGCCGGAGTGGGAGTCTGCGAGGTTGTACAGGAGCTGGTCCCGCTTGCCGTCGGCCATGGCGGCAGCGGCGGCGGACGCTGAAGCTCACTTGGATCCGCGCTGGGCAGGTGGATGCTGGCTGGAGGATCTGTCTTTCTCCCTCGGCTCCGGCGAGTGGAGCTTGCAGTTCCTCACCCTGGCGATGGCCTCGGGGTTCGGCCCCGGCCGATGCACCACAAAGTCATAGGCTTCGCCGCCGGCGAGCCTTTTCGGAGGTCCACAAAGCTGCAGGACAGCGAGGGGGCCGAGCCAGGTTTGGGTTTGAGGTTCGTCGCCGTCCCTTCTTCCGGTGGTTGCTCCGGCGACTTCGGAGACGGGCAGCGAGCGATGGTTGCTGCACAAAGGATCCCAGGGACCGTTTTGTAATTTCGTTTTCTTTCGGGTCTCTTTGTGTAAGTGTGTGTGGACAGCTGGGTTTCCAGTGTCTTCTCTTGTACGCGTACGTGTCCTGTACGATCTGTTTTGAATGAAATGGTACACGTATTGGCACTCAAAAAAAAAACCTCTCTCTCTCTCACTCCGGACCAGAGAGTGTCCTGGCGGCAGGCGGCCGGCGACGGAGGGGATCCACGATGGAGGGGGAGTGGATGGCGGCGGAGGTGAGGGCACGGAGGGCTCTCACTCTGGACGAGAGTGTCCCGACGACGGAGGGGATCCACGATGGAGGGGGAGTGGATGGCGGCGGAGGGGAGGGCACAGAGGCTCTCTCCCGGCGAGCCCCGCGGTGGCGCGACGGAGGGTCTCTCCCGGCGAGCCTAGGAGAGCCCCGCGATGGAGGGGAGTGGGCCGCGTCGGAGGGCCTCTCCCAGCGAGCCCCGCGATGGTGGGGAGGGGGCCGCGCCGAAGGGGACGGGAAGACGACGGACCGGTCTGTCCTGGCGACGGACGGGAGGGGACGTCGACGGAGTGAAGCATATGGTCTCTCCCGGCGATCTCCGGGACGGAGGGCAGGGGCCGCGACCGAGGGAAGCGCGGGGTGGAGGGGACGGCAGCCACGGAGGGCGCCCGGCGAGGGGAGATCAGCGGCGTTGGTCGAGTACAGCGAGGGGAGAAGAGGCGGATGCGGCGTCGGACATGGACGGCGAGTGGAGAAGCGGTGGGTGGGTTTCGGCCGCCGGAGCTAGGCGAGGAAGGAGTGGGCGGCCGCGGCCGCGGCTCATCTTCACATCTCCAAGTATGTCCTCTCTAATGCCATTCAATAATGTGAATTTGCTAGTATCTGAATTCGATTAGACTCGTAGCACATGAAATGTATGTGAGCCTATGGATCCGTTCTGCTGTGCAAAATTCGATGAGATATCTTCCAGCTCCCATTTAAGCATCACTGGTTGTTGCAATGACTGTCTCCATGTTTCTGTTCCGGGCCCTGCAACTAGA
Organism: Lolium multiflorum; assembly: GCA_030979885.1. Lineage (NCBI taxonomy): Eukaryota > Viridiplantae > Streptophyta > Magnoliopsida > Poales > Poaceae > Lolium > Lolium multiflorum. Next base: position 328,264,991 of record CM061753.1, on the reverse strand, counting down.
TGACTTTTCGGGTATTACACCATTTTTTGAAAACATGGTGCTGCTAGAGACGGCATGGCATGTGTGGATCTCTTTAGTTACGACCATGATACCTGTAGGAATTATCTTGGCAGAAAGAGAACTATGATAATGCATATCCTAATTGTCGCGATTTCAGCGGCGGCCCTGTGCTTCTGGGTGGTATCTCAAGTACTAGACATTTGGAGCTGATATCTGAATCGCAGAATGTAAATGCCTACTCTTAGATCCTTTATGTTATCCCATTTTTGTGATGCGTTATCTACATCATTGCTAGATATGTCTTTGTTAGCATAGTGAACCTGTAAACACCTGATCCTTATTGAAATCAAATGGATCGATTTGAATCTACATTATCTTAGAAAAATAGCACAACTTGGACAGTGCACGGAGTAGTAACCCAGAAAACCAAAATCTGAAAATCTTGTGACAGGAACGTGATGCGTGAATATTCATATTCCATTCCTGTCACCAGCGACACCAAGATATAGTAGGCTGTCGTACTAATCTTACTAATAATTTGAGCACCTTTGAGCAACTTCAAACTTATCGGAAGCTTAAAAATAATAGGTGACGGTCACGAGGATTTTGTAAGCTATAAGCCTATAACAGTTGCTTAGAAGTAGTAGCGTACAAATAATAAGTGAAAAACAACTGAAAATTGAAAAAAAATGCTAATAAGATCATTCATCTCATTTAGAGAGCACATCAAACTTCATGGTGTTTTGTACGGGCTGGTCTTTGTTTTTGATGGTTTGCGTATGCGTTTGCCGTCGGCAAGTCCAGCGGGAGTCTCGGTGGCAATTTCTTGTTCGACCGTATCGGTAGGAGTGTTAGTCTTTACTTTTCTCGGACGGCCACGTTTGCGCTTGGGTCTAGGAGGGCTGGTTTCCATGACGACGTCTTCCTTGGGTTTCTCGGAAACATTAGGATTGCTGATTTCGCTGATATCGTCTTCCGCATCTTTAGGATCCTGTGCAACGCTGGCAGTATAGTTCTCTTTTTGTACAGCAGAAAGCGGTGTGTCAGTTGCATTCATGAAAAGTAGGAAATATGTGACATGAAACGTTGGTTGTGTAGCACTAACCGTTATAGGTTTCTTGTAGGATTCTTTTCAAAGCGGGTTGCAATCTGAACGCAGCAGCCTTGAGCATATTTTAAAGCTAAAAATATCTATCAGCGCCTAAATTCGATACCGACGTGGATGTTAGCATAGCCTTGAAGGCATAGAAAATTAATGGGTGCAAATGAAATAGGTTTTTCACACTGAACCTGCGTGAAATAATCCGTCATTTCATTTCCGTCCCATGACAACATGTATTTCAACGTGTACGCCCCACAGGAGTGGCTGCAATGTAAAGTAAAATTTCGGTAATCTTGTGCAGGTGAGTAATAACTTAGCAAGCATCACATACCCATCCTTCTGTTGTGGTATGTTAGTATAGCATGCGGTTTTCCACTGGGCAATATTGATCTTCTTAGACGTTGTTACCCAGCCAGTGTTCACGGCTTCGTTAATGCATGACTGAATGGACAAGACCTGGTTTACAAATAGTTGTGTTAGTAATTTAGAAGTTCACGTGCCATGCGGTACTCGCAGGCTTACCAGTTATTTTGCTGGAATTCATAAATGAAATGATGGCCCAATTCTGTGGCAACCAAACAGTCCACCTATGAAATTTCAAAATGAATTCTAGGATTTCAGGCCCAAATGATGGATACCAAACGACCTTAGAAAATTATATGGCTTCTATAAAGAAATGGAGGGAATATATGTCAAATCGATAAGTTTTTTACTATTACCAAAACTAAAGTACATGGTAATTTTATAAGAAATGAAGTATCTATATAAAACATCGAACACTACTGAACATCTTTATTCCATGAATATCGAGACTGCATATATGGAACATGGGGGCATGTGAACCCACTTTTTGAAAAGTTCCGTTTGTGATGTCAAAACATGTTTTAAAAATCAAAACACAAAATGATTTCCCAGATGATCTCAAATATGTGCCCTGGACATGAGTTTCGTGACGAAAAAACCTTTTATTTTGTCTCGCAAAAAATAAAATTTTGCAGGGCTATATAGCAGTATATATGTGACGTATTTTGTCTTTTTTAGATTCTAAAATAAAAAGTGGTTTCTCCGCGAAAACTTTCTACGCACACATGGAACATGCGTACGTACCCGGTTATTTTTATTTCAAAAAATTTTAACATTTAGAAAATACATTTCCAACCTGGGTTCACATGCACCCAGGTTCAAACCGGACTTTTCCATGAATATCGCCCTACTCAGTTTGAGAATCGTATCTCATGTTATCTAACTAAATTAAGTACTCCTGGCTCGCTGTCTTCAACGTCACGAAGCTATAGAAAGAAAAACGGCCGGCAATGAAATCAAACTCGGTCCGGCGGATGCCGGCCGGCCAAGGTCAACATCATCAGGAGACACGTTAATTTAACCTATCTCTGTACAACAAAATAACAATTCTATCTTCCTCGTTTCAGTACGGATCACCTTTCTCGCAGATTCTTCCGATATTCCTTACCGGAAGAAGACAAATACCCATGCATTGTACACGTACGACGTACGTCAGGGGTGCATTATTGCAAGTTCGTTGGGAGTGTGTAGTGCATGTTGCTGTGCCACACGTGCGTGCAAACATGAGAAAAACATCGGTAATCCTAGACGTAAGGAAGAGTTGTGTTACGGAAGAGTTGTGTTACGGAATGATTACGTACTAACGTGGCCTGCCTTGATTGGTTGGAGTTTGATCCTCTGCTGAAAACCCGGGCCAAACTCAGGACTTCGACCACTGCTTTATGAGTCCGTAAATATTTTGTAAAAGATTTTGTAGGTGTAGGATTACTCGAAAAACATGGCCTAATCAGAAAACCGATGCATGTTGGTATGAATTTGGTCAAAAGTTAAGCTTCTCAAATATGTTCTCCAAGCATAATTATTTCATATTATAGATATTGATACTTTCTTTTATATGTTATATGTAAAAATTATTCGTAAGTTTTACACAAAAACACCCATAGGTTGATCTGGCGCACAATAAACCCCTTTTCAGAGAATGTATATGTGTCAATGGAAACGGAAAAATCGTAGTACCCAAGTCTACAATCTTAAATAGGTGAATTTCTAACCAACGTAAAGTTGGTAATTATATATTTTCCAAGCTATACATATGACCTACTTCAAGTTTGTATTGTGCAATTAAAGCACATACAAATATCATGAGTCGGATATCCCGACTAGTTAAAGAATAAGCGGGTTGCAAAAAACATAAAGCGGAAATCCAAGATCTAGGCACAGTGAAAGAACATCTACGACCGACAATGTTTCCTCCCTGTACCCTCTGCCTAGACAGCCATTTTCCGATGTCTCGCCTAAATAAGGACATCACCGTATAGTCGATACCACCACCCACCGAAACGAGAGGGAAACAAACATCCCTATGGATTGGCCATGCTGACTTTGTTAGAGGTGAAAGTGCGCCTCCAGAACTTTATTGTTTGACCATCCGACATTCCATAGATCATCAAAAATTGCATTTGTACACCTAAAAATAAACACATTTTTTTGAAATTGGGCCGACTTAGAAATTAAAAAAATTGAGCGTATTATTGGAAACATACACAAAATACATATAGGTTTCTCATCGAATAAAATCGGGCGCCTTTTTTATGTTCCATTTGCTTACCAATCCACGTCAACGAATAGGTAGAATGCTTACGAATATGAAGTATATAGCCGCTTATATATCAGTATCACATTCTCGTACGTCTGGAACTAGATCCGTTCACCGTACGAACAAAATTCTGATTAGTGCCACTGCCACTAAATGCTTTCTTATAGACTATCACATCGTCAGGTAACTCAAGGAATTTAGGGTGTGTTCGGTTTGGGGATGGGGTGGAACGGAATGGAACCGTTCCGCACCCAGAGCCCGTTCCTGCGTTCGGTTGCAAACTGGAATGGAATGAAGTGGTTCCTCCAACGAATATTCTCTAGATCCAACGGAGTGGTTCCTCCGATTCGGCCGGACGAGGTGGAACGGGTGACTGTCACACGCTGATTAATTAAGTTTAGCAATAATTAACCAAGTTTAGCAATAATTAATCAAGTTTAGCACTACTTAATCATGTTTAGCAAATAATTAATCGAGTTTAGAATAATTAATCGGGTGATTATCTCACCCATTCCATTCCATTCTCATCCCATTCCAAAACCGAACACAAGGATGGAACCGTTCCGTGACAATTTTTTGTCCAAACCGAACACAGGGATGGAACGGTTCCGTGCCAGTAGAATGGAATGGTTCCATTCCATTCTACCCCATCCCCAAACCGAACACACCCTTAAGGTTCATGCTCCTATCGTCCTAATTCATAGGAATGATGTTTTGGCACATGGGAGCATGCTCCCTTTATTTTGAAATGCATGTTAGATATATTTTAAAATGTTAAAAAAAATTGCAACATCTTCATATGCTACACACTCATAAAGTCGTTTCACGAAAATCGACTTGTCATGTGGCGTGTGTAGAAAAGACAAAATTCGTTGCTAAAAAATGGCTTATCATTTACATAGATTACAAAAAATATCATTTTTCGCGAAACTTGACGAACACAGATATATTATGGAGATGTACATGTAGATTTTTTTATCAAAAATTGTTGCCATTTCGAAATATGTTTTCTTGGTAGAGGAATCACATGCACCTGGGAGCTGAGATTGAGTTTCTGTAATATATCACTCTGCTGATCAGCTGATGTCCACACATCATGCAGGACAAGACATGACCAAATTGCGGGGTTTGCCAATTATGCAAGAAGGAACCCGAGTCCGCAGCGCACCTCCTCTTCAAATGGCGCTACTCCTTGAGGATTTGGAACTCTTTACTTTCTTGGCTTGGGATCATCTCGGTCGACACCTCTAAATGGCCTAACTTCATGACGGTCGAAGATTGGTGGCTAAGCTTCATCTTCGTCAATGGCACGAGACGGAAATCCTTCGCGTCACTCATCATGTTCATCTCTTGGAAAATTTGGAACGATCGCAATGCGAGGATTTTCCGTAAGGTTTTCACCATGCCGATGGTTGTTGTAGCTAAAATTAAAGGAGTGGCGGCTCTTTGGACCGCGACGGGTGCTACACACTTGGGTTCTATCATGCCGCGAGAGTGATTATTTGTTTTCCGAGTTTTTACTCGGCTTGTAACAAACCATAACTCTTTCTTATTCAAAAAATGGGGCATAGCTTTTGCCCCCCTTTCAAAAAAAAAGGTAAAATTTATAATATGCAAACAATTTACAGGATTTTCGCCAGGTGCACCGGTGTGCGCCCGTGGTTCACTGGTTTAGAACAACACATTTTTAACCGGCCCTTAAATTAGAACAGCCCGCTTCCGTTCCGTGATTACAATGGTGTACAGTAGTACAGTACAATAAAAAGAATAGCACGTCCTGTCCTGTCCTGGCCGGGCGGCGACATCAAGAGGTGAATTAGACGTCGGGGATAGGCAGGCGCAGGACGGGACGCAGCGAGAGGCCGGCCTTCCTCCTGGAGGTCATGCCGAACGCCTCGGTCATGTCAAACTCCGCCGGATCAGCCACCCCAGGCGCCTCCCAGTCGAAGTGCAGCAGCAGGCTTGCGAGCGCGAGCTCGACGTTGGCGAGCCCGAAGCCCATGCCGGGGCACATCCGCCTGCCGGCGCCGAACGGCAGCAGCTCGAAGTCCACCCCTCTGAAATCCACCCCGTCCGCCGCCGCGCCGGCCTCGAAGCGCTCCGGCCGGAACGCGTCGGGGTCCTCGGGCCAGTACCGCTCGTCGCGGCCCAGCGCCCAGACGTTGACGAGCACCTGCGTGCCCCGCGGCACGTCGTAGCCCAGCACCTTGCACGCCGGCGCCTCCTGGCACTCCCGCGGGAGGAGCAGAGGCAGGGGCGTGTGCAGCCGGAACGTCTCCCGGATCACCAGGTGCAGGTACGGGACGAGGGTGGCCAGCTGGTCCTCGACGACGGCGCCGTTGGTCTCGAAGGCTTGTCGGACCTCCGCCGTCGCCCGACGCATCACCTTCGGGTTCCTCACCAGCTCCGCTATGATCCACTCCAGCGTCGTCGCCGACGTCTCGCTGCCCGCGCCGAAGATGTCCTGCGCGCGACGGAGAAAGTTAGCTAGCTATAGTGATGGCTGATGACAGTACACGTACACGTACGGAGATAAATGACGGTCAGCTTAGTTTGATTGATTGGTTGCTTACGAAAATGACGGCTTTGATGTCGCCCATGTCTAAGGGGAACTGGAGGCCGGCTCCGTCCTTCTGGATCCTTAGGAGGATGTCGATGAGGTCCTCATCGTCCCCGGCGACGGCCACCCTGTCCTGGTGCTCCGCGATGATGCGGTCGAGGATCCCGAACACGATGTCGCGGCACTCCTCGGCGCGGCGGACGGCGCCGCTGGCCCACACCGCGAGCCGCGAGGACGGCCACAGGTCGGCGGGGTTGAACCCGGCCACGAGCTCGATGGATCGGTCAAGCTCACGGAGGAACAAGTCGCGGTCCTTGCACCTGTCGCCCATCACGGCGCGCACCGTGCTGTCCGCCACCAGCGCCGACAGCCTTGGGCGCATGTCGATCACCTCCCCGGCGGCCGCAGCGGCCCCAACGGCGCGGAGCATGGCGCGGACCTCCTCCTCCCGGATGGCGCGGAAGGAGAGCACGCGGCGCGCGGTGAGGAGCTCGGTGACGGCGATCTTGCGCATCTGGCGCCAGTGGTCGCCGTAGGGCGCGAAGATGATGTCCCGGCCGCCGTTGGTCATGACGCGCACGGTGGAGCTGAGCGGGCGCGTGGCGAAGGACGTGTCGTGGGTTTTCATCACCTCGCGGGCCGCCTCCCGGGACGACACCACCAGCGTGGGCACCTCGCCGAGCCGGAGCAGCATCACCGGCCACCCGTGCCGCCGCGCCAGGTCGCGCATGGCGCGGTGCGGGAGCTGCCCGGCGAGGTGGTGCATGCTCCCGAACACAGGCAGCGTCCACGGCCCAGGCGGCAGCCGCAGCTGGTTCTTGCCGTCCGCCGGCGCCGGGCTGCGGATGCGCCTGGCGAGCAGGAGGAGCAGCGACGCCAGGGCCAGGCCGAGGTACACGACGACGTAGTCCTCCATTTTGTGTTTTGTTCGTAGTACGATGAATGGATCGATGTGCTTCCAGACGTGAATGTGATGCCCATATATATAGGAGGCATATTGCCGTCGTTTTGCACTTAGCACCGGAGAAAGTGCTAGCTCCAAAGATGCGACCATGGAAAGACAACATATTTTTCATCCTAATAAGTACTCGCTCCATCCCAAAAACATAATATCGGATTAAAAATCATTTTTTGTGAAATTTGATCAATTATATAACAATATATAATAATTTTATAATATAAAATCAGCGTTACTAAAATAATGGTGAAATATATTCATGTTATATATGTTTTAATCGCTAAACTTTATAAAGTTTGACTTTGGCTAAAAATTATACGCAACATATTATATTTTGGGACGGAAGAAAAGTACTGAAATTCCTCTGGTTCATATTACTTGTCGCAAATATAGACATATCAACTAAAATATGTCTAGGATACGTCTATATTAGCGGCAATTGATATAATCGGATGGAGTATGTTCATTGAGTATTCTAATGCCTACTTGTGGACGTAGATTAATTAGGAAGGGATATGTTTGAGAACCAACCTGAGGTGGGTGGTTAGGAGGATGGTTGTATCCCCAGACCACCAGAGTTTAAATCTCAGATTTGGTGTGTCTCAAAAAGGCGGAATATTCATTTAGTGGGAGGCGGCGTTCCCGTCGACAGCGAAGCGCCTATGGTGACTTCGTCAATTTCAAGATCCAATTCGCTGGCGCAGTCTTTCGGAGGTGCTCATAGGGGTAGGGTATGCGTATGTACATTCATAGGAGCGAGTGTATGCACGTGTATGTGAGCGTCTACGTTTGTACTATGTTTCTCAAAAGGAAGGGATATGTTCTTCCTAAGGCGATCAGGAAATCTTAGTTTGTAAGTTGTGCAAGTTGCACATTTTTAGACCAACTAAATTAGATAAAAACAATTTGAAAAACCTTAGATGTAAAAGTGCTGAAGCGCAGGTAGCGGCGAAATGTGTTTCATGCGCGCGCCTACCATGAACTATTTCATTATGTTTGAATGCATTATCCACATCCAACACACATTTGTAAATCGCTGCGAAAGCTTGATAACCGTGATGAAATCGTGCAGCGCAGATCACAAAGCATCAATCCGATGGCACAAACATGCAGGTGACCTAGTGCACATGCTAGAATCACCGTGTTCCGGTAGCGGATATCGTTTTCCCAATAGGCACCGTAGAAGGCACAAAACACAATAGGCGCGTTTTCAGCCTTGCCGCCGAGGTTGTCCAATACCGCCCCTTTTCATAGCTTTATCGGTTTTAGTATCTTGTTTTGGCGGTGGTTGTCTGTAGTGCTTCATGTCACGTTGATGTTCTCCCTTCCCCTCGGCCATGTCGAATCTGGTTTACACGAGACTTGTCACAACTTGTATCTCGGTACAAAGAGAAAACAGTACTCCCTCTGTCTCACGAAAGATGTCGAAGGTTTATCAAAATTTAGATGTATATCTAGACACTAAGTAGTAATAGGTACATCCAAATTTTGAAAACTTTCAAAATGTTTCGTGGGACGGAGGGTATATATATGCACCCGCGATCTTAGTTGGCATTTCCTTTGACCGCCGACTTTGTTAGAGCAACACTCATAAAAATGAGCGAGCAATCGACCTTTGGTAAGAACACTAAAAAAATGGTGATTGGTATGACCTACTACGTCGAGGACATGATTAACGTCCACCTAACATCCAAGAACACGGGACCAAATTAAACAGAGATGCTTTCCCCGGCCTTGTCATCTAGCACCAAGATATATATCTATATACATATGTAATGCCTGACTGACATATGCCAATATGCGAATGCATTTCATATTGTTCTACTCTTATGCGAAATACAAAACACATGTTTCATGATGTGATGATCAAACTGCATGAGTAGGTGAACCTATATATACATCGATCTAGTTCCTTGGCGTCTTGCATGATTCGGAGATCAGAAGAGCGATACTGGCATCAGAAGTGCGCGCGTGCATTGTATTCCCCATGCTGTCAATTTCTTGTTGCATGTATGGTAATTGGCAACAACATGCACACTACACATCGTAATTGAACTTCCCGCACTCCCACACACACGTAATAAGGTGTGCAATGCGTGCATCTGCATGCTTTGTCTTGTTGCGGTAGAGAACACAAGAAGAATCTGCCAGCGGGGTGATCCTTTGCTGAAACAAGAATATCTTGTATGAATACAAATATAGGCTGAACGTGTCTGGTGATGATGTGACCTTTGCTGGCCAGCATCTGCCCTACTGAGTTTGATCTCATGCCGGCCGTTTTCCCCATTCGCCAAACCAGTTGAAACGAGACAGCTGGATGCGAGCTATGAAAACTATATACAAACCATATATTTGTATTTGTAGAAGATATTCTTGTTTGGCCACTTATGCTCCATATATTAAAGCTCTTAGCAATAATGTGACTGCTCCATTGATCGTGAATGTTTATCCTAAAGTGACACACCACATGTAAATTAAACTAGAATTCATCACATGAGATCTCAAAAAAAAAAAAGAATTCATCACATGACATAGCAACGCGAATTTTTTTTAAATAATGCGAATTATTTTATAAATTGTAGAAGTATCACGCATTTTCAAAAATTTGCAAAAATATGACTCGGTCCGCCACGCGTCGACCGATCGGTAGTTAGCAAACCGATCGGTGCACTGACAGCCGATTGCAGGTGGCATAGGTCCCACCTGGTCCGACCGATCGGCGGACAGGTGACTGATCGGCCAGCCGGTGGCCGATCGGCCTACCAGCTACCGACCAGAGCAGCACGCAACAGCCAATCTAGCTGCATGCATGCATCAGCTTGCTTGGCCGATCGATTGTCAACAAAAGTGTGATTATACGATTAGTTTTGAGACATGAACCAGCATAAGTTTATCTTGTCACGTCTACCTATGTCTGTAGACTTAGGCATCTCCAACGAGACGACGTAAACGAAATACACAACGATCATTTGCATCCACGCGGATTTAAAATGCGTCAGGAACTAGGTATAGCGGCCCGATGCTTAGTGTTCGGTCGTCCGCGGAGACGCAAACGTGGCGCATATTTTCATCTAGGATGCGTCACGACGGATGTTGCGCGGACGCACCAAGTGACCGCTCGCTTTTTCATCGGGCCCGTCTGGCACCGAGCCATAGGGCTGTATCGAGCACATCGTTTCTGCGGCCGCCGCTTCGGCGGTCATCGCTTCCGCGTCTGTGCCGCAGCATTCACCATCAATGTCGCGGCTACCTCTTCTACATGTGCACTGGTGGGCGGCGGCTGGGCTTCCGTGCCGCCATCAATGACATCGTGTCCCGCGTGCGCTTGGCCTTTTAAAGTCGACCGGCATCGTCCCTGCCATCGTCCACAGCACCGACACCTCCGCTCCCACACCACCGCGCGCCGCTGCATCACCATGGGGAAGAAGAAGAACGACTTTGAGACGTTCGACAACGGCACCAAGAAGGAGGCGCGACCGAACAGGGTGTTGCTGCCAGTAGCGGTGGCGCGGCTCATGCACCAGAACTAGACGCCGTGCGACGAGAAACGGCGCATGCGCCGGTACCTGCCGCCGGACCTCCGTGCCGATCCCGCCTTCGCCGGTTTCCATCCAGCTGGCATTGATAACCCTGTTGTTTCCACCAAGGTAGGACATACAGAGACCGCCACTACTGACTTCAATTGGCTCGTGGCCATATTCGCTGCAAAGAAAAATACTCTAATAGTTTTAACTGTCGGTGTCCGAGCCGGACTCGCCGGTGTGGTAGTGCCTGCAGCAGGCTGTGTTGTCGAACAACTTGACGATCATCTCGCCGTCCCCCTCGTAGAGGAAGGTGAGCTGGCAGCCGGCTCGAGCGCAAGGTCACGGCGAACCGTCCCACCCCGTGTGGGTACATCTTGACCTGCCCATCGAACAAGACCTGGATAGGCCACCGGCAGAAGTTGCAGCTGGCCTCCCGTAGCTGCAACTGGGCTGGCTCGACGGCATCGACAAACTTGTCCGGGAGCCGCTTGATCCGAGTGGGTCGTCGTCGATACGGAAGAGGAACTCGAAGCAACGCTCCTCCTGCGAAGACGAGGAAGAGGCAGGCGACGGCGACCGTGCCGTAGCTGCTCCACCACGACGGCTAGGTTTGTGTGGAGGAGTGACGAGGAAGAAGCGCGCCTCTTTATATAGGCCGGAGGCAGCACGGCCGCGGGACGCGTGGCGTCGCTATCATCGCGTTGGCGGAGGTGGGCGGCGACGCGGCAGTGAGGCATCGTCATTAACGTGGCGATCGCCGGCGGGGCGGCGCTGGCCGGCGCGCCCGAGAAGACGTTGCCGGGTCGCGAGGCGGGCCCGACGAAACGTCCGCTAAACACGAGCGGATACTTTGCGCGTCCTCGCAGCGTCCGCAGAGATGCATCCCAGATGTATATTTGGACCTGGTTTCCGTCGCCGCGGACGACCCGATTACTTTACGTTGCCCCACTAAAACAGAGAACTAACTCAGCTAGTACAGTGAATATGCGTTGCGTCTAGCAAACTAGCTCAGCTGGTACGGTGAATGAACGCTGCGTATTTTGTTAGTGTGGAGTATGTGTGCTAATCAGTCACACAACAGCAGGTACTTAGAAGTGGTCGGCTGCTAGCTGCGTAGATGTGTGCTAATTAGCCGGACAGCTGTAGAGGTGATCGGCTGCTAGGTGGCCGATTGGCCTGCTGCTGGCCGGTCGGTCTGCTGCCGGCCGATCGGCCTTGAGCTAGTCAATTTGTGGTACGATGCAGAGAAACTGTCCGGCCGACAGCCTAAATAGTCTTCGGTAGGCCGATCGGTCAGCTAAATACCGACCGAGTCATATATCTGGAAAATTTTCAAAACGCGTAATATTTCTAAAAATTATAAAATAATTCGTATTATTTAAAAAAAATCGCCGCAACGCGAAATTTTTTTAAATAATGCGAATTATTTTATAAATTGTAGCACACAAGCAAGTTCAACACACAAGCAACTTCAACACAAAATGGCCGCGGTGGAAGCTTTGCCCGCCGCGCGGCGTCGGCTTTGGACAAGCATGGCCTGCCCGCGTCCACTTTCACGGAGGACATCTTACCCTTTTTCAGAGCAGCGCCGGCGGCCGCTGTGCCGGCGGCCGCGCCCCCTCCTCTGTTCCCGGCGCACTCCGCTGACCCGCGCGGTCTCCTCCGATTCCGGCGGGATACGGGAGGTCCTCCACCCTGCTGCCCCGACCTGACGACGCCCTGTTGCCCATCCCCGCCGCCCATCTGCTCATCTCTGCAGCAAGGTCCATATAAATTGAAGGTGTCTCTTTTTCCTGCTCTCTTTGGGCTGTGGCCCATACCGGCCCATATCTGCCCGGCCCATACCGGCCCGGTTGCAGCACTAGTACAAAAGGGCCTGAGCTCAAAGCGAGCGCACGCGCGGTGAAAGCGTAAAAGACAAGGGAAAAAAGTCAGAAAAAAATACAAAGGCACAAAAAAACACCAGAGAGGCTGCCTGCTACGTTCCCCTCCCCACCGCGCCGAAACCCTCGCCGCCACCGCCGCCGCCGCCCTCGAAATCGTCGCAGCGGCGGCGATCGCCGGCCCGCCTTCCGGTACCAGCTGCGGAGGCACGGGACCGTTCCGTTCCGCCGAGGACATGATCTCGCGCCTCCCCACTCCGGTGCTCCGCGCCGCCCCCCAATGTGAGCCCCTCCTCCCCCCTTTCCCCACCGCAACGGTTCTTGCCTTCTCGACAAGGCGGGCGCGCCTCCGTGCCTGCAGTAGTGGTCCTGCTGGATGGACTCCTGTACTCGGCGCAGCATATTTTTCTTGGGCGTACGTGTTCTTGGAGGATTCTTTGGGGGTCTTCTGCAGGCTGGTTCGCGTAATTTCGTCTATTGAGACTACTAGGGTTCCGGAATTGACTTCTCGTGTTCTCTCCTTCCCGAGTTTCTTGTAGAATCGCCGCGAACTTCCAACCGCAATTCGGAGCTAGTCCAAAGCCTGGTCTTTTTACAGTCTTCACGCGCATTTCGCTCCAGATTCTCATTCCCTTTCCTCGATGCGTTTTCCGTACGCTCGTGTGTGTACGCAACTCGAATTCTTGACATCTGCAATCGTTCACAGAGAAAGGCGTCTCCCTCCCCCTCTTTCATGGGGCAGCCAGGGATGGAGCCTCTCCAAGGGAAGGAGACCGTTCCTGACTGCAATGGTGGCGCTCCCCTGCCTGCTCCCCCTGCCAAGCAGCAGCAGCAGCAGCTGCTGGAAGGGGCAGATGCGTTGCGGTACGCCAACATCCTCCGGTCACGCAACAAGTTCGCGGATGCTCTCCACTTGTATAGCGCCGTGCTTGACAAGGATGGCACCAATGTGGATGCCCTTATCGGGAAGGGGATTTGCCTCCAGGCGCAGAGCCTGCTCAAGCAGGCCCTCGAGTGCTTCACCGAGGCTGTCAAGGTCGACCCCAGTAACGCGTGTGCTCTCACGCATTGTGGCATGATTTACAAGGACGAGGGGAACTTGGTTGAAGCTGCAGAGGTATGGGGCAAGATTCATTAATATGGACATTCTCCCACCTGCCTGTTGGATTGGATTGCTGCTTCTTGACTTGTTGTCAACTGTGAAATGTGGAACAGGCGTATCAAAAAGCCCGAACTGCGGATCCTTCCTATAAAGCTGCTGCAGAATTTCTTGCTATTGTATTGACCGATCTTGGGACTAGCTTGAAGCTTGCAGGCAATACAGAAGATGGGATTCAAAAATATTGTGAAGCCCTTGAAGTCGATAGCCACTATGCGGTACCATCATTAAAATCTACTTTATCTCCATACCTCTCCTTGTTATATTTTTCATTTTATTTAGCGTTGTGCTAATGTATCCATCTGACTTCTGCAGCCTGCTTATTACAACCTTGGAGTGGTTTATTCAGAGATGATGCAATTTGATGTAGCTCTTACTTGTTATGAAAAAGCTGCACTGGAGAGACCGTTGTATGCCGAAGCTTATTGCAATATGGGAGTTATTTACAAGAACCGGGGAGAGCTAGATGCAGCAATTGCTTGCTATGACAGGTAACCTTGCCATTAATTTCTTCATTTGAATTCTGTTGATGTTCATAAAGCAATCTACAACATGAACATGGTGTAGCTCATGTGTTGCATAACTTTACTGTGTATCCCAGGTGCTTGACTATATCCCCAAACTTTGAGATTGCTAAGAATAACATGGCAATAGCACTAACCGACATGGGTACAAAGGTGCAAACTTGTCCACTACTACTGTTGTGTAAATTCTATGCTTCCATCATTCTCCATTTTTTCTTTTCTTTGACTGACCTTAAAATGGCATTCAATGTATGCATCATGTACTAATAATTTCTCATTTTTCTAGTACTAAAGGTTGTACAGAAGCTCAGCTGCAATTGTCATACTTTTTGTATACATTTTACATTTAGTAGTCCATAGCACTGCCACTGTCCATGATTGATTAACGGAAATCTTTTATATTTTCGCCTACTAATTATTATTTAAATAACCAAAATGTTTAGGTAAAAATCGAGGGTGACATCAATCAAGGTGTGGCATATTACAAGAAAGCTCTCTTCTATAATTGGCACTATGCTGATGCAATGTATAATCTTGGTGTTGCATATGGTGAAATGTTGAATTTTGAGATGGTGAGTTACAAGGAAATTACATTAATTTGGTTCTACTATTTAGCATTCACTCTTTGCTGAGTGCTGACATAAACTATTTCCGAGTTTTATGAAGGCTATCGTATTTTATGAACTTGCTCTGCACTTCAATCCTCGCTGTGCGGAGGCATGCAATAATCTGGGAGTAATATACAAGGATAGGGATAATCTCGATAAGGCTGTTGAATGCTATCAAGTAAGTGAAACTAATAATTGACTTCTGTTCAAGTATACTTGTGTTTACTTATTCTCTATTCTCTTTCTTTTGTGTTTTGTAGATGGCCTTGACAATTAAGCCAAATTTCTCTCAGTCATTGAATAACCTTGGAGTTGTCTATACAGTTCAGGTATGTTCCTCTATTATCACATTTTTCTTGTTCACATTCTTACTGTGGTTGGCTGGTTATTGCACTTATGGTTTATCAAAATGCATTTCTCATATTTAGGGCAAGATGGGTGCTGCTGCAAGCATGATTGAGAAGGCCATACTTGCAAATCCCACGTATGCTGAAGCATATAATAACTTAGGTAATGAATAACAAATCTCTACTCCCTCCGTCCTGGATTATAGGTCCTGCATGTAACCCAAGGTCGTCAATTTGACCAATATAATATAAATTATATAATACAAAAATTGTACAATTAGAAAGTATAACATCTATACTTTCTAATGATATATGTTTTGTAGTAAATATCTTGTGCTACGTTGGTCAAATTGACGACCTAGGGGTACATGCAGGACCTATAAACCTGGACGGAGGTAGTACCATTATAGATTCTTATAATTGCATCACATGCAACAAGGATGTATATGTATCTAAACAAAACAAATACATCATGTATATTAGAGGATGACCATTGCACAAATCATTAACTTTGAACAATCGGCAATAAATAGTAAGCGAGAGTCAAGGGACATTTCTCAGATCTGACATGAGGTGGCCATTGGGGGTTTGCTAGGTTTTTTTTCCTTTGAAGTGTTTCTGGTGCAGAAGTGTAGAGGAAAATCAGGATTTATTTTATATTAATTTTGAAAGTAAAAATTCCTCAATATCCCCCAATGGCCCAATGTATGTATCTCCACATATATAAGGGTCATGGGTACAACTATGGCAGTATTGAAAAAAAAAAAGTCTGTTCAGTATTATTATTTTGCATTTTGTAGGCTTTTTAAGTGACTTGACAGTTCACCATTTCTTTATCATAGGTGTTCTTTACAGAGATGCAGGAAGTATCACATTATCTGTACAGGCGTATGAGAGATGCCTTCAAATTGATCCTGATTCACGAAATGCTGGTCAGGTACTTTTGGAGGTCCCAAGCTTTGATTTATTAACCTTTCTTCAGGACTCTTGTATATTGGTATATGAAGTGTTGATTTAGTTCAGCAGGTACCACTAGTATGCTCTTGCACCCATTTAGTATCTGACAATATTGTATAAATTCTCTTTATGACTTTTACTCATGATTTTCTCGTTACCTAAGACATGCCATATGGGATCCCCCCTTCATGAAGTAACTTGATGCACCTTTCCCATTTCCTTTCAACCTTCTGTTGCTTGTGCATTGTATCTGTAAATTTACTGGAACACCTATGGCTTATTTCTTTCTAACACATTGCCCATCGATGCACTGTATAGATTAAGATCTTTCCTGAGCTGGTCAACTTAACAGAATAACTCTTTTGCAGAATCGATTGCTTGCAATGAACTATATTGATGAGGGATCGGATGACAAACTTTATGATGCTCACAGGTCCTTCTATGCACTATTAGCAATGGATGTGCCATTTTTATGTTAGCGTGATTTGCATTTCTACATGGTATTAATACTATTCAGTTCTTTCTCTTTTTTTATATTTTGCAGAGAATGGGGAAAGCGCTTTATGAAACTGTATGCCCACTATACTAGTTGGGATAACCCAAAAGTCGCTGATCGTCCACTGGTCATTGGTTATGTATCTCCTGATTTTTTTACTCACTCTGTGTCATACTTCGTTGAAGCCCCCCTTGCACACCATGACTACACAAACTGCAAGGTGGTCGTCTACTCTGGTGTTGTGAAGGTAGAGATAATTTGTTCTTTGGTTGGCTATTCTGGATTTTGTGCACACCATGGTTATCAACTTATTTAGATTGCCTTGCCTCATTTGGAATTACTATCTGTTGAAATAAACATGCCAAATGATCACTTTACCAAAACAAAAACGATCATCCAGTGGTTGACAGGGTAGGGAGCTGGGGGTCTATTTATATAGAAAAAATCAGTTCAGTAAAACAAGATATGCAAATTGAAAAAATAACATGCAATATGAAGATGTCAAGTTGGGTCTAGGTTATCTCCTTGTCATTTTTCCTTTTACACATGCTCTTTATTTTCTCATTACATTCTTTTCATTTATGATTCTTTAGGCAGATGCAAAGACCCTTCGATTCAAGGATAAGGTGTTAAAAAAGGGTGGGTTGTGGAGAGATATATATGGTATTGACGAAAAGAAGGTTGCTAGCTTGATCAGAGAGGATAAAGTGGATATACTTGTGGAACTTACTGGTCATACTGCAAACAACAAATTAGGAACAATGGCATGCAGGCCTGCTCCTATTCAGGTATATTTGTGTTCCATGACGCATTTCTAGGACTTAGTTTTATTTCCAGAACTGGTTTGCATGTGAACACCGTTATTCCTGTTATTATGTTGGGCCTCCTTTCTAACTTGGATGTGTGTCTATACAGGTTACATGGATTGGTTACCCTAACACGACAGGTTTACCAGCAATTGACTACCGAATAACAGATTCATTGGCTGATACACCTAATACAAACCAAAAGTATGCTATATGCTTTCCTCTGTTTATATTCTGTGACGATGTTTCTCCCCATGCATCTAGAACCACATACTGACATCTGTGTGCAGGCATGTTGAAGAGTTGGTGCGTCTTCCTGAAAGCTTTCTTTGTTACACTCCTTCCCCAGAAGCTGGGCCTGTTTGTCCAACACCAGCAATTTCAAATGGTTTCGTCACATTTGGAAGTTTTAACAATCTAGCAAAGGTACACGATAGATTTGAATGTTTTAATTTTCTTAATATGATCACTCTGTTCATTGAGTTATTTTTTTTTTTGGCAGATTACACCTAAAGTGTTGCAAGTTTGGGCCAGAATATTATGTGCAGTCCCTAACTCACGGCTTGTGGTTAAGTGCAAACCATTCTGCTGTGACAGTATCAGACAGAAATTTTTAACAACACTGGAGGAGTTAGGTTTGGAGCCATTACGAGTCGATTTGCTGCCATTGATCCATCTCAACCATGATCACATGCAAGCATATTCCTTAATGGACATTAGGTGAGAAGTTATGTCACATTTAGATCTTCTCGGTTAAGTTTTAAAATGTTCCTCAGGGTAGCAATTCCTTATCACGTGATATTCAGAAAATGCTTTCTCCATTATCTGTGTTCGTCTGAACAGATGACTGAACTTTGACTTATGTTTTTGCAGCCTGGATACGTTTCCCTATGCTGGAACTACCACAACATGTGAATCCCTTTACATGGGGGTTCCATGTGTTACAATGGCTGGTTCAGTCCATGCTCATAACGTTGGTGTTAGCCTACTTACTAAAGTTGGTATGTAATACTGAACTGTACCCTAATGATGGTGTTGACACATTTTTTATTTGCGCCTCTTATTTATTTGTTTTATTTTCGTTTCTCCTGCGTGGATATTTGTAGGAGCTGCATTTTATTCCACTATCTTTTTTCCCAGTACATATATCTGCTACGGAACCTACAAAAAAAAGGATTATTGGGACCTAGATTGTGTTAACTTGTGCTATCACTCCGTTTTTTTACTGTCCAATCAGATATGCAATCATGAAGAAAATTGTTGATTGCTAGTTATTTTTTCCAGGTTTGGGGAGGCTGGTTGCCAAAACGGAGGATGAATATGTTAGCTTAGCATTGGATTTGGCATCAGATGTTGATGCTTTACAAGAACTGAGAATGAGCCTACGAGAACTGATGATAAAATCACCAGTCTGCGATGGAGAGAGTTTCACACGGGGCCTGGAATCTGCATACAGAACCATGTGGCGCAGGTACTGTGATGGGGATTCACCAGCTCTCAAGCGCCTAGAACTGTTAGCGGATCAGCCAGGCTCCAACAAGGAAGACTTGGACAAGACGGCAGTGAAACTTGCAGATCCCAGAGTACAGAGAGCGAATGCCATTGCAGAGGAAGATAACCAGGCCCCAATAAAGGTTAATGCCACGCCGGAGGAAGGCGGGCAGCCCCAGATAATAATGGCAAATGGTGTGAGTTCACCTGCTGATAGCCAGGCCCTGATAGCCACGGCGCAGCTAGATCAGCCCCAAATAATGGTGAATGGTGTGAGTTCACCTCATTCCACTTCTGGGAGATGCGAAATGAACGGGCATAGCAGCCGATGACCAATGGGAGGCAGGGAATGCTCCATTGATGCAGGCACACACTGATGTCTAGATGCACCATTGGTGTGGGTGATATCATCACGGACTCGCTATCGGGGCACCGATACTAGGTGCCCCTGTTATTGACATCAGGAACGGATAACAGCACGTAAGTGTGTCATCTGGTGCAAAGCTATGGTGACCAATGACTTGTAGCAGTGTAATATAACTCGTGGGGGATGCTTATAGAGATTTGTAGAGTTTATCCCCCCCTATTAGGTGTACGAGTAAGGCGGATATGACAAATTGTGTTGCATGTTAGAAATCAAGAAAGGTGTTGATTGTATATGTAGAAACAGCTTCTATATTCAATTTAACTGAGGCAATTGCAACAGTCTGTTTGTCTTTCTTCATTCGGTTCTGTTTCTCGTCCACTGGCCTGCTATATGCAAGTGCAACCTTCTGAGGTTGCCTGCTGGCAGATCATGAGATTGCAAGGTGAACCTACAAACATGATTTTGTATTTGTTGGCCTTTCTGGTTTAGGAGTAATTTTGTTTAGCAGGTTTCTGATGTAAATTGAGATTAACGAGTATTCAAGCTGTATGTAAAAATTTCCTGGCTATGAGCGAAACTTCCGACAAAGTTGTACTCACAGGTATTCTGCCTACTTGCAATCGTATCTGTGAGTAGAAGCACTGGTTCTGGCAATCCAACATTCCGACAGGAACTTGGAAACTGATCAGGAAGCAAGCTTGTCTAAGTTAGAAGAAACAAGGGGATGGCCAAGGAGCTTGGGCAACTGAGTGCACCAGGTTAGGGTTGTGCGCCCATTGGCAACCGAAGTAGTGCATAAGTTAGAAGAAAAATGGCTGCAAACATAAACTGCGTAAAACCTAGCTCAGTGTTCTACCTGAGTACGCTGTGAACCTCTTGCCCAAAAAATGACCACATACTACACAAGAAATATAGGTCATCACACATTTTCTAGAGTTATTTTTTCTACCAATTGATGATCATGCATTCAAGTCAGATAGATCAAAGATCCATTGGCTGTTAAAACGGAACACCAAAGTACAAGGTTGCCAATGGCTGGTATCACTTCTACAAAATGCATTACATTACAAGACTTAGGAATCGAACACACTCAGATCAGACTATCAGAGGTCATGACAGCACGTAGGACTAGCTGCGCTTCAATCTTTAACACTGGTCTTCAGGATTTTCACTTCATGGATGGGCCTGGACCAACATAGTAGTAATAAAATAAGATTCAATACTAAGGATTGAAAAAATAGGAAAAAATACTGCATGAACTCTTTGCAGGTGGATAATGAAATTGATTCAATGGGACACAAGTAATCTGGTGCACTCGTGTGAAGCTATGGAAATAGTGTAAGTGGTACCTATCGTTCTTGTCTGTCTGAATGCTTCCAAGGCGCTTGACAATGTCCATTCCCCTGCACACTCTCCCAAAAATTGTGTGCTTCCCTGGTACATTCAGATTATTATGTTGATTGACTGAAAATGCAGGCGCACTGATGCAAAGTTCAGAATGGACACATTCCAGAAGAAAGAAAGATAGTAACGTAGCTTCTAAGGTAGATTATATCTGAGGATGGCAGTGAACAAGGGAAGCACAGCTATGCTGGCATCATATGTCAGGGACAATATGCATTAGACTTGAACAATAAAGTGATCCTCCAAAATGCTCTTAATAACTCGAGCCACCTTAGTTGTACTTCTTTGTAATCATTAGGAGTCCAACTAACCATCAATTCATTATAGAACAGTTGCCATTTTTCTAGGCGACAAGTACTAGGAAAAGAAAGGTGTCGATAAACCAGTGTGCAGAATGTATTCTGGGGTAGAGTGAAAACACCAAACCCGGCTCAATAAGGCAAAACATGCAAGAGCAGTAACATATTGTGGAGTGCCGGAATGCTAGTCTCATCATCCAGTGATTGACAAGGAGAAGAGTTATGAAGAACTGGCTTCCGTTTGTATTTGGACCAGCATTTGCCATCGATTAAATGACAAGGTTTTTAATGACAAAACTATTATCAGAGTGGGAGCGATTGCGGCAGCATGGTCGCTTTGGCTATGTTGAAATGACAAGGTTTTTAATGACAAAAATTCATCTATCATGCAGGTTATTTATCGGTGTACAACTTTGCTCCGTTCATGGTTGCCACTTCAGCGTTTGGACGATCGAGACCTCTTTACGGAGGTGTCTACACGGTTGGAGAACACGGCTAGGGAGTTTATTTCCCAACATGAGTGGCTGCAACGTCGGAGGATTGAAGCCAATGGAGCTTTACAGTTGTTGGCTTTTTACATCCTTCTTTTTATCTCTTTTTGTTTGATACTGAAATACTAAACGGCCGTGTGCATCCTAGCTATGCAGAGGCTGGTTGTAATGCTTAAAAATATTTTGAGTAATAAAGCGTCCCTTATTGATTTTTTTCCCATCGATAGAATCCCAGCCCCGGTGTGCTTTAGTGACATTTTGGTGACATGGCATGACAATGCATGAAGAAAGAGAGCGTGGTGGTAACTAGCTATGTTACCATAACATCACATATCCCAAGATAAGATGAGTCTACAACATAAGACATGACACAATGCATGACACCACATGTAAGTTACTACTCACTATGAAGATAGTAACTTAGACTAGTAACATATGCCATGTTACTTGAGACCGGCTTTTGTGAATCTGGGTGTATGTGAACCCACTTTTTCAAAAGTGGGTTTGTGATGTCAAAACATGTTTCAAAAATCGAAACACAAAATGATTATAAAGATGATCTCAAACATGTGCCCTGGACATGAGTTTCGTTCTGAAAAAACATTTTATTTTGCCTCGGAAAAAAAGTAAAATTTTACAGGGCTATATAGCAGTATATATGTGAAGTATTTTGTCTTTTTTAGATTCTGAAATAAAAAAATTGGTTTCTCCGCGAAAACTTTCTACGCACACATGGAACATGCATACGTACCCCGATATTTTTATTTCAGAATTTTTTCACATTTTGAAAATGCATTTCCACCCTGAGTTCACGTGCACCCAGGTTCAACTAGGGCTTTTCCCATGTTACTAGTCTAAGTTACTCCACACTATGACTAGCCTAAGGCAGTAGGCTGTCCGGTGGCACGAAAGGGAGCAGATCACAGGCTCACTGACGATCTCACCTAAAAAAATGGACTCCCCTAGATCCAGCGAGCAGGTTCGTGTGTGCAAACTTGTTTATCAAAATGAAGGAGGGTTGTGTATTTGCACAGGATGCTTTGCTACTGTAATTTTTCAGGTGTTGTCTTGGCGGTGGATGTATTGCTGTTGTTAGGCCCGAGATACTGTAGCGGGACTTTTGTTTTTTAGTTTTCTTTTCTTGTTTTTGGCTGTGTGCATCCGTAGTGCCATTAGGGTGGTGCGTTGTTGCAGAGGCTGAGTATAATTGGTATCTTCTTAATATTAATATATTCCCTTTATCGAAAAAAGTTGTAAAACTATAGCCATGAAAGTGTGAAAACTGAATTTTGCAACTAATATTTCACTGATTTTATGTCACATTGTCACATGATTCACATGATCGTTCTATTAGGTGTCTTGTATTTATACGGTACAGGATGCTAAGTCTAACCGATAATGTTGTAATCTGTAAACGATTCTTGCGA
The DNA here is from genome assembly GCA_030979885.1 of Lolium multiflorum. Taxonomy (NCBI): domain Eukaryota; kingdom Viridiplantae; phylum Streptophyta; class Magnoliopsida; order Poales; family Poaceae; genus Lolium; species Lolium multiflorum. The sequence continues at coordinate 328,241,968 of CM061753.1, read as the reverse complement.
TCCATAGATTCAAAAAAAAAGAAAAACAGAGTAGTTGTTTGGGCAATTTCTTCTGCTACCTGTAAGACTTACAGTTGCACAAAACATACTTATATGAAACTTTTGGATGCCCTGCCGCACATGAGATTTGACAACGTGCCGATTTCCATTGGACAAAGAATCAGCAATTGAGTGCATCTCCGCCCAAGAAAATGAAACAATAGCCAGGTTAAGAAACATAGGTATACACGTATGCCTGCAAGTTGTACACGAGTAGGTACGTCGTGTTAATGCTGAACTCAGTTAGGCCAGCCCAACACGTAGGGACACAATGTTGGACTCCAAACACAGGTACTTACGGTTATTAATTTACCAGCCCCCTCCATGCACGAACGAACAACGATCTCTGGGTTCACTAGACCGATCGAAACCCTAATAAGCGCTAGCTATCGATCACGCGCGCGCGTCGCCATGGCCGGCATCATCAGCGGGTGGTGGGAGTCGATCAAAACCAAGCTGACCAGATACGTGGACACGCTGCAGGTCATCCACGACATACAAGCCGGCGACTGCGTGGACGAGTGGATGAGGGCGATGGTGATGTGCGACCGTGACTCGCTTACCCGGACCGCCTTCGACAGGAAGCCCGGGGACATCGTCCTCCCCTTGGACCAAGACAGGTGCGTCAAGGCCACCGCCACGCTGCGCCGGTGTATGCAGCGCAACCCGGACGTCTTCAGGGAGCACATTGTCGCCATGGACGAGGGCATCAAGCAGGAGGAGCGGCGGCGGCAAGAGGCCGAGGCTGACCCCAGGTTTAGGTGGTGGACCGGCATGAAGAACAGTTGATGCCGAACTCTAGCTTATCATGTTTCGAATTGTTGTCATCTGGTATTATTATTGTTGGTTGACATAGTTAATAAGATTTGAAGACTGGATTTATTACTCGGCCGTGTAAATTTGGTGCAAGAGCGTTCTTGGTATGCCCACGTAAATAGTAGAGATCAGCACCTTATTTCATGTTATAGCTAGTTGTTACGTTGTCTTAATTTATTGGCGGTGCTAATGGCTTAATCATCATGTCGGAATTGTTCTCTAGGTGGATTTGGCTGACATAGTTAATTAGAGATTACTCGGCCCTGTTACACGATAAATTTCCGCGAATTCTTTGATGGTGCAACGGTGTTATTTGAATGGTACCAAATCATCTATGTTTTTCTATGAACATGCAAGCGAGGTGCTACAACAATTCTATGAGCTCTTTTACGGTGATTGGCACGGAACTTTGGTTCCGTCTAATCTAATTTTTCGTGACCGTTGATTAAATCAGTGATAACTTTCCAGAAACTTCTACAATGCTACGATAATTCTGAAAGCACGTTTTAGACTCCAACTCACCGAATCAGTATGAAACTAAAATCAAAAGCGATAGAAAAGGAAAAGCGGGCCAGAACAGAAACAAGTCAGAGTCGTGTTCTTCCCAGAGCGACAGCCGCCGCCCCGCAGCCTCCGCTGCCACCCCTCGCCCCGACGCGTGGACTGACGGCCCCGGACTCTCCGTCGCACCCCATCTCCTCCGTCGCATCCGCGAGGCGCCGCCGCGAGCCGCCGCCTCTCCTCCCGTCGCGGGACTCACAGCCCTAGCCTGCCCTTCGAGCGTCGACACCCCCTCTCCTTGCCGCGAGCCGCCACGCCCTGCTCCCGTCGCGGGACCCGTCTTGTCCGCCGCACCCGAGAGCCGCCGCCGCCCCTTCCTCCGTTGCGGGGATCGCTTGGAGATTCACTGCCCCGTCATCTCCGTCGCCACCCCCTCCCCTCCGTCACGGGGATCGTCGGGGGAGTCACGGGCCCATCCCCTCGGTAGCGGGAATCAGCCAGAGCTTCGCTGGGATCGCCGGGAGCATCGCTTCTGTGGACGTCGGTAAGCTCCGATTCATAAAAAATAATACTACATTACTACCAGAACATTGATTTGTTCTTCACTGCGGAACCAACAGTATTAAAATTTGCACACAAAGTATCATCAAAGGAGTCTCTTGTAGCATTGGATGGGTTCGCCGGTCGATGCGCATTACTGAGTAAATCTATACTACTAATGTAAGGGTCTCAAGCGCTGGTGCCTGCCCATGTGGCAATGGTGACAAGAATGATCGTTAGTGTTGGCGTCCTTCAATATTGATACATTGGCTTAATCCCTGAACTAAGCCCTATCATTCACCGCTGTTTGATTAGCTTTGACCTCTTCGGGCACCGTCTGTCAATGCTTTAGCTATCTGCTGTGTACAACATCTGCTGAAACTGAACCTGCTTGCTTCTTGCCATGCAAGTGCACCCATTTGCGTTCTCTGAAGTCTGAAACTTGGTGTCAGTTTTGCGAGTGTTTTTTCTTTTTCTGTTGCAATTATAGATTGTTAATTATATTAACACAATATCTAGATTTTTAAAGTACTACCTGGTACATAGTGTGTAACAGTGTAAGTTTTATTTTGGTACTGTGCTTTAGCTGAGTCCTGCCAAAACAAGTCTTCCGTTTTTATACATAGTGTTCTGAATCTGTTGAGCTTGCAGTCTGATGCTGCTTTCTCCAAATATGCATGAAAAGTACCGTAAGTATCACTGTATCAGCTTACCCATGTGCTCAGATATGTGGGCAGCAAATAAATCAGCAAGATAACGCGATACTGTAATCAACTATACGAGAGTCCAGTTTTTAATAGATGATCAACAGTTTGGCATGAAACTGAACCTGGTTGCTTCTTGCCATGCAAGTGCACCCATTGCGTTCTATGAAGTAAAACTTGTTGTCACTTTTGTGAGTTTTTTTCCTTTTGTGTTGCAATTCTCGATTGTTAATTATGTTTAAAATAAAAAATATCTAGATTGTAGAAGTCCTACCTGGTACATGGTGTGCAACATTGTAAGTTTTATTTTGGTACTATGCTTTAGCTGAGCCCTGCCAAAACAAGTCTTCCATTTTTGTAGAGATTCAGTTAGCATTTGAATTTACTTACGAGCTCGATTTTATTCTGAAACATTGTAGGTAGTTGAATTATTTATTTTCTTGATTCTTGCGGACATAAGAATTGAAGGCTTCATAAGGCTTGTAGCACTATAATTATGTACATGTGAGGTGACTTATGCTGGGTATATAGGGTAGTTAATTAGTTATGCCCAGTGAAAGGCAAATAAGTCTAAACACGGGTTGGCTTGATGTTGCTGCTGCTGCTGGAGTCTGAGACCGCTGTTGCTTCTTCTTGCTACTCAACGGTTGTCTATTTTGTTGTATATTGCTTAGCTCGTGATGTCTAATGATACTCTGTGAGTTCATGTCAAGGCTCAAATAAAACATTTTAGTACCCATGAAGTTTACTTTTTCACATCTCTAACTTATCTTTACACATAGCAAGGTTTCTCTCTATCCAATACTGCTTGTTAGCTTAATCACGAAGGATGCGGACAACATTCAGTGAACAAACTATAGAAAAATAATTTGTTTATTTTATAATCACATTGCAAAGGGCATGCTATTACATGTTCACCACTAGATACAATATTGCTGGTAGGGCTAGTTATATATTTATGGCAAGTGTATGGCCTCGGATGCTTTGTTTGACTGGTACCATTATAGCTATGAACTTAACCATTCTATATCGTAGTATATAATCAGGTAAGGATTTGTTGTACATACAATCTTTTTTAAATCGTTAATGATTCACGTATAATATTGTCCTCGGTCTTTTCTGCTTTATACTTCTACCGTGATTAAAAAAATGAATTGTTAGTTTGTATGTGATATGCAGGAAGATATGGCTGATATGAGCGGAGATTGTAGAGAGTACCATGAGATCGTTACCAAGACGTTTGCTAGCGAGGATGACGGATTCAATTTCTACAACAGTTATGCTCTTGAGAAAGGATTTAGCGTGCGGAGAAGCTACGTTGAGTGGGATGAAGCCAACAAGGAGATAATTTTGAGGAAATTTGTGTGTAGTCGCGAAGGTTGTCGTGAAGAGAAGCACATGAAGAGGAAGAGAGAAGATATGGAGAGGAGGCCACGGAATATCACTCGTGTTGGGTGTAAAGCCAAACTGGTCATTGCAAGAGCCGAGGAAACAGGGCAGTGGTTTGTGAAGGATTTTATCGATGTACACACCCATAAACTGGCGCCAGGGGATATTGCTTGCCTGCTACGTTCACACAGAAGAATCAGCGCCGAGCAGAAAGCGGACATTATAGAGATGGAAACTGCTGGGATCCGCAAACACAAAATCATGGATGTATTGCGCATGCAATACGGTGGTTTCGATAAGGTTGGATGCACGACAAGGGACATTTATAATTTCTGCCATCAATACAAGCAGGAAACAGTTGCTGACGGTGATGCTCAAACTGTGATCTGTCACATGATGGCACGGGAAGAGAGAGATCCAGGTTTTTTCTTCAGATACCTGGTTGATAAAGATGATCATCTGAAGGGACTGTTCTGGTGTGATAGTCAATCCCGGCTTGACTACAAGGCTTTCGGCGATGTTGTTGTTTTCGATAGCACCTACAGGACCAATAAGTACAATCTGCCATTTGTGCCGTTTGTTGGGTTGAATCACCACCGCAACACTGTTATTTTTGGATGTGATATTATTTCCCATGAGACGACGGAGGCGTACGAGTGGATGCTGGAGGTCTTCAGTGAAGCCATGTCCCAGAAGCACCCAATATCTGTGATCACCAACGGGGACCTTGCAATGCAGAGAGCAATCAGGGTGATCTGGCCTGACTCGAACCATAAGCTGTGTATGGCACATTCAGCAGAACATTGTACGTCATCTTAGTGATGACAAGGTTAAGGAGGAATTCAGATCTTTCATATATGATTCCTCTTCCATTGGCGAGCATGAGAGCAAATGGCTAGATTTCTTGGAAAGGAATAAAGTAACAAGTGAGGAGTCGTGGCTGTATCAGATAAGGAAGCTGTGGTGTGCCCCATATCTGGCGGGCCGCTGTTTCTTAGGATTGAGCAGTAATTAGCGGAGCGAGAGCTTAAACTCTGTCCTTCATACGCATCTTAGTTTGCAGATGACATTATTTAAAATGCTAGAGCATTATGAGCGTTGTCTTTCGACACGACGCTTGAATGAGACGGTCCTAAACATCGTGTCCTTGCAGTCCGTTCCATATACAGAGCCGGCTGCGTCAAGTCTTGAGGTACACGCTGCAATGGTTTTCACATCTAGTGTGTTTAAGTTGGTCAGATATAGCTTAGATGCTGTCAGCAAATGTTTTATGAGCAATATACTAGATGGAAGTGACCTAGATGGATCCGACTTGGTTACGTTTGTTGTGGCTAAGAAGGATAGAAGAGAGAAGAAGTTTGAAGTGCGCTATGTGGAGAAACAAGGATCTCCGTAAAGGATCAGTTGCTCTTGCCGTAAGCTGGAATGCCTAGGCACACCATGCTCCCACATACTGTACGTATTAGGAACAATCAAAGCAAAAGAACTTCCTAGGTGTTGTGTTCCCACCAGGTGGACGATGAGTGCAAGGTCTGCATACCCTCTTCCGAGCAGAAATAGTGGCATGTATGACTATTCGAAAAGCCTGATGAGGTACCGTGAGTTGCGGAAATTGAGTCACGCGGCATGTTTCAGGGCATGTCAGTCGGACGAGGCGTACCATCGTCTTGAGATGGTTCTGAAAGCACCAGAGGACAGCATGGAATCAACTAGTGGTCAGAATGAATCTATTAGGTTTGGCCAGGTGCTGCCTCTAACTGAGCAAACTGTTCCTAGGGATTTGGGGAAGGTTCTGGATCCCTTGTGTGTGCAAGGCCGAGGTGCGCCGAAGAAAAGGCTGCAGGCAAAGATGAAGAAGCCAAGATCAAAGGGCAAATGTGGCTATTGCGGGGACGAGGGTCACAATGTTCGTACATGCAAAAAGTTGAAAGAGGTAGAAATATATCTGATTTTGTTTCGTGTGTGTGCATTAGTCATTAATGTGGTGTGTGTCATTAATGGTTGCTTCTGTTGTGTAGGACAACAAGCTGCGAGAAGAAGCTTTATGACGGGTGCATTTGAAGTCTGATCGTAGAGGTATTATTCTTGTGTGATCTCTTTGCTTCACTTTCTATCAATTTTTTTTTTGGCCTGAATGCTACTAATTTGTCAGTGATTTCAAGAAGAAAACATGTTATCTCTGTATAGGTGGAAGCATCTTGCGTAAATTTTAATTTCAATAACTTTGGCTAGTTCATCACTTATAAATTTGTTTTGTGTTTGCTTGAACATATTTACCAGCTTGTTCATTGTAAATATATTTTTACCCAGTATGCTTTCTTTTGGTACAACAAACAGACTTAATTATTATAGGGAGTATAATACATCTAAAAGCTCAGGCTTGAATGACAACCTTTTACCTTTTGAGAGGAAAATGCGGAACTTTGGTGACATCAGTGATAGAAGATCAATTGAATGACAGAGAATAGCCACCCCCCGAAGAAACATAAGAGGTTTTATTACTCATTTTTATTTAAATATCTGCATACATAGATACGTTTTTCGGACAAAACACATATTTCATGTTGTGCACCAGGAAATCTCTGTCAAATATGCACAAATGAAAATAGTATGCTCACCGGGAAGGTTCGGAGCCACCATGAAACGTTTATCACCAGCCCACAAAGAAGCAATCTCATCAAAGACCAGTTTTGGAGGGCTCACACATATGCACCCAGTGCAACTCCGACGTCCCATGATGGTGAGGCTTGCCAAGCGCTACAATAGTGACAAGCAGTCTATCTACATCGGCGGTACCGACATTCCAATCACTCTAACAGATGTAAAGCAAATAATGGACCTTCCGATAGAAGGGAAAGACATAATTGTCCATATGCAACAACCTTTTGACAAAAATTTGTTGGATGCTTATGGAACTGAAGGGAAACTTTTAATTTCTGACCTTGAGAAACTCATTATAGCATCCAAAACTCCTGATGATCATTTCATCAGGACATTTGTGTTGTACACTATCGGCGTTATTGTAGCACCAACAACAAAGAGCTACGTTAAGAAGAAATATTTAAAACTTGTTGAGAACGTGCTAGACATTCCCAATTTTAATTGGGGATTTTTCACATTGAACAATTTGTTTAGTTGCATTCGTAAGTTTAATGAAGTCGATGACCAGGCTCTTCACGGAAATCTACCTTTGCTGCAAATATGTGCCACAACACTAGTTTAACATTCTACAATTAATGACATGATGCATGCTTCTTTATCATTGATGAACTAATGTATGCTATAGGTTTGGTACTGGGAGCATGTCCGTGCTGGCTCTGTTATCTATTCTGCTATACAAACTCCGCTGCTGGCACGTTGGAATGAAGACAATGCAAAACTTAGAACATATGCTTATGGTTCTGGCAAACTAGATCGAGGAGTGGTACCTTTCTAGACATGATTTTTATATTTAAGATTATTTGTTTCTTAAGCCTGATGAATTCTACCTTGTGCAAGGTTACCAAACAAATTTGTGCGCCAAATGGACCGACAAACACTACAAATGGTCATGCTACCTACACAAATAAAGTCGTGGATGAATATGTTACCTATCGAGCACAACCACAATGTCAGACTATTAGTAACCAACAAGTAAGTCCTTGGTTCCTTTTCTATATCACAGAAAGGATACATGAAATTTAATCATTTAGCTTTGAACACAACGGGTTGCTATTTTATTTTTCACAGATGGATATGATACTTCAAACTGTCGACGAGCGCATTTCACATCATGAGAAGAAGATAGGCAGGCAACTAATGGAAATAGAGCACAAACTTGACGCCAAACTAATTGCCATAAATGAGGGCCTGATAGATATTAAGAGAACCAATGGAGCGCAACCTAGGCTGTCAAAGGCGGAGGACGAACTTAGAGACGCCAAAAAAGAACTCGAGGTAACCGATACGGCAACATCAATTTTTCCCATATATCTTACTATGTATGCATAACATGTGTTCTTTTGTACAGGGAATGAAATTCCTAATTCAGACAAATACACAACCATCAGCATCAAAGGATACATATGTCCAGGTGATAATCACAGCTAAACACATTGATAAAATAAACAAATTCTTGATCAATGATCAACTTTTGCTTGTAGGAGCAAGTCAATCGAGGAGAATATGACTTGCGACCAGATCCTCGGGCTCAAGCATCGACGGCAATGTTTGGTGATTGAAAGATCGAGATGTCGCCTAGAGGGGGGGGGGGGTGAATAGGCAATTACAAACTCTAGCGGATTTGTCTTGTAAGAATGCGGAATTAAACTAATGTTTAGTTTACAAGCATAAACCCTAAATATGCTAAGCTCAACTAAGTGTAACAATGGCAACTAGAGCTAAGCAAGGTAGGCACAAGATATATGTAGCACAAGTGATAGCAAGATATATGTACTTCAAGCACGATGTCTATCACAAGGAAAGAGAGCTCGGGTATAGAAATAACCGAGGCACGCGGAGACGAGGATGTATTCCCGTGTTTCCTTGCTTTGCAACAAGGTACGTCACGTTTGGAGGAGTGGAGGTCCCACGAAGGATTCCCCGCGCCACGAAGGCTCACCCTATTCTCCAAACCACACCCATGAAGGATAATGGCCCTTTCCTTATGGTTAGCTTTTCCTCCGCTCCGGAGATGGCAATCTCCACAACCACTTCACAAGCTCCACGAAGGAGAAGCCCGGGCCTCTTCACAATCTTCTTGAAGAGATCACCGGAGCACCAACCGCCAAGCCAACTAGGAGGTTTCCCTCCAAGAGTAACAAGCTCACGGTCTCTCACTCGAACTAATCGTGGTGGAGAGCTCAACACTATGCAATGATGCAAAGCAAGAACACTAGAGGTGTTCAAATCCTTCACTCTCAAATCCCACCCAAACAACAAATGCTAGGATGAGATTGGAGAGGAAGAACAATGGGGAAAGTAAACAAAAGACTCCAAGATCTAGATCCCAAGAGTTCCCTCACTTAGAGAAGAAATGGATTGGTGGAAGTGTAGATCTAGATCTCCTCTCTTAGATCCCTCAAGAATGAGCAAGAATCATGGGGGGAATCAAGAGAGAGAGCAAGTTCTTCAAAGGCAACAATGGAGGAGAGAGAATGGAAGAACTAGTTGGCTCAAGGTGGAAGAAGAGCTATTTATAGCATGGGAGCAAATAAAACCGTTGGGGGAAAAAAGACAAGGAAAAGGCAAGAAAAACATGCCCAGCCGGCGGACCGGACCAGGCACTGGGGAGCCCGGTCGGCAGCCCGGTTGAGCCGGCCCAGCCGGCGGCAGCGGCGGCGCGATGCGGCGGCGGAGGCGCGTGGGCTGCGCGGCGGAGCCCCAGCACGGCAGAGGCGCGTGGGCGCTGGCCGCGGCCGCCGGCGGCCGGGGCCTGGCCGGCCCCAGCCTCAGGACTCAGCCAAGGCCCCGGAGGCGGCCCGGATGGCACCAGCCTGGACCCGGTCGCGGACCGGGTGGGCCGGTGTTGGGCCGGTCGCCGGCCGGCTCCCTCCCCTTTTTCTCTTTTTCTTTTTATTCTTTTCTCATCTTTCCTTTTTCTTTAATAACTATTGCTCCCGAACTCTGATTGACATGAAACCAATTTTGTTGGAAATATGGAGACTCCTCTCAGAACATTTTAGATGATTTTAGAGAGGGAGTCTCCCACCGTCAAGGAACGGTGAAGACGTCCAAACTCGAAAACGCAATAGAAGATGCATGCAGATTCCGTTTTCGATGAACTTGGGCTTGTTGTAAAGCTAGAAACAAGCTCAAGAACCTCACACAGATAAACACCAAGAAACAATAAGGATATGCAAAGTATGCAAGGATTGAGCTCCCTAAGACGATGTGATCAAGTTACCCAACCGAAAGCCCCTCTTGATAGTGCGCTATCTATCCTATAATCCGGTCTCCCAACAACCACCTTGAGACCGGTAAAAGGAAAACCTAGCAAGGTCATACCTTTGCCTTGCGCATCCCGCTTGATCTTGATGATAGCTCTTCACGCTCCACTCAAGCCGGAATGCCTCACTTGACCAATGTTGCTTTGTGAAGACTCACAAATGCTCCCCCATACACTATGATGGGAAAGCTCCATTGATGCACATCTTCACATGTCCAATGTCACCAAATGGACGGCAAGCTTCAAGCATGTGATCCACTTGAGATTCTCATCTTGAACTTGCACGACTCAACCTTGTATCTTCTCATACTCACTTAAGATAGAGCATGGCTAATATTGAGTTCCACATAAGAACTCCATCTTCATTTCTTCTTGTTGATCATATCACATATTTATCTTCAAACCGATGATCTTGATGCCAATACACAAGGTATATCTTTATCTTCATGGCATCCATACTTGAATCCAACATATGGAGTACAAGTAGTACCTATGGAATATTCCTTCATATAAACGCAATAAAAACATTAGTCCATAGGGGTTGTCATTAATTACCAAAACCACACATAGGGGCAATATACCCTTACAATCTCCCCCATTTTGGTAATTGATGACAACCACAATAAGAGGGTTTATATAATGAATATTAGAGACAAGTACGCAACTTATCCGAGAATAAGTTGTATACAAGAGGTTGTATTTGATATGGTCAAGTAACACAAAGCTACTATCCCATATTAAAACCAACTCTACTCACACAACTACAACTAATGCAAGGGATGTGAGTAGAACCAATATATATAGAGCAAACTCCCACACAATGTATGCACGTGTGATGAACATGAATTCATTGCATACATTGTCAAGATTAACCTTTGGGACAATTTCCACTATATATATACAACCATGCAAGACATATAAATATGGAATGCATGAGAGGCAAAACACTTAAGCACAAACCAAACTTAAGTATAAAACCATTCCCTTAAACCCTCTAAACTTCTCCCCCATTGGCATCGATTGTCAAAATGGGTGAAAAATTTAGAAAGCCAATATAATGTGAGTTCCTCCCCAAGGTGTGCACTTCTCATAATTTGAGTGGAATCAAATGCACATATCCAATGATGAATACTTGAAGGAAGTCAAACTATATTGAGGATCAAAGATTGCATAAAGATAACATGATGAAGTAAGCTTCAACAAATAAAGCAAGCAATCAAAGAACCAATTGGACAAACAAAGATATCATGATAAGAGAGATATAGTGCTCTAAAAATAATGAAGCTCCCCAAGGTTCGTGCATAATTTATAATGTTTGCATTTGAATACAATATGCATAAACATGGAATCCTCACCCCCTCTATATCATTTAGAACACAACCAAGATAAAGATAATATGCTTATCAAGAATAACTTGAGTCCAACAATTACGAGATATGAGTGCATGAAGAAAAACAAGTAAACCAAGCACTCATAAATCTTCTTTACCAACACCACTAAAAACAAAGGGGTAAAAGATGGTCGGCAAAGAACAAGGATATCAAGGTGATGGAATAACGCTCACATGTATATAAGTTTCTAAAGTGGACATAGTGATCCATAAAGAAACATGCACACACAAGAGGTTAACAAAATAAATAAAACAAGATATCCAAGATGAAGTCATAAAATATACCAAAGGATGTTTGCTTAAAAAGCAAATATAGCCTATGGCTCCAATATTCACTTGTGGCATATGAATGAGCTTCAACCAAGAAAATCTCAAAAACATCAAAGCTAACAATAAGGGAAGTATGGATAGTTGGAATGTTTTGAGAATGGCAACAAGTATCACAAATACGGATTTATTTCACAATTTCATCAATATTGCACATAAGAGCTTTTGAGGAATTGATATGCAATAAATTGCTAGAAGGCATATTTAGGATAGGTGAATCATAAGTATGATTTAATATATATTCCTATCATATGCATCTTCTCAAATTGCTCAAATGTTCAATAAGAAGTTTTCTTTACAAAGGATATTTCAAGAACCGCAATATTTTCGAAATAAATAATTTCATGCCAAGATGCAACCTACAAGAGGTTGGATGCTATAGGAGTATGCATGAATAAGGTACTTGTTACCGAGATAGCAATGGCATGATGTAGTAGATAAGAGTTCATTCATCATCCTAGCTTGACTCCAATTATCATATGGTGACAACACCTTCCTTATAGATGAGACAAGCCTCCATTGCATCTCCAATGTACCTAAAACATTATTCAAGTACATCTTGGTCCCCAAACTTATTGGGTCCAAAATGGTTAGAATAACCACAATACATAGGACACACTCCATATAAATATGTGCATATTTATAGATGAAATTTGAATTTCATGCACATCTTAGCCGTTTAGGATTTGATGGAGTATACCCTATATAATGGATCAAAGAAGGCAAGCACGCTACAAATGTAAACAAATTACATATAAGCATGCATAAAGACTTTAAAGATCCAAGAAAGATATACTTTGGACAAAACACCAAATGAATTTGAAGAAAGCATAAAGATGTGACCAAACAAATTTGTTGTCCAAAATATATCAAAGACGCAAATCACAAAAGATTTGTTCAACAAAGTTCAATCAAATGAACTAAGAAGAAACCATTGAGCATAAAGGATGAAATAAAACAAACATGCTCAAGGATTTATCTCATTCAAGCAAATAAATCATGTAAGAAGGAATGAGATAGAAAACTCCCAAAAAGAGCAAGGTTCGAACAAATAAACCAAACCCTCTACACTTTTCACAATGGCACAATGTACCGTAAAGAAAATGTTTGTCTTCCAAAACAAATACTTGATATGAATCAAGAGAATTTATCAAAAGATTTTTCAAAGGGACAAGGAAGACACATGGGAGCAACAAAGATTTCTTGGAAATAAAATAAGTAAATAAGAAGCAATCCAAGGTGAAGATGATCCATGAATTCAACCACATACAAGGTTATCAATTGTCAAAGACAATGAGTATATTGAAAATAATTTCCGGTGGTGAATTGACAATGATACTAAGGATCAACTTCACAATAAAAGGCATAGGATAAGTATATAGAATTAAGCACTATGCACGGATGAAGATTCTTGATAGCTTCAACTAGTCAAACAATCACACACGGCAATGATTAGAATAACATGAAGCAAATGGTGTCCCATATAAGATATAGACATATGTATTTGAGGGAAAAACCGTACCAAGAATTTCTTACTCAAACAAGAATCCATAAGATGAGCTAACAAAAGTTTTTCAATAGAAATGGAGCTTGTTTGAGCAAACATGCCACCTAGGATCAAGATAATTACGTGTATCAACTCCAAGTGGCATAACCTCACATGTTCACATTTTCCTCAACAGATTTGTTAAAAGCAGTTTGTGTACTAATAAATTCTTTAAGCATGGCTTCAAGACCAGGGGGTACACTCCTATTATTGTTGTAAGAATTCCCATAAGAATTACCATAACCATTACCATTAGCAGAAGGATATGGCCTATAGTTATTACCAGAGTTGTTCCTATAAGCATTGTTGTTGAAATTATTATTTTTAATGAAATTCACATCAACATTCTCTTCTTGAGCAACCAATGAAGCTAAAGGAACATTATTTGGATCAACATTAGATCTACCATTCACAAGCATAGACATAATCACATCAATCTTATCACTCAAGGAAGAGGTTTCTTCAACAGAATTTACCTTCTTACCTTGTGGAGCTCTTTCCGTGTGCCATTCAGAGTAATTTATCATCATATCATCAAGAAGCTTTGTAGCCGCCCCCAAAGTGATGGACATAAAGGTACCTCCAGCAGCTGAATCCAATAAATTCCGAAGAAAAATTTAGTCCCGCATAGAAGGTTTGGATGATCATCCAAGTAGTCAGTCCATGGGTTGGGCAATTCTTTACCAAAGATTTCATTCTCTCCCATGCTTGAGCAACATGTTCAGTATCTAATTGCTTAAAATTCATTATGCTACTTCTCAAAGATATAATCTTAGCGGGAGGATAATATCTACCAATAAAAGCATCCTTACATTTAGTCCATGAATCAATACTATTCTTAGGCAAAGACAACAACCAATGTTTAGCTCTTCCTCTTAATGAGAAAGGAAACAATTTCAATTTAATAATATCACCATCTACATCCTTATACTTTTGCATTTCACAAAGTTCAACAAAATTATTAAGAAGGGCAGCAGCATCATCAGAACTAACACCAAAAATTGCTCTCTCATAACAAGGTTCAGTAAAGCAGGTTTAATTTCAAAGAATTCTGCTGTAGTAGCAGGTGGAGCAATAGGTGTGCATAGGAAATCATTATTATTTGTGTTTGTGAAGTCACACAACTTAGTATTTTCAGGGGTATTCATTTTAGCAACAGTAAATAAAGCAAACTAGATGAAGTAAATGCAAGTAACTAATTTTTTTGTGTTTTTGATATAGAGAACAAGACAGTAAATAAAGTAAAACTAGCAACTAATTTTTTTGTGTTTTGTTTAGGTGCAGCAAACAAAGTAGTAAATAAAATAAAGCAAGACAAAAACAAAGTAAAGAGATTGGGAAGTGGAGACTCCCTTGCAGCGTGTCTTGATCTCCCCAACGGCGCCAGAAATTTGCTTGATGCGCGTAGATGTACACGTCCGTTGGGAACCCCAAGAGGAAGGTATGATGCGCACAAGGGTTTCGAAGAAACCAAGGTTTAATCGGACCAGTAGGAGTCAAGAAGCACGTTGAAGGTTGATGGTGGCGAAATGTGATGCGGCGCAACACCAGGGATTCCGTGCCAACGTGGAACCTGCACAACACAACCAAAGTACTTTGCCCCAACGAAACAGTGAGGTTGTCAATCTCACCGGCTTGCTGTAATCAAGGATTAACCGTATTGTGTGGAAGATGATTGTTTGCGAAGAAAACAGTAAAGAACAATTGCAGTAGATTGTATGCGATGTAAAGAATAGGACCGGGGTCCACAGTTCACTAGAGGTGTCTCTCCCATAAGATTAAAGCATGTTGGGTGAACAAATTACAGGCAATTGACAAATAGAGAGGGCATAACAATGCACATACATGATATGATAAATATAGTGAGATTTAGTTGGGCATTACGACAAAGTACATAGACCGCTATCCAGCATGCATCTATGCCTAAAAAGTCCACCTTCAGGTTATCATCCGAACCCCTTCCAGTATTAAGTTGCAAACAACACAATTGCATTAAGTATGGTGCGTAATGTAATCAACAACTACATCCTTAGACATAGCATCAATGTTTTATCCCTAGTGGCAACATCACATCCACAACCTTAGAACTTTCTCACTGTCCCCCAGATTTAATGGAGGCATGAACCCACTATCGAGCATAAATACTCCCTTTTGGAGTTAAGAGCAAAAACTTGGCCAGAGCCTCTACTAATAACGGAGAGAATGCAAGATCATAAACAACACATAGGTAATAGATGGATAATCACCATAACATAGTATTCTCTATCCATCGGATCCCGACAAACACAACATATAGTATTACAGATAGATGATCTTGATCATGTTAGGCAGCTCACAAGATCCAACAATGAAGCACAATTAGGAGAAGACGACCATCTAGCTACTGCTATGGACCCATAGTCTAGGGGTGAACTACTCACTCATCACTCCGGAGGCGATCATGGCGATGAAGAGTCCTCCGGGAGATGATTCCCCTCTCCGGCAGGGTGCCGGAGGCGATCTCCTGAATCCCCCAAGATGGGATTGGCGGCGGCGGCTCTGGAAGGTTTTCTCGTATCGTGGCTCTCGGTGCACAGGGTTTCGCGACGAAGACTTTAAGTAGGCGGAAGGGCAACGCGGGGGCCACACGAGGGCCCCACACACCAGGGCCGCGCGCCAAGACCGGGCCGCGCCGCCCTAGTGTGGCGGCGCCGTGGACCCACTTCCTTTCCCCTCGGTCTTATGGAAGCTTCAAAAATAGGACCGTGGGCGTGATTTCGTCCAATTCCGAGAATATTTCCTTACTAGGATTTCTGAAACCAAAAACAGCAGAAAACAACAACTGGCTCTTCGGCATCTTGTTAATAGGTTAGTGCCAAATGCGTAAATACGACATATAATGTGTATAAAACATGTAGATATCATCAATAATGTAGCATGGAACATAAGAAATTATCGATACGTCGGAGACGTATCAGCATCCCCAAGCTTAGTTCTGCTCGTCCCGAGCAGGTAAACGATAACAAGGATAATTTCTGGAGTGACATGCCATCATAACCTTGATCATACTATTGTAAACATATGTAATGAATGCAGCGATCAAAACAATGGTAATGACATGAGTAAACAAATGAATCATAAAGCAAAGACTTTTCATGAATAGTACTTCAAGACAAGCATCAATAAGTCTTGCATAAGAGTTAACTCATAAAGCAATAAATCAAAGTAAAGGTATTGAAGCAACACAAAGGAAGATCAAGTTTCAGCGGTTGCTTTCAACTTATAACATGTATATCTCATGGATAGTGTCAATATAAAGTAATATAACAAGTGCAATATGCAAGTATGTAGGAATCAATGCACAGTTCACACAAGTGTTTGCTTCTTAAGGTGGAGAGAGATAGGTAAACTGACTCAACAATAAAAGTAAAAGAAAGGTCCTTCAAAGAGGAAAGCATCGATTGCTATATTTGTGCTAGAGCTTTTATTTTGAAAACATGAAACAATTTTGTCAACGGTAGTAATAAAGCATATGAGTTATGTAAATTATATCTTACAAGTTGCAAGCCTCATGCATAGTATACTAATAGTGCCCGCACCTTGTCCTAATCAGCTTGGACTACCGGATCATCGCAATACACATGTTTTAACCAAGTGTCACAAAGGGGTACCTCCATGCCGCCTGTACAAAGGTCTAAGGAGAAAGCTCGCATTTTGGATTTCTCGCTTTTGATTATTCTCAACTTAGACATCCATACCGGGACAACATGGACAACAGATAATGGACTCCTCTTTAATGCATAAGCATGTGGCAACAGTTAATATTCTCATATGAGATTGAGGATATATGTCCAAAACTGAAACTTCCACCATGATTCATGGCTTTAGTTAGCGGCCCAATGTTCTTCTCTAACAATATGCATGCTCCAACCATTAAGGTGGTAGATCTCTCTTACTTCAGACAAGACGGACATGCATAGCAACTCACATGATATTCAACAAAGAATAGTTGATGGCGTCCCCAGAAGCATGGTTATCGCACAACAAGCAACTTAATAAGAGATAAGTGCATACGTACATATTCAATACCACAATAGTTTTTAAGGCTATTTTGTCCCATGAGCTATATATTGCAAAGGTGAATGATGGAATTTTAAAGGTAGCACTCAAGCAATTTACTTTGGAATGGCGGAGAAATACCATGTAGTAGGTAGGTATGGTGGACACAAATGGCATAGTGGTTGGCTCAAGGATTTTGGATGCATGAGAAGTATTCCCTCTCGATACAAGGTTTAGGCTAGCAAGGTTATTTGAAGCAAACTCAAGGATGAACCGGTGCAGCAAAACTCACATAAAAGACATATTGTAAACATTATAAGACTCTACACCGTCTTCCTTGTTGTTCAAAACTCAATACTAGAAATTATCTAGACCTTAGAGAGACCAAATATGCAAACCAAATTTTAGCAAGCTCTATGTATTTCTTCATTAATGGGTGCAAAGTATATGATGCAAGAGCTTAAACATGAGCACAACAATTGCCAAGTATCACATTATCCAAGACATTTTAGAATTACTACATGTAGCATTTCCCGATTCCAACCATATAACAATTTAACGAAGAAATTTCAACCTTCGCCTTGAACATTATGAGTAAAGCCTAAGGACATATTTGTCCATATGCAACAGCGGAGCGTGTCTCTCTCCCACACAGTGAATGCTAGGATCCATTTTATTCAAACAAAAACAAAAACAAAACAAACCGACGCTCCAAGTAAAGAACATAAGATGTGACTGAATAAAAATATAGTTTCAGGGGAGGAACCTGATGATGTTGTCGATGAAGAAGGGGATGCCTTGGGCATCCCCAAGCTTAGACGCTTGAGTCTTCTTAAAATATGCAGGGATGAACCACGGGGCATCCCCAAGCTTAGAGCTTTCACTCCTCTTGATCATAGTATATCATACTCCTCTCTTGACCCTTGAAAACTTCCTTCACACCAAACTTCAAGCAAACTCATTAGAGGGTTAGTGCACAATTAAAAATTCACATATTCAGAGGTGACACAATCATTCTTAACACTTCTGGACATTGCACAAAGCTACTGGACATTAATGGATCAAAGGAATTCATCCAACATAGCAAATACGGCAATGCGAAATAAAAGGCAGAATCTGTCAAAAACAGAACAGTCCGTAAAGACGAACCTGAAAGGGGCACTAGACTTGCTCAAATGGAAAAACTCAAACTAATGAAAGTTGCGTACATATCTGAGGATCACGCTCGTAAATTTTCAGATTTTTTCGAATTTTTTACAGAGACTTATGCCAGAATTCGTGACAGACAGCAATGCTGTTTCTGCGCAGCGATCCCAAATATAACATCAATTTTAACATAGAAACTTTACTTGGCACAAAAACATGATAAGGAGAGGTTGCTACAGTAGTAAACAACTTCCAAGACTCAAATATAAAACAAAGTACTGTAGTAAAAACATGGGTTGTCTCCCATTTAACGCCTTTCAGCTAGGCGCAGAAAGTGTAAATCAAGTAACATCAAGAGTAGAAGCATCAACATCATAACTTGTTCTAATAATAGAATCAAAAGGCAACTTCATTCTCTTTCTAGGGAAGTGTTCCATACCTTTCTTGAGAGGAAATTGATATTTAATATTACCTTCCCTCATATCAATAACAGCACCACGGTTCGAAGAAAAGGTCTTCCCAACACAATAGGACAAGATGCATTGCATTCGATATCCAAGACAACAAAATAAACGGGGACAAGGTTATTGTTAACCGTAATGCGCACATTATCAATCCTCCCCAAAGGTTTCTTTTTAACATTATCGGCAAGATTAACATCCAAATAACAATTCTTCAATGGTGGCAAGTCAAGCATATCATAAATCTTTTTAGGCATAACAGAAATACTTGCACCAAGATCACATAAAGCATTACATTCAAAGTCATTGAATTTCATTTTAATGATGGGCTCCCAACCATCTTCTAACTTTCTAGGAATAGAAGTTTCAAGTTTTAGTTTCTCTTCTCTAGCTTTTATGAGAGCATTTGTAATATGTTTTGTAAAGGCCAAATTTATAGCACTAGCATTAGGACTTTTAGCAAGTTTTTGTAAGAACTTTATAACTTCAGAGATGTGGCAATCATCAAAATCTAAATCATTATGAGCTACAGCAATGGGATCATTGTCCCTAAGGTTGGAAAAAATTTCAGCAGTTTTATCACAAGCAGTTTCAGCAGTTTTAGCAATTTCAGGCGGTTTTGTACGCTTTGCACTAGGAGTAGAAACATTGCCAACACCAATTATTTTACCATTGATAGTAGGAGGTGCAGCAAATGTGAATCATTATCATTACTAGTGGTGGTAATAGTCCAAACTTTAGCTACATTATTCTCTTTAGCTAGTTTTTCATTTTCTTCTCTATCCCACCTAGCACGCAATTCAGCCATTAATCTTATATTCTCATTAATTCTAACTTAGATGGCATTTTCTGTAGTAGTAATCTTATTATCAATATCCTCATTAGGCATAACTTTCAATTTTAATAGATCAACATCGAGGCAAGTCTATCAACTCTAGAAGCAATAATATCAATTTTATCAAGCTTTTCCTCAACAGATTTGTTAAAAGCAGTTTGTGTACTAATAAATTCTTTAAGCATGGCTTCAAGACCAGGGGGTACACTCCTATTATTGTTGTAAGAATTCCCATAAGAATTACCATAACCATTACCATTAGCAGGATATGGCCTATAGTTATTACCAGAGTTGTTCCTATAAGCATTGTTGTTGAAATTATTATTTTTAATGAAATTCACATCAACATTCTCTTCTTGAGCAACCAATGAAGCTAAAGGAAAATTATTTGGATCAACATTAGATCTACCATTCACAAGCATAGACATAATCACATCAATCTTATCACTCAAGGAAGAGGTTTCTTCAACAGAATTTACCTTCTTACCTTGTGGAGCTCTTTCCGTGTGCCATTCAGAGTAATTTATCATCATATCATCAAGAAGCTTTGTAGCCGCCCCCAAAGTGATGGACATAAAGGTACCTCCAGCAGCTGAATCCAATAAATTCCGCGAAGAAAAATTTAGTCCTGCATAGAAGGTTTGGATGATCATCCAAGTAGTCAGTCCATGGGTTGGGCAATTCTTTACCAAAGATTTCATTCTCTCCCATGCTTGAGCAACATGTTCAGTATCTAATTGCTTAAAATTCATTATGCTACTTCTCAAAGATATAATTTTAGCGGGAGGATAATATCTACCAATAAAAGCATCCTTACATTTAGTCCATGAATCAATACTATTCTTAGGCAAAGACAGCAACCAATCTTTAGCTCTTCCTCTTAATGAGAAAGGAAACAATTTCAGTTTAATAATATCACCATCTACATCCTTATACTTTTGCATTTCATAAAGTTCAACAAAATTATTAAGATGGGCAGCAGCATCATCAGAACTAACACCAGAAAATTGCTCTCTCATAACAAGGTTCAGTAAAGCAGGTTTAATTTCAAAGAATTCTGCTGTAGTAGCAGGTGGAGCAATAGGTGTGCACAGAAATCATTATTATTTGTGTTTGTGAAGTCACACAACTTAGTATTTTCAGGGGTATTCATTTTAGCAACAGTAAATAAAGCAAACTAGATAAAGTAAATGCAAGTAACTAATTTTTTTGTGTTTTTGATATAGAGAACAAGACAGTAAATAAAGTAAAACTAGCAACTAATTTTTTTGTGTTTTGTTTAGGTGCAGCAAACAAAGTAGTAAATAAAATAAAGCAAGACAAAAACAAAGTAAAGAGATTGGGAAGTGGAGACTCCCTTGCGCGTGTCTTGATCTCCCCGCAACGGCGCCAGAAATTTGCTTGATGCGCGTAGATGTACACGTCCATTGGGAACCCCAAGAGGAAGGTATGATGCGCACAAGGCAAGTTTCCCTCAAGAGAAACCAAGGTTTAATCGAAAGGAGTCAAGAAGCACATTGAAGGTTGATGGTGGCGAAATGTGATGCGGCGCAACACCAGGGATTTCGGCGCCAACGTGGAACCTGCACAACACAACCAAAGTACTTTGCCCCAACGAAACAGTGAGGTTGTCAATCTCACCGGCTTGCTGTAACAAAGGATTAACCGTATTGTGTGGAAGATGATTGTTTGCGAAGAAAACAGTAAAGAACAATTGCAGAGATTGTATGCGATGTAAAGAATAGGACCGGGGTCCACAGTTCACTAGAGGTGTCTCTCCCATAAGATTAAAGCATGTTGGGTGAACAAATTACAGTCGGACAATTGACAAATAGAGAGGGCATAACAATGCACATACATGATATGATAAATATAGTGAGATTTAATTGGGCATTACGACAAAGTACATAGACCGCTATCCAGCATGCATCTATGCCTAAAAAGTCCACCTTCAGGTTATCATCCGAACCCCTTCCAGTATTAAGTTGCAAGCAACAGACAATTGCATTAAGTATGGTGCGTAATGTAATCAACAACTACATCCTTAGACATAGCATCAATATTTTATCCCTAGTGGCAACAGACATCCACAACCTTAGAACTTTCTGTCACTGTCCCAGATTTAATGGAGGCATGAACCCACTATCGAGCATAAATACTCCTCTTGGAGTTAAGAGCAAAAACTTGGCCAGAGCCTCTACTAATAACGGAGAGCATGCAAGATCATAAACAACACATAGGTAATAGATTGATAATCACCATAACATAGTATTCTCTATCCATCGGATCCCGACAAACACAACATATAGTATTACAGATAGATGATCTTGATCATGTTAGGCAGCTCACAAGATCCAACAATGAAGCACAATTAGGAGAAGACGACCATCTAGCTACTGCTATGGACCCATAGTCCAGGGGTGAACTACTCACTCATCACTCCGGAGGCGATCATGGCGATGAAGAGTCCTCCGGGAGATGATTCCCCGGCAGGGTGCCGGAGGCGATCTCCTGAATCCCCCGAGATGGGATTGGCGGCGGCGGCGTCTCCGGAAGGTTTTCCGTATCGTGGCTCTCGGACAGGGTTTCGCGACGAAGACTTTAAGTAGGCGGAAGGGCAACGCGGGGGCCACACGAGGCCCCACACACCAGGGCGCGCGACCAAGACCTGGGCCGCGCCGCCAGTGTGGCGGCGCCTCGTGGCCCCACTTCCTTTCCCCCTCGGTCTGGAAGCTTCGTGCAAAAATAGGACCCGGGCGTTGATTTCGTCCAATTCGAGAATATTTCCTTACTAGGATTTCTGAAACCAAAAACAGCAAAAACAGCAACTGGCTCTTCGGCATCTTGTTAATAGGTTAGTGCCGGAAAATGCGTAAATACTGTAGGATAACGTAGCATAGAAAACAAAAAATTTCCTACGGCGAACACGCAATCCAAGCCAAGATGCAATCTAGAAGACGGTAGCAACGAGGGGATTGTCGAGACTCACCCTTGAAGAGATTCCAAAGCCTACAAGAGGAGGCTCTTGTTGCTGCGGTAGACGTTCACTTGCCGCTTGCAAAAGCGCGTAGAAGATCTTGATCACGATCGGTTCCGGCGCCACGAACGGGCAGCACCTCCGTACTCGGTCACACGTTCGGTTGTTGATGAAGACGACGTCCACCTCCCTTCCAGCGGGCAGCGGAAGTAGTAGCTCCTCTTGAATCCGACAAACGACGGCGTGGTGTCGGTGGCGGTGGAGAAATCCGGCGGAGCTTCGCTAAGCGTGCGGGATATGGTGGAGGAGCGGGGCGCTAGGGTTTGGGGAGAGGGGGTGGCCGGCCACTATGGGGGGCGGCCAAGCTTGAGGCTTTGGTGTGGCCGGCCCCCTCCCCTTGGCCCTCTATATATAGGTGGAAGCCCCAAGTGTTGGACTACAAGTCTTCGAATAAGACCCGAACCCAAAACCTTCCATATGGTGGGAAACCTTCCCTCCCACTAGAGGTGGGAATTCCACCTTCCATAGGGGGGGGCCGGCCTAAGGGGGAGTCCACTTGGGACTCCTCCCCCACTAGGGTTGGCCGGCCATGGAGGTGGAGTCCCATGTGGACTCCACCTTCCTTGGTGGTTTCTTCCGGACTTTTCTAGAACCTTCTAGAACCTTCCATAGAACCTTCCGCATCATTTTATTCACATAAAATGACATCCTATATATGAATCTTATTCTCCGGACCATTCCGGAACTCCTCGTGATGTCCGGGATCACATCCGGGACTCCGAACAAATATTCGAACTCCATTCTATATTCAAGTTCTACCATTTCAACATCCAACTTTAAGTGTGTCACCCTACGGTTCGCGAACTATGCGGACATGGTTGAGTACTCACTCCGACCAATAACCAATAGCGGGATCTGGAGATCCATAATGGCTCCCACATATTCAACGATGACTTTAGTGATCGAATGAACCATTCACATACGATACCAATTCCCTTTGTCACGCGATATTTTACTTGTCCGAGGTTTGATCATCGGTATCACACTATACCTTGTTCAACCTCGTCTCCTGACAAGTACTCTTTACTCGTACCGTGGTATGTGGTCTCTTATGAACTTATTCATATGCTTGCAAGACATTAGACGACATTTCACCGAGAGGGCCCAGAGTATATCTATCCGTCATCGGGATGGACAAATCCCACTATTGATCCATATGCCTCAACTCATAATTTCCGGATACTTAATCCCACCTTTATAACCACCCATTTACGCAGTGGCGTTTGATGTAATCAAAGTACCTTTCCGGTATAAGTGATTTACATGATCTCATGGTCATAAGGACTAGGTAACTATGTATCGAAAGCTTATAGCAAATAACTTAATGACGTGATCTTATGCTACGCTTAATTGGGTGTGTCCATTACATCATTCATACAATGATATAACCTTGTTACTAATAACATCCAATGTTCATGATTATGAAACTAATCATCTATTAATCAACAAGCTAGTTAAGAGGCTTACTAGGGACTCTTTGTTGTTTACATATCACACATGTATCAATGTTTCAGTTAATACAATTATAGCATGGTATATAAACTTTTATCATAAACATAAAGATATATAATAACCACTTTTATTATTGCCTCTTGGGCATATCTCCAACAGTCTCCCACTTGCACTAGAGTCAATAATCTAGATTACATTGTAAGGTACCTAACACCCATGGCATTCTGGTGTTGGTCATGCTTTGCCCTAGGGAGAGCTTTAGTCAACGGATCTGCTACATTCAGATCAGTGTGTACTTTGCAAATCTTTACTTCTCCATCTTCGATGTACTCGCGAATCGAGTGGTAACGCAGCTTGATATGCTTCAGCCTCTTGTGTGACCTTGGTTCTTGTGCATTGGCAATGGCACCCATGTTGTCACAGTAGATGACTAGTGGGTCCAATGCACTAGGAACCACACCGAGCTCTACAATGAACCTCTTCATCCATACCGCTTCGATGAAGCCTCTGAAGCCGCTATGTACTCCGATTCTGTTGAGGATTTCGCCACCGTGCACTGCTTCGAGCTTGCCCAGCTTACTGCAGCACCATTCAATATAAACACGTACCCAGATTGTGACTTAGAGTCATCGGATCGGTGTTCCAACTTGCATCGGTGTAACTTGTTACAACGAGCTCTTGGTCACCTCCATAACAAAGAAACATATCCTTAGTTCTTTTCAAGTACTTCAGGATATTCTTGACCGCTGTCCAATGTTCTATTCCTGGATCACTTTGATATCTGCTAGTCAAACTAACAGCATGTGCTATATCCGGTCTTGTACATAGCATGGCATACATGATAGAGCCTACTGCCGAGGCATAGGGGATCCGACTCATCCTTTCTCTTTCTTCTGCCGTAGCCGGTCCTTGAGTCTTACTCAAGACCTTGCCTGGTAACATAGGTAAGAATCCTTTCTTACTTTCGTCCATTCTAAACTTCTTCAGAATCTTGTCCAGGTATGTACTCTGTGATAGCCCTATTAGACGTCTTGATCTATCTCTATAAATCTTGATGCCTAATATGTATGATGCTTCACCAAGGTCTTTCATTGAAAAACTATTATTCAAATAACCCTTTACACTGCTTAATAGTTCTATATCATTCCCAATCAATAATATGTCATCTACATATAATATCAGGAATGCTACAGAGCTCCCACTCACTTTCTTGTAAATACAGGCCTCTCCATGACACTGTATAAACCCGAAGTCTTTGATCACCTTATCAAAGCGTCGGTTCCAACTTCTCGATGCTTGCTTCAGTCCATAGATTGAACGCTGAAGTTTGCATACTTTGTCAGCATTTTTAGGATCGACAAAACCTTTGGGTTGTACCATATACAACTCTTCCTCAATGTCTCCATTAAGGAACGCCGTTTTGACATCCATCTGCCAAATCTCATAATCGAAAAATGCAGCTATTGCTAACAAAATCCTCACAGATTTTAGCTTCGCTACAGGTGAGAAAGTCTCATCGTAGTCAACACCTTGAATTTGTCGGAAACCCTTTGCGACAAGTCGAGCTTTATAGACAGTAATATTACCATCAGCATCTGTTTTTCTTTTGAAGATCCATTTATTCTCGACAGCCTTGCGGCTATCAGGTAAGTCTACCAAAGTCCATACTTTGTTATCATACATGGATCCCATTTCGGATTTCATGGCTTCTTGCCATTTGTTGGAATCTGGGCTCATCATCGCTTCTTCATACGTCGCAGGGTCCTCATCATTGTTATCCACAATCATGACATTTAGACAAGGATCATACCAATCTGGAGTGGCACGATCCCTTGTCGATCTGCGAGGTTCAGTAGCTGTCTCATTTGAAGTTTCATGATCATTATCATTAGCTTCCTCTGTTGCCGGTGTAGGTGGTACAGGAACATTTTCCGGTACTGCGCTACTCTGATCAACGAGTAGAGATTCTTCAATCTCATCGAGTTCTACTTTTCTTCCAGTCACTTCTTTAGTGAGAAATTCTTTCTCAAGAAAGGTTCCGTTCTTAGCAACAAAGATCTTGCCTTCGGATCTGTGATAGAAAGTGTACCCTATAGTTTCCTTAGGGTATCCTATGAAGACGCATTTCTCCGCTTTGGGTTCTAGCTTGTCCGGTTGTAACTTTTTTACATAGGCTTCGCAACCCCAAACTTTTAGGAACGACAGCTTAGGTTTCTTATTAAACCATAATTCATACGGCGTCGTTTCAACGGATTTTGATGGTGCTCTATTTAAAGTGAATGCGGCTGTCTCTAATGCATAACTCCAAAATGATAACGGCAAATCAGTAAGAGACATCATAGAACGAACCATATCTAAGAGAGTTCGATTACGACGTTCGGACACACCGTTTCGTTGTGGTGTTCCCGGCGGTGTCAATTGTGAAAGTATTCCGCATTTCTTTAAATGCATGCTAAACTCATAACTCAGATATTCACCTCCGCGATCAGATCGTAGAAATTTAATCTTCTTGTTACGTTGATTTTCTTCTTCACTTTGGAATTCCTTAAACTTCTCGAAAGTTTCGGATTTATGTTTCATTAAATAGATATACCCATATCTACTTAAATCATCTGTGAAGGTTAGAACATAACGATAACCACCGCGCGATGCTACACTCATTGGTCCACACACATCTGTATGTATGATTTCCAATAAGTCAGTAGCTCGCTCCATCATACCCGAGAATGGAGTCTTAGTCATTTTTCCCATCAGACATGCTTCGCATCTATCAAGTGACTCAAAGTCAAGTGATTCAAGTAATCCATCAGTATGGAGTTTCTTCATGCGTTTCACTCCAATATGACCAAGACGACAGTGCCACATATAAGTAGAATTATCATTCAATTTAATTCGCTTAGCATCAATGTTATGTATATGCGTATTACTACTATCGAGATCTAACAGAATAAGCCATTCTTTTGTGGTGCTCGACCATAAAAGATATTATTCATAAAAATAGAACAACCATTATTCTCAGACTTGAATGAATAACCGTCTTGCATTAAACAAGATCCTGATATAATGTTCATGCTCAACGCGGGTACATAATAACAATTATTTAGGCTTAAAACTAATCCCGAAGGTAGATGTAGAGGAAGTGTCCCGACTGCGATCACATTGACCTTGGATCCGTTTCCAACGCGCATCGTCACTTCATCTTTCAGCAGTTGTCGTTTATTCTTTAGTTCCTGTTTCGAGTTACAAATATGAGCAACCGAACCAGTATCAAATACCCAGGTACTAGAACGAGAACTAGTGAGATAAACATCTATAACATGTATATCGATATACCTTCTTTCTTCTTCTTGACAAGGCCGCTCTTCAGATCCGCCAAATACTTGGAGCAATTACGCTTCCAGTGTCCCTTCTCCTTGCAGTAATAGCACTCAGCATCAGGCTTAGGGCCGTTCTTAGGTTTCATAGGAGGCGGCAGCTTTCTTGCCACCCTTCTTGAATTTTCCCTTAGACTTGCCCTGTTTCTTGAAACTGGTGGTCTTGTTGACCATCAACACTTGGTGCTCTTTCTTGATCTCAATCTCAGCAGCTTTTAGCATGCCAAAGAGTTCAGGAAACTCCTTGTTCATGTTCTGCATATTATAGTTCATCACAAAGTTCTTGTAACTTGGTGGCAGTGATTGAAGGACACGATTAATCCCCAGTCTGTTAGGAATCACTATTCCCAAGTCACTGAGTTTCTTCGCATGCCCGGTCATAACGAGCATGTGCTCACTAATGGAGCTGCCTTCTTCCATCATACAGCTGAAAAAGTGTTTCGATGCTTCATAGCATTCCACGGCCGCATGAGTCTCAAAAATAGTCTTCAACTCTTTTATCAACTCATGAGGATCGTGGTGCTCAAAACGTTTTTGAAGATCGGATTCCAGACTGCATAAGATGGCACACTGAACTTGAGAGTACCGAGTTTTCCGAGTTGCGTAAACATTCTTTACTTCATCGGTTTCAGTTTCTGCAGGAGGGTCACCTAGCGGTGCATCAAGCACATATTGCAGATTTCCGCCATTGAGGAAAATCCTCACATGACGGAACCAGTCGGTGAAGTTGCTACCGTTGCTCTTAAGCTTTTCTTTCTCTAGGAACTGATTAAAATTGATTGAGGACGCCATATCTACAACATATTTGCAATAGTTTAGACTAAGTTTATGACAAATTGAGTTCAAATTTTAATTCTACATAATTAAAAATCTAGGTGAACTCCCACTCAAAACAATATCCCTCGCATTGTCTTAGTGATCACACGAACCAAATCCATCACACCTATGCCCGATCATCACGAGACAAGATGTAATTTCAATGGCGAACACTCAAAGTGTTCATCATATCAATCATATGATTCATGCTCTACCTTTCGGTATCACGTGTTCCGAGACCATGTCTTTACATGCTAGGCTCGTCAAGGCCACCTTGGTATCCGCATGTGCAAAACTGTCTTGCACCCGTTATATGTACTTATCGAATCTATCACACCCGATCATCACGAGATGCTTCGAAACGATAAGACTTGATAACGGTGCTACTAAGGATGAACACTTTATTATCTTGAGATTTTAGTGAGAGGGTGTTGACGTCAGAAACCCACCGGCGGGCAGTGACTGGTCAACACCGTAGAGCCGGGAACGACTAGGGCTGCGGCTGGCCCCAGTCCCTCAGAGCGACGGCCCGCAAAGCCTCCTGGTCGCGCGCCGATGCAAATTGCAAGGGCGTGCCACCTGACCTATACCTGGTCAGGAAGGTGTGGATGATGCCTCGCTTAGTTTGCAGGGCACACACGTACACGTTAAATACGAGCCTCGATCGGCTCTCAGGTTGTCCTGTGAATCGGCTCATGGAGCCGATCCACCCATGATTCGTCCAAGGTGGCCGAATATATGGTGGTCCTGCTTGATCATGATGAAGCATATGAGATCCACGACGATCTGGGGTTTTCACCGCATAATCGGATCATCCTACTCACGATTGGGCCTCGCGCTCACGCACGGTAAACGTAAGCCAGCCCTAGACAAGGCCTAAAAACCAACACTAGGTTGATCCTCGGAACGTCCTGTCTAGGGGCAGCAAACTACACCCTGCATGCCGCTGGATCCTCCAACCCTTGTAAGGCCTAACTATTGCAGATATTAAACTAATCCTTGATGAATCAAGGAGCGACTGTAACGGATCAGATCTACTAAATAACGATCAAGCGGGGTGCCGCCCCTGCACCCATGATGAGGTACAGGGACGGCTAGATGCGCAAGGGTTGCACTACGACAGCATATGATACTAGGAACAATGCTAACCCTAACACATCTATGATAACTACGTTGCTCGCCATCAAAAAGGCTTCAGTACGAGCAACGCATGAACAACTAGGCAGGCTCGTGCTGCCTAGATCGCGAGATGCGATCTAGGCAGCATGGTGCTTACCGGAGGAACCCTCGAGACGAAGGAGTTGGCGATGCGCCGAGATTGGTTTGTGTTGAACGTTGGTTGTTGTTTATTCCATAAACCCTAGGTACATATTTATAGTCCAGGGGACTTTCTAATGTGGGCGTGCACTAAACCGTGCACGAGATAAACTCTAATTTCTAAACTAAGATACACGGGCTAACTAGCCCAAACTTGATACACAAGGCCGATTCACATATCTCTTCTATATGAATATCTTCAAATACGTCCTGATCGCGGCCCACCTCTGGCTTGGCCAAATTACGGTGATAACACATGCCCCCCTGGTTTTGATAATGATAATTGCAAAACCACATGCACTCTCCAAAGGGTTATGTCGCAGCAGAGCAGAACCGTCGCAGAGTCCTTCATCCTGATATCTTGCCTTCTCAACTTCTCCGCATGATTTGACAGTTCTGGTCCCACCTCCTCGGAAACTGCTGTGGCATTGAATTTCTACTATATCCCCATTTTATTTAACAGCCACGAACAGCCCTTCCTTGCATCTCCTTCGCATCAGCACCCTCAAAAGCCCTCCTGCGCCACAATGTCTTCTTCTTCCTCTGCCCCATCGGATCTTTCCAGCCAGTCCTCCACCTCCCGCGAGTCAATGCCTGAATGGGGCCCACAAGAGGCCCATGCGGCCGACATTCGCCGCGCCATAGCCGACGGGGACGAGTCGACCCACGACTCCTTTGTTTGGTCTGAAGACGACCAGTCTTTAACGGTCGGGGAAAGTGACCTTCGCCTTCTCGCGGTCGGGCAATCGGAGGAGGAGAGCGACGACGACGGCTTCTCCTGGGACGGTTACTCCTCCATTGAAGAGACAAAGGAAGAAGAGGAGGATACCACCTCCTCCGATGAACCGCCGGCCAAGCGTCTCTGTCCCTGGGCGGGCAACATCTGCGACTTCGACAGCGATTATGGCGACGCTAGCAAAGAAGATGAGGACGATGAAGGTCCCGCCGGTGGTTTCTCCAGCAGTGAGGATGAGCCGGCCGGGAGCAGCGCCGACGATAGCGAGGATGAGGACAGCAGCGGCCCTTAAACAGGATGGAGTTAGGAGCAGTAGATGGGACAACATCCCTCCCAGCAACTCCCCTTGAGAACAATCGGCTCTTTTTGTAAGAAATCTCTGTTTATCAATGAACAAGTTCCCTTTAACTTGATTTCGCCGATTTCTCTATACTGAGCCCGCCGATTGTCAACCCAGTAGATGCTTAACGAGCCGATGGTAAAGCATCAGCTTTTAAATGGATTGCAAAACAGATCGATCTGATTGCCTTCTCAGACGTCGACTTGCAGCCCATGGTCCTCAGACCCAAACTTTCAATCGAACTGGTCTAACACGCAGCTCTGAGACCCCTAGGCCTCTGGACTTTTAACGTCATCCGAATATGATGTTCGTCCTGATAACAAAACTCCTGAGCCAATGCTCCCAGGAAAGCCTGACCTTTGACGTTGAAGCTGACACCTCTGCCCAACAAGCGTTTGCTCACAGCTTTTCCAGCGATGTCGCGCTCCCGTGCCGCAACGAACTGGCCTAAGGTCTAACCACCGAAGATGGCCCCTCCTTCAGACTCCTCCTGTCAACCCTGGTGGTTTTATTCTGCAATAACTTTCTCGTTTTAGCATGGTTATGATGCAGAGACAGCCAATTTCAACACCACTGGCTCGCTGCCCCCCGAGCCTCGATCAAGGCGAGAGTGAGGTTGCACCAGCTGCATTGGGCAACTACCAGCCCCTCTACTATGATGTAGCGTCAGCCGATTCTAGTCGAAATCGGTTGTTAACAGCAGAGAACTTCCTCCCGAATCCCTTTGGTCCGATGAGGCAACCTTTGGTGAAAAAATGAAGCTCAGTCTAACTGGATGACCGCCGGTTGCTCTCGTGATCCTAGTCCGATCTGCACATCCATGCTGTTCCTGATGTTTGGCCAGGGTGGTGATCCTCAAACCTGCCGGCAAACCTCAACACCTTAAATGAGAAAAAAGGGCCATCTTGAACGCCCAAACTGATGCTCCTGTTGGTGCTGCCGAGCTTGAAGTCTTGTCGAAGGAACTGGAAGTCGTTGAAGAGAGGGCCCGAGTTGTCAGGCGATCTCAATGAAGGGCCTGCCCTGGTTAGGCTTCCGCTTAAATCCCTTAAGTCGATGGCTACGCATCGGCTGTACTCAAAGTTTCTATTTTTCCGATTTTTTTTTATTAGCCGATCGATTCATGAATCGGCTCCCCCTGGGTACATCCTTTGCGGCTCCGTACCTTCTCCGTGCATATGCCCCCCGAGCCGAATCCTTCACGAGATTGAAGATATCGGCTTTTCAGCCAATTCAAGATTTTCCGCCACTCACCCATGTGAAATAGCACATCAGTAAACAAGGGTGATGCGAGTAATTGTAGCCGATCGCTGGAATCGTCTCACCTTGTAGTGGTCAATCCGACCATTCACAGAATGTTGAGATCTCGAAAATCTATGGAAACGCGCCACCGGCCATCCTTTTTCTCCACAGGTATTACATTGGAAACCATTTCAGCGTGCCTGCATGGCCTGATGAACCCGGCGTCCAACAACTTCTTGATCTCCTTCTTGACTCTCGTAATCTCTTCTGGCCCGTCAGCCGATGTAAACCCATAGTCCAGCTTTCCATCGCCTCCTAGGCCAACGCTTGTCATTATTTGGGGCCGATCGTGTGGATCGGCCTCCTCTTCGCCTTTTCCCGCGAGCGACTGTTCCCGGGTTTATCCTCGTAATGGCGATCTGCAAGCCTTGCCCTATAAACACCAGACGAGCCACCTGGCTCGTGTCTTATGCAGTGGCTGAAACTGACCATGTTGACCTCCGGAAACGGCTGCGTATCAACTTTCATGGCAAACTGATCGAAGAGTAACCGGCCTTGCTCTATCGCCATCTGTATCTGTCCGCGCAAGGCTGCGCAGTCGTTGGTGGCATGGGTGAACGTGTCATGCCATTTGCAGTATGGTTTGCCGGTCATCTCTTGTAACGTGGGGATTTTGTGGCCGTCGGGTAACTTCAGCTGTTTTTCCTTCAGAGCCAATCAAAAATTTGCTCCGTTTTGCTCAAATCGAAGTCGAATTCCTTTGCCGGCCCTGGTTGTTTTGCCCACTTGCAGGACATAGGTTTTGCCCCCCGGGCCCACTCAGCATTAGTGAACTCCCGATCTCTTGCAGAACCTTTATCTTTGGCCTTCTCGATCAGG
Source organism: Lolium multiflorum (assembly GCA_030979885.1). Classification (NCBI taxonomy): domain Eukaryota; kingdom Viridiplantae; phylum Streptophyta; class Magnoliopsida; order Poales; family Poaceae; genus Lolium; species Lolium multiflorum. The sequence goes on along the minus strand of CM061753.1, from coordinate 328,209,117 downwards.
GTGACGCGCTTGTACTCGTCCCGGCACAATTCTTGATGACGCTGTTCACATATTGTCCTCTTCTGAACCATGTTTGCCTACCGATGCGTCGCATCGGTATCGCCGATGCTCGTGCATCGGCTACTGTTTGGGCGCCATACTTTCTTCGGCGGGCGCACCTTCGTCTCCACTATCTGCTGGATTGTCGCGGCCAGATCGGGCCGCGCTCTCCTCAACGCGTACAGTACGTACTTCGGCTTCTTTCAAGCTTCGCGGCCGCCGCACCCGGCGCTTCGAGATGGCTGAGTCCATCGGGCACCACCTTGGTGGTGGTCTTCTCCCCCATCCGACTCCTCGAAGTCTTCTTCTTGAGATGACTCACCGTTTACCGAAGTGGGAGAGGCCCTAGACGTTTGAACACCGAAACTTCGTTCGTCCTTCTCCTTTGCCGTGTGCATTCGGGCAGTCCTCGATTGTTGGCAACCGGCTCAATCCTGAGTCCCAGCAATGTTTGAAGAAGGGACAGTTCCAGTGTTTGTCCATGTTGTCTTGCTCCTTTGACCTCCCTCTAGCGCGACGTTCGTACCCGTCGTCGCGGCCGTTGTTCTGACGATACCTCCCGCCTGCACCAGACTGATGACCCTTTTGATCGCCTTCGCCGTAGCGGTGATGTCGGTGGTATGGCTGATCATATTTGCTGAGGAGATGCACGGATAATGGGCGTGGATACCGCATGCTCCTCACCTCCTCCTTGGCCAGGTATCGTTTATTGTCGTCCTGGGGCCGGTCACGTGGAACGGCCTCGTCTTTCTCTTTGCCGCGAGTGTGGCTGCTCTCTGCTTTGTCCGCGTCATGGCGAATCACGAACCCCGCCATATTGGCATCGAAAGAGAACCCTGGTTCCCTTATGGAGTGGCTGAGGTCAACCGCGTGGACACCAGGCGATGGACGTGTGTCTCTGTCGAGCTTGCTGCCGCGCGAACGGGTCGTCCCGCAGGAGCCGACGAGTTCGGTTCCGAGGACCGCCTTGGCCTTGTTATGCTTCTTCTTGAGCTTGTCAGCCAGGTCCTCGTGCTTGACCGGAGCGCTTTCCGCCATCTCAGATGTAGATGGCGATGTGGTGGATGTTGAAGATTGCCGTTGAAGATTGTCCCACCGGCGTGCCAGAATGTGTTGACGTCAGAAACCCACCGGGGGTGACTGGTCAACACCGTAGAGCCGGGAACGACTAGGGCTGCGGCTGGCCCCCCCTAGCGACGGCCCGCAAAGCCTCCTGGTCGCGCGCCGATGCAAATTGCAAGGGTGCCACCTGACCTATACCTGGTCGGAAGGTGTGGATGATGCCTCGCTTAGTTTCTTGCAGGGCACACACGTACACGTTAAATACGAGCCTCGATCGGCTCTCAGGTTGTCCCGTGAATCGGCTCATGGAGCCGATCCACCCATGATTCGTCCAAGGTGGCCGAATATATGGTGGTCCTGCTTGATCATGATGAAGCATATGAGATCCACGACGATCCGGGTTTTCACCGCATAATCGGATCATCCTACTCACGATTGGGCCTCGCGCTCACGCACGGTAAACGTAAGCCAGCCCTAGACAAGGCCTAAAAACCAACACTAGGTTGATCCTCGGAACGTCCTGTCTAGGGGCAGCAAACTACACCCTGCATGCCGCTGGATCCTCCAACCCTTGTAAGGCCTAACTATTGCAGATATTAAACTAATCCTTGATGAATCAAGGAGCGACCGTAACGGATCAGATCTACTAAATAACGATCAAGCGGGCCGCCCCTGCACCCATGATGAGGTACAGGGACGGCTAGATGCGCAAGGGTTGCACTACGACAGCATATGATACTAGGAACAATGCTAACCCTAACACATCTATGATAACTACGTTGCTCGCCATCAAAAAGGCTTCAGTACGAGCAACGCATGAACAACTAGGCAGGCTCGTGCTGCCTAGATCGCGAGATGCGATCTAGGCAGCATGGTGCTTACCGGAGGAACCCTCGAGACGAAGGAGTTGGCGATGCGCCGAGATTGGTTTGTGTTGAACGTTGGTTGTTGTTTATTCCATAAACCCTAGGTACATATTTATAGTCCAGGGGACTTTCTAATGTGGGCGTGCACTAAACCGTGCACGAGATAAACTCTAATTTCTAAACTAAGATACACGGGCTAACTAGCCCAAACTTGATACACAAGGCCGATTCACATATCTCTTCTATATGAATATCTTCAAATACGTCCTGATCGCGGCCCACCTCTGGCTTGGCCAAATTACGGTGATAACAGAGGGATCATCTTATAATGCTACCGTCGCGATCTAAGCAAAATAAGATGCATAAAAGGATTAACATCACATGCAGTTCATATGTGATATGATATGGCCCTTTTGTCTTTGCGCCTTTGATCTTCATCTCCAAAGCACGGACATGATCTCCATCATCAACGGGCATGATCTCCATCATCGTCGGCGAAGCACCAAGGTCAATGGCGCCGTCTTCATGATCGTCCTCCATGTAGCAACTATTACAACTACTTTGAAATACTACTCAACATGAAATTTAAAGACAACCATAAGGCTCCTGCCGGTTGCCACAATACAATAATGATCATCTCATACATATTCATCATCACATTATGGCCATATCACATCACCAAACCCTGCAAAAACAAGTTAGACGTTCTCTAATTTGGTTTGCATATTTTACGTGGTTTAGGGTTTTCGAGCAAGATCCAATCTACCTACGAACATGAACCACAACGGTGATACTAGTGTTGTCAATAGAAGAGTAAATTGAATCTTCACTATAGTAGGAGAGACAGACACCCGCAAAGCCACTTATGCAATACAAGTTGCATGTCAAGCGTGGAGCAAATCTCATGAACGCGGTCATGTAAAGTTAGCCCGAGCCGCTTCATCCCACTATGCCACAAAGATGCAAAGTACTCAACTAAAGATAACAAGAGCATCAACGCCCACAAACCACTGTGCAACCATCTATGCATAGACACGGCTCTGATACCACTGTAGGATAACGTAGCATAGAAAACAAAAATTTTCCTACGGCGAACACGCAATCCAAGCCAAGATGCAATCTAGAAGACGGTAGCAACGAGGGGATTGTCGAGACTCACCCTTGAAGAGATTCCAAAGCCTACAAGAGGAGGCTCTTGTTGCTGCGGTAGACGTTCACTTCCGCTTGCAAAAGCGCGTAGAAGATCTTGATCACGATCGGTTCCGGCGCCACGAACGGGCAGCACCTCCGTACTCGGTCACACGTTCGGTTGTTGATGAAGACGACGTCCACCTCCCCGTTCCAGCGGGCAGCGGAAGTAGTAGCTCCTCTTGAATCCGACAGCACGACGGCGTGGTGTCGGTGGCGGTGGAGAAATCCGGCGGAGCTTCGCTAAGCGTGCGGGATATGGTGGAGGAGCGGGCGCTAGGGTTTGGGGAGAGGGGGTGGCCGGCCACTATGGGGGGCGGCCAAGCTTGAGGCTTTGGTGTGGCCGGCCCTCCCCTTGGCCCTCTATATATAGGTGGCCCCAAGTGTTGGACTACAAGTCTTCGAATAAGACCCGAACCCAAAACCTTCCATATGGTGGGAAACCTTCCCTCCCACTAGAGGTGGGAATTCCACCTTCCATAGGGGGGTTGGCCCCCTAAGGGGGAGTCCACTTGGGACTCCTCCCCCACTAGGGTTGGCCGGCCATGGAGGTGGAGTCCCATGTGGACTCCACCTTCCTTGGTGGTTTCTTCCGGACTTTTCTAGAACCTTCTAGAACCTTCCATAGAACCTTCCGCATCATTTTATTCACATAAAATGACATCCTATATATGAATCTTATTCTCCGGACCATTCCGGAACTCCTCGTGATGTCCGGGATCACATCCGGGACTCCGAACAAATATTCGAACTCCATTCTATATTCAAGTTCTACCATTTCAACATCCAACTTTAAGTGTGTCACCCTACGGTTCGCGAACTATGCGGACATGGTTGAGTACTCACCCGACCAATAACCAATAGCGGGATCTGGAGATCCATAATGGCTCCCACATATTCAACGATGACTTTAGTGATCGAATGAACCATTCACATACGATACCAATTCCCTTTGTCACGCGATATTTTACTTGTCCGAGGTTTGATCATCGGTATCACACTATACCTTGTTCAACCTCGTCTCCGACAAGTACTCTTTACTCGTACCGTGGTATGTGGTCTCTTATGAACTTATTCATATGCTTGCAAGACATTAGACGACATTTCACCGAGAGGGCCCAGAGTATATCTATCCGTCATCGGGATGGACAAATCCCACTATTGATCCATATGCCTCAACTCATACTTTCCGATACTTAATCCCACCTTTATAACCACCCATTTACGCAGTGGCGTTTGATGTAATCAAAGTACCTTTCCGGTATAAGTGATTTACATGATCTCATGGTCATAAGGACTAGGTAACTATGTATCGAAAGCTTATAGCAAATAACTTAATGACGTGATCTTATGCTACGCTTAATTGGGTGTGTCCATTACATCATTCATACAATGATATAACCTTGTTACTAATAACATCCAATGTTCATGATTATGAAACTAATCATCTATTAATCAACAAGCTAGTTAAGAGGCTTACTAGGGACTCTTTGTTGTTTACATATCACACATGTATCAATGTTTCAGTTAATACAATTATAGCATGGTATATAAACTTTTATCATAAACATAAAGATATATAATAACCACTTTTATTATTGCCTCTTGGGCATATCTCCAACAAATACGACATATAATGTGTATAAAACATGTAGATATCATCAATAGTGTAGCATGGAACATAAGAAATTATCGATACATCGGAGACGTATCAACCTCCACATGCACCTATGATCACGTTTGAGCTTGTTGGTCCCCAACCAAGTTGGGTCCTAAGAGGTTAGTCACAATAGGCTTGGCAACCCAAATGGTCCTTTTCTTGAGACCACTTTGAGTTCCAACAAATTTGGCAAACACATTGCCATCCTTATCCTTCCCTAGAGAATAATCATCATCAACAATTATAGGGTTTGATAAGGTACTACCTAAACATGAAGAAGCAAAGTGCCCCTTCTCACGGCATAAGTAGCAAGTGTTCCCCTTTCTCTTCTTTATTGATTTCTTCTCTTGGGGAACAATGTCTTGATTCTTCTTGGGAAGTGGCCTATCTTCAACTTGAGGTCGAGCATGAGCTTGACCTTGACCTTGTGGCCGTTTCCCTTGTTGTTTCTCACTCAAGTGCTTCTTTTTATTCAATGGGCATGATCTAACATGATGCCCTTCAACCTTGCACTTGAAGCAAACCAACTTGGCCAAATCATTGACTTTGTCTTGGCCCATCTTCTTGTTGTTCTTGCTCTTGGACTTGTTCTTGTTATTGGAGTTGAATCCAATTAAGTCCACTCTTGTCATTGGGGGATTGTTGCACACTTAGCATCTTGTCAAGTGTGGATTTCCCTTCATGACGCTTTTCCAAGTCTTTATTCAAAGAAAGGACTTGGGCCTCGAGCTCTTTTATTTCCTCTACATGGTTAGTAGAAATACAAGTACTAGAGGAAGTAGAAGCTTCATTGTTAGAGGAACGAGGCAAAGCAAGTAATCCAACACAAGGTGTGTCACTAGTTTGACTAGATGGATTACAAGGACTAGCACATGGCAATATAGCATTTGTAGTAGAGATTGTGCTAATGTCCATATGAGGCTCACAAGATGTTACCTTAGTGATACTTGCCTCATGAGCTAACTTTAGCCCATCATAGGAAATTAGAAGATCATCATGAGAGCTTGAGAGCTTTTTATGACTTTCTTCCAATTCCCTATAATTGCTAGTTAGCAACTCTAGTTGAGCCCTTAGCTCAACATTCTCCTCTAAGGTAGATGCTTCACAAGAATTAGAGTTAGTAGCACAAGCATCAACAATAGTTTTCTCATTTTCATGCATATAGGATTCAAATTTTTGTGTGAGCATAAAATTAGTATGCTTCTCATCTTTTAGCTCATGCTTGAGGAGAGTGAATCTCATTTCCCCATTTTCAACATGGGACTCCAACTCCACTATGGTTTCCCTATATTTACTCAAGGTATCCATAGAGTGTTCGAGATTAGCACGAGCTTCTTTATTACCATGAAGAGAAGCATATACCATTGCCATATTATGCACCAAGATATTATATTCTTCATCATTATCATCATCATCACTCTCATCATTAGAGAAAGTGTTAGGGGTCAAAGTAGGAGATACCTTTGATCCATTTGCCATAAGGCACATGTGCATACCGGAGGATGAAGATGAAGAAATTCTTGAATCCTCATTTGAAAACATGTCTTGATCCATAGAGTGTTCGGTTTCCTCTACATTGTTAGTCAAACAACTAGAGGAGATAGAAGCATTTTGATTATGGGAGCAAGACAAGGCAAGCATATCATCATGAGATTTATGTGAGCAATTTACACATGATATGCGAGGACTATCAACACAAGCATGTAGATTATTTTCAATGCTATATGTGTTTAAGTCCAAAGAGGAAGCATTGCAATGGGATAGAGATGAAGAATCATCACTATTGAGCACAATATCAACATTGCAATTTTCCTCACCACTCACCATATCATTACCTCGTGTCTTGCTACACGTTGGTGAAGTGGAAGAAGATGAGAACTCATCACGGCCGGAGGTGGAAGCAACTTGGAGCTCTTCATGATGTGAAGGGGAAGAGAGCTCCTCGGAGTCACCACCAACCAAATGAGAAGTGGATCCACCAAACATTTCCTTAAGCTTGATCCACATCTCATGAGACGATTTTCGCTTTATATATATCAAGAACCTATGAAAATCTGGTCTCAAAGAGAATACAAGCTCATTAGATACTTGAGCTTCAAGATGTAAGTTTTTCTCATCCTCTAAAGATAGATTTTGAGGGTCCATCGGAGGAGAAAAACCTACATCTAGAAATTGCTCAATGTTTGGACACAAGGTCCGAAGTTTGCAAAGCAAGCAATTTCGCCACAAAAGATAATTTGTGCCAACAAAGATAATTGTGTCATTGTGCACTAAGTTACTAGCCGACATCTTTACTCTCAAGGCGGTGAAGCCTTAAACAAGGAGAGACCTTGCTCTGATACCAATTGAAAGATCGAGATGTCGCCTAGAGGGGGGGTGAATAGGCAATTACAAACTCTTGCGGATTTGTCTTGTAAGAATGCGGAATTAAACTAATGTTTAGTTTACAAGCACAAACCCTAAATATGCTAAGCTCAACTAAGTGTAACAATGGCAACTAGAGCTAAGCAAGGTAGGCACAAGATATATGTAGCACAAGTGATAGCAAGATATATGTACTTCAAGAACGATGGCTATCACAAGGAAAGAGAGCTCGGGTATAGAAATAAACGAGGCACGCGGAGACGAGGATGTATTCCCGTGTTCCCTTGCTTTGCAACAAGGTACGTCACGTTTGGAGGAGTGGAGGTCCCACGAAGGATTCCCCGCGCCACGAAGGCTCACCCTATTCTCCGAACCACACCCACGAAGGATAATAGCCCTTTCCTTATGGTTAGTTTTTCCTCCGCTCCGGAGATGGCAAGCTCCACAACTACTTCACAAGCTCCACGAAGGAGAAGCCCGGGCCTCTTCACAATCTTCTTGAAGAGATCACCGGAGCACCAACCGCCAAGCCAACTAGGAGGTTTCCCTCCAATAGTAACAAGCTCACGGTCTCTCACTCGAACTAATCGTGGTGGAGAGCTCAACACTATGCAATGATGCAAAGCAAGAACACTAGAGGTGTTCAAATCCTTCACTCTCAAATCCCACCCAAACAACAAATGCTAGGATGAGATTGGAGAGGAAGAACAATGGGGAAAGTCAACAAAAGACTCCAAGATCTAGATCCCAAGAGTTCCCCTCACTTAGAGAAGAAATGGATTGGTGGAAGTGTAGATCTAGATCTCCTCTCTTAGATCCCTCAAGAATGAGCAAGAATCATGGGGGGAATCAAGAGAGAGAGCAAGTTCTTCAAAGGCAACAATGGAGGAGAGAGAATGAAAGAACTAGTTGGCTCAAGGTGGAAGAAGAGCTATTTATAGCATGGGAGCAAATAAAACCGTTGGGGGAAAAAAGACAAGGAAAAAGCAAGAAAAACATGCCCCAACACGGACCAGTCGGGGAGCCTTCAGCCTGGCGAGCCGGCCCAAGCCGCAGAAGAGCCGCGGCGTGCGAAAACAAGGCGCAGCGCCACGCTGGGGCGGAACGGCCGCCCAGAGCACGGCGGCCCATGGCGCGTGGGCGGCAGAGAGGGGAGCTGGCCAGCGAGGCCCCCGGTCGGGCCGGGGCCTGTGCCGGGCAGGCCGGTCAAGGACCGGGCCAGCAGCCAGACTTGGGCCAAAAGGCCCCGGAGGCGGCCCGGATGGCACCGCCCGGCCGGACCGGTGGGCCGGTGGCTGGGCGGTCGGCCGGCCGGCTCCTCCCCTTTTTCTCTTTTTCTTTTATTCTTTTCTCATCTTTCCTTTTTCTTTAATAACTATTGCTCCCGAACTCTGATTGACATGAAACCAATTTTGTTGGAAAGATAACGACGAATAGAACCCCAACAAGCTCAAGAACCTCACACAGATAAACACCAAGAAGCAATAAGGATATGCAAAGTATGCAAGGATTGAGCTCCCTAAGACGATGTGATCAAGTTACCCAACCGAAAGCCCCTCTTGATAGTGCGCTATCTATCCTATAATCCGGTCTCCCAACAACCACCTTGAGACCGGTAAAAGGAAAACCTAGCAAGGTCATACCTTTGCCTTGCGCATCCCGCTTGATCTTGATGATAGCTCTTTGCTCCACTCAAGCCGGAATGCCTCACTTGACCAATGTTGCTTTGTGAAGACTCACAAATGCTCCCCCATACACTATGATGGGAAAGCTCCATTGATGCACATCTTCACATGTCCAATGTCACCAAATGGACGGCAAGCTTCAATCATGTGATCCACTTGAGATGCTCATCTTGAACTTGCACGACTCAACCTTGTATCTTCTCATACTCACTTAAGATAGAGCATGGCTAATATTGAGTTCCACATAAGAACTCCATCTTCATTTCTTCTTGTTGATCATATCACATATTTATCTTCAAACCGATGATCTTGATGCCAATACACAAGGTATATCTTTATCTTCATGGCATCCATACTTGAATCCAACATATGGAGTACAAGTAGTACCTATGGAATATTCCTTCATATAAACTCAATGAAAACATTAATCCATAGGGGTTGTCATTAATTACCAAAACCACACATAGGGGCAATATACCCTTACAGTGATACTACTGCTAGAACACCAAGCGCAAAGCACGTCGTGCCAAACAAGGAGTATGACAAACGCAAACAGTCGCGGAAGCCTATATTCGACGACGATTACAACATTACAGATGAAGACTCGGAAGTGGCACTTTTCATCCGCGAGAGTCACGATTTTGCTGAAGTAGCCGACATTGGAGAATGTGTCCTAAAAGTTTACCAGCTGAAGCCATGCGTGAACAAAGGATTCTTTTACGACCAGGTGAGCCCCCTTATGCCGCAACCTCTATGAACTATTCCAACTTGTGGCGTATGTTACATAAATGCAACTTTTGCAGGTTATTGATGCATATGCACACCTAAGCAATGTTGAGACTGCTATGGCATCAGTCTTAACAACAGTAGAAAGCAGGAAGCTGTTAGAGGAATGTCGGGGTTTAACTCCCAAAAAACCCAGAAGCTGGGTTGAACGTTGTTACCACCCGATTTTGGCCAAATCAGGAGGTGGGCCGTAAGTGAAGATGGACTTGAAGGACGTACACGTGGAACATCTTCGAAGCGGCCTCGCGCTAAAAGTTGGGCTTAATTGCCCGTGTATCTGTAACATATTAGATCGTGTTGTAATTTAGATTAAAGAGATAGAGTCCGGCCCGTGCACGGTTAGGTGTACGCCTCAATTAGAAAGTCCCTTGGACTATAAATATGTATCTAGGGTTATCAGAAAAGGAGGACAATCACCGTTCAACCAAAACAAACCAATCTCGGCGCATCGCCACCCCTTTCCTACGAGGGTTCTTACCAAGCATCATGCTGCCTAGATCGCATCTCGCGATCTAGGCAGCGTAAGCTTAGTATTGTTCATGCGTTGCTCGTACGAAGCCTTTTTGATGGCGAGCGACGTAGTTATCTTTAGATGTGTTAGGGTTAGCATTGTTCTTCACGTAATATGCTATCGTAGTGCAACCCTTGCATATCTAGCTGCCCTTACGTCTATCCAGACGTAAGGGCAGCATCTTGCTTGGTCATGCTTAGTAGATCCGATCTGTTATTTGCTCCATCTGCAGGGGATTAGTTTAATATCTGCATAGTTAGGCCTTATGCTGGGGTCGGAGGATCCGGTGGTGCGTTAGATGCTGTTTACCGTCCCTGCGAGGGATGTTCCGGGATCAACGTTATGTTGGTTTTTAGGCCTCTCGTAGGGGTAGTTTGCACCGTCTCTCGTAGCTGCTAGGCCCGATCGCACGTAGGACGTTCCGATTATGCGGTGAAAACCCTAAACTGTCGTGGATCGCTTCAGCTTTGTCCTGATCAAGCAGGATCCCCATGCCATTGCTAATCCATCAAGGACCATGGGGCGATCGGCTCTTTGAGCCGATCCACAGGGAAACCTGAGAGCCGATAAGGCTCGTATTTAATGTGCACGTGTCTACCATGTAGGAACAATCGAAGCACTAACACCTTCCTGACCAGGTCTAGGTCGGTGGCACGCCTGGCAACCGCCAGGACGCGCGCGAAGATTTGCGGGACGACGCGAGGTGCCAGGGATCCACTAAGCGGCCCTAGGAGCCTCCGCTCTTCGTGTTACTTAGCCAAAGCCCGCCGGGGTTTTGGAGGGTAACACATTCTGGCACGCCCGGTGGGACCTCTTCTGCAACATCCACGTCAACACCGACATACGAGATGGCAGAGGAGCAGATCACATACAAGGATCTCCGCGAGCACAAGAAGAAATACGATGAGCTGAAGGCCATCCGTAAAGCCGAACTCATCGGCTCCTCCGAGACAACCCGTTCTCGCAACATCAAGCTCGAGGAAACACGTGTCCGTCGCATGGCGTCGCACGGTAGATCTCAGCCACTCCATAAGAGAACCAGGGTTCTCTTTCGATGCCAATATGGCAGGGTTCGTGATTCGCCATGGCGCGGACAAAGCAGAGAGCAGCCACTCTCGTGGCAAAGATAAAGAGGAGGCCGTTCCACGTGACCGGCCCCAAGACGACGATAAACGATACCTGACCGAGGAGGAGGTGAGAAACATACGGTATCCACGCCCATTATCCGTACATCTCCTCAAAAATATGAACAGCAGACGACCGACGCCGCCGCTACGACGACGACGATGAAGGATATCGTCGGTCCGATGCAAACAGGAGGTATCGTCGATGACAGAACGACGACGGGTACGAACGTCGCGCCGAGGGAGGTCAAACGAGCAAGACAACGTGGACAAGCACTGGAGCTGTCCCTTCTTCAAACATTGCTGGGACTCAGAATGAGCCGATTGCCAACAATCGAGAACTGCCCGAATGCACACAGCAAAGGAGAAGGACGAATGAAGTTTCAGTGTTCGAGCGTTTAGGACCTCTCCCACATCAACAAACGAGCTGAGTCATCTCAAGAAGAAGACTTCGAGGAGTCGGATGAAGAAGATAGGTATCACCGACCAAGGTGGTGCCCCGATGGACTCAGCCATTCTCGAAGCGCCGGGTGCTGCTGCGAAACTTGGAAGAAGCCGAGGCACGACTGTACACGTTGAGAAGAGCGCGGCCCGATCGGCCGCGAAAATCCAGCAAACAAGAGAGACGAAGGCGCCCCGCCAAAGAAAGTATGGCGCCCAAACGCGAAAGCCGATGCACAAAGTTCGATGCCGATGCAGACATCGGATACATGGGTATTCATACTCCCGTCGAGTTTCGCGCTCCAAGCGACGAGGAAGTTTCAGTGGCTCAATTCGACTGCGGTCCACGACCAGTTATTTTTGAAAAGCCACAAGATAGAAGCTACAGCATCTGAAAGCCCTATACTTGAAGGGTTACATCAATGGGCAGCCTATCGCAAGATGTTGGTTGATACCGGAGCGGCAGCAACATAATGCCGTATTCCATGCTACGTCGTTTGGGGCATTCCACCGACGATCTGATCAAGACCAACATCACATTAAGCGACTTCAACGGCCAGCGTCGAAGCAAAAGGTGTTCTGAATGTAGAGCTTACGTGGGCCGGAAAACCATACCTACCGCGTTCTTCATCGTTGACAGCAAAAGCAATTATGCCGTCCTATTGGGAAGGGACTGGATTCATGCTAACTGTTGTATCCCGTCTACAATGCATCAATGCATCATACAATGGGACGGAGATGAAGTGGAAGTCGTTCAAGCGGATGACTCAATCGAGATATCATTAGCTGCCATGAGCGTGTGGGAAGCAGATGACCAAGAGCCGCTCTCTGGGAATCAGTTTAGAGGGTTGTGAGCGCATCGAAGCCTCGAAGAATGGGGTAAGGCTGGTTTTATCCACCGGCCTAACGGAATAGCACGTCCAAGACTTTGGACATACGTGGCAAGGCCGATCCCTGCGATCGGCCCTCAAAAATGAAAGCAAAGGATCTTATCTCCAACATGCCACGTAGCTACAGTGGAAATCCAAGGGGTTGCAAAGCATCGTCAAAGTATTGCAACGAAAAGGGAGGCCGATTCCCGCAATCGGCCAAAATCATCCTCAACATACCTTCGTCCGTGATCAGCGTCGATCCAACAGATGCCTGAAGAGCCGATACCATCAATCACTTGACAGAATCGGCTCGGGGGGCACATAGATGGAAGAGATACGAGGATACGGAGCTGGGAACGGATGTCAAATTGCCAGCAGAGCAGCTCAAGTATGGGGGCCGATACGTAGACAAGTCGGCCGCAAAAAAAAATCGAAAATACAGAAAATTTTGAGCACAGTCGATGCGCAGGCATCGACTTAAGAGTTCAAAGCCGATGCACGGCCATCGACTCAAGGGGTACAAAGTGTTACATGCAAGCGTAACGGTGCTAGCAGAAGCGTCCAGTTTCTTCGTACAAGTTTGAAGGGTGACGGTCTCAATATTCTCACCGGAAGCTGCATTGTTGAGTTGAAGCGGCTCGGGGGGGGCAGCTCACCTTGGAGGTTCTCTGCTTTTGGAAGCCGATTTATTTGGAATCGGCTGACGCCGCATTACAGTTGGGAGGCCGATGATGGTCCCTTTGGCTGGTCCACTTTTATCCTCGCCTTGACTGAGGCTCGGGGGGCAGCTCACCCTTAAGGTTTCTTATTCTGTGGAGCCGATTTTATTGGGATCGGCTGGCTCTGCATCACAGCTTGTTTGAAAGATGGTAAATTACTGCAGAAGGGAGCTGTCGGAGCTGATGAGAGGAATTTGAAAAGGGAGCCATGGTCATCAATGGGCTCTCTGGTTGCTGCAAAAAATGGAGCATCACAAGGACAGTTATGGGCGAATGGTGCCTGTTTTGCAAAGTGTTAGCTTCAGCATTCGAGTTGATCCAGCAACAGTCCTAGGGTTCTCCTGAAGGCAAAGAGGATCTGAAAGAGAAGGATGCGGCAGAAGAATGTCCGAAATTTAAAGTTAATGAAGAAATTGGACATTATTTCAGGAGTTTTGCCGCTAAGTCTAAACGTTCCATTCAGTTGGATCTGCATTTCCAAGATCTGGGGCTTTCACGTTTGTAGCTTGGCCCTGTTTGATTGGGAGTTTGGAGGTTCGGATGAATCTACCTCGAAATTTATCGTGGAAGACCGATGCGTTGCCATCGGCTCATGGAGCATTGACCGAATTGACAATCGGCAAGATCAATACAAGGGAGAATCGGCTAAATCAATTTGCAAGAAATCGGCAGAGTCAAATTGGGGAAATTACTTCATTGATGATCAGATTTCTTACACAAAAAGAGCTGATTGCTCTCAAAAGGAAGGCCTAGGGGGATGCATTGCCCCTCCTACTACTACTGATCCTATGCTAGGATCCTGTCTAGGGGCTATTGTTGCCCTCGTCATCGCCGTCGTCGCCGCTGTCGGCGCTTTCGGGAGGCTCATCGTCGCTGCTGCCGCGACCACCTGGAGGACCCTCGTTGTCCTCATCTTCCTCGCCAGCATCGTCTTCGTCGCTGTCGAAGTCACTAAGGTTGCCCGGCCAAGGGCAGAGACGCTTGGCCGGCGGCTCGTCGGAGGAAGTGCTGTCCTCCTCCTCTTCTTCGTCATTTATCTCCTCGGAGGAGGTGACCCCATCCCAGGAAAAGCGGTCGTCGTCGCTTTCCTCCACCACCTCCTCATCGGCAAGGAAGCGGAGATCACTCTCCCCGTCGGTCGAGGACTTGTCATCCTCGGACCAGACGAAGAAGTCATGGTCTTCCTTGTCCCACGCTGTTGGGGCAAGGATGTCGTACGCCGCCTGCGTACCCCACTCCGGTGTTGATTCCCGGATGGGAGAGGACATGTAGGAAAGACCTGATGAACTGGGGGAGGAAGAAGAAGAGGACATGACGGCGGAGAAGGGCTTTTGGGAGTACTAGTGCGAGGAGGATGAAGAGGAGAACTGTTTGATGCGGCCAAATAAAAGGGGGAATATATGGTTTAATGCCTAAGCAGTTCCCAAAGGCGTGGTGCCAGAGCCGTCAAGTCATGCAGGGAAGTTGAGAAGGCAAGACGTCATCATGAAGAATACTGCGACGGTTCTGCTCTGCCACGACATGACCCTTCGAAGAAAAACAGATGGTTTTGCAATTATCATTATCAAAACCAGGGGGCATGTGTTACCACCCGATTTTGGCCAAATCAGGAGGTGGGCCGTAAGTGAAGATGGACTTGAAGGACGTACACGTGGAACATCTTCGAAGCGGCCTGCGTTGGGCTTAATTGCCCGTGTATCTGTAACATATTAGATCGTGTTGTAATTTAGATTAAAGAGATAGAGTCCGGCCCGTGCACGGTTAGGTGCACGCCTCAATTAGAAAGTCCCTTGGACTATAAATATGTATCTAGGGTTATCAGAAAAGGAGGACAATCACCGTTCAACCAAAACAAACCAATCTCGGCGCATCGCCACCCCTTTCCTACGAGGGTTCTTACCGGTAAGCATCATGCTGCCTAGATCGCATCTCGCGATCTAGGCAGCGTAAGCTTAGTATTGTTCATGCGTTGCTCGTACTGAAGCCTTTTTGATGGCGAGCGACGTAGTTATCTTTAGATGTGTTAGGGTTAGCATTGTTCTTCACGTAATATGCTATCGTAGTGCAACCCTTGCATATCTAGCTGCCCTTACGTCTATCCACGTAAGGGCAGCATCTTGCTTGGTCATGCTTAGTAGATCCGATCCGTTACGGTTGCTCCCTGCATCTCAGGATTAGTTTAATATCTCGCATAGTTAGGCCTTATGCTGGGCCGGAGGATCCGGTGGTGCGTTAGATGTTACCGTCCCTGCGAGGGATGTTCCGGGGATCAACGTTATGTTGGTTTTTAGGCCTCTCGTAGGGGTAGTTTGCACCGTCTCTCGTAGCTGCTAGGCCCGATCGCACGTAGGACGTTCCGATTATGCGGTGAAAACCCTAAACCGTCGTGGATCGCTTCAGCTTTGTCCTGATCAAGCAGGATCCCCATGCCATTGCTAATCCATCAAGGACCATGGGGCGATCGGCTCTTTGAGCCGATCCACAGGGAAACCCGAGAGCCGATAAGGCTCGTATTTAATGTGCACGTGTCTACCATGCAGGAATAATCGAAGCACTAACACCTTCCGACCAGGTCTAGGTCGGTGGCACGCCCTGCAACCGCCAGACGCGCGCCAAGATTTGCGGGACGACGCGAGGTGCCAGGGATCCACTAAGCGGCCCTAGGAGCCTCCCGGCTCTTCGTGTTACTTAGCCAAAACCCGCCGGGGGGTTTTGGAGGGTAACAAACGTATAGCGAAGAAATTTGTAGGGCGCCGAATGGTACATACATCTCCTAGATTTTTTATTTCGTAAACACAAACAAGATGAAACATTTCATCTCCTCGGTCCTATCAACCTGGCTTCTAATGGCTCTTACCGAGTCTTCATTTATTTTTCGGCAGGTGCGTGTCCCACTCAATGTACATAAATCCCATTGGCTTCTACTAGTCTTTAATTTCGACAAGGAAGAGCTTCAGGTCCTCAACTCCAACCAAGCATATCGTGACGAAGAGTCGGAAAGAGACCTCCATGGGTAAACACGATTCTAAGCTGAGACCTGTCATTTGCGATTCTCTATGGAAGCCTCTACAAATTCAATATTGAATTCTGTTGTCATTTGCAATTCCTGTGGCAACCAAACAAGTGTCTATTTCTGAAATTACAATGTAAATGAAATGAATACATGTATTCATTTCAAAATGCTACAAACGAAATGAAAGCCTGGCTTCCAAACGACTTCTGAAAAATTCTAAATATATGGTATTGCGTTGCACAACTTGTCTAGAGATTTTTTTAGGATTTCGATTATTATCTCATGCAAACTCCTATATTTTCTCATGTCAATTAGTGAGGGGTAATCTCATCCAAAACTGATGTAACTTTTCTTCCACGTACGTTCTTTAATATTAATGCCAAAACTATACGACATATATTTAGGAACGGAGGGAGTAATATAATTATATCAAGATATACAATATTAAATTTAAATATCTATAATATACACGAGAGTATTTTTGAGAGGAATGCGGTAGGCGAAGCCCCCACAACCATTTTTTTACCCAAATCTAGTTCTGCGAGAGGACTTGAAGCTAGGTGGTTAGGTTGAACATTTACTTCCCTAACCAAGTGAGCGAGATTCATTTCTTAATATGAGAGTATAATTAACTATATCTCTAATAAATTGACTAGATATTATTATAAATTTCGATATTTTTATGTACTTGATTGATCAAACTTTTCAACTTTTTTTTACTTTCACCAAAACTAAAGCCCAGGGTAATTCAGAAAGAGGGAGTGTACCATAACTTTTCTAAATCCAGGAAACTATGCTAAACGCTATGCCTCGATTATACCACTATTCTAGACAGGACCTATATAAAAAATAATAGATCTGCTATTTTTCTTAGCAAAAAATAGCTATATATGTAGTTCCCGAGTTCTAGTGAGCTCTCTCTTTTTGAAAACAAAATTGGTCTCCAAAAATTCTGCAAAATAGGCTAGTATAAATACATGCGTTGTATGTACGACCAAATTTTTATCGTCTTTACATAAGTGATATGCACAAAAATGGACAATGTTGGAAGAAAACATGAGTTCTTTTTTGCCTTTTTAGGGCCATGATTTTGTGTACCCCAAGAATATAACATATGATCCAAAAAAAACTTTTCTGATATGTAGATAACATGTATATATATTAACATACAAAACCTTGTATTTTCAGAAACAATATTCAACCAATTTAAATATCGAGCCCATTGGAGGTCGGGAGACCATCTATGCCCTATAGTTGGCGCTATTCTAGGAAAATGGAAATAGGCAGTTAATAGAAAATCTTCTTCAATTGTAGCTATAAATTAAGCACACAGTGACTATGTACATGAGAATATGATCAAATCAATTCAAATATCCTTATAATTATAAAATGACGTCCAAAATCTTTTTGTAATACTATTTTTACCAATTCACTTGATACGTGGTTCTGTGGAGATGTATCAATACATCTATTTCTACGGTCTTTTTATTTTTTACTAAGAATATTTTCTTTTTCATATACTTAATATAAATGCACTATTGGAAATAGCTTCCACAATAGCTAGCTATAGCTGCAACACCCATAGCTCGGACCTCGCACAAACCCGCGGAAAACAAGATTCGAAACCTTGGTAATAATATTGGATATAATAAAATAAACTAATACTAAACTTTGTTTTCAAACAAGTGAAAGATCCTAATTCTTTTCAAAGGGTTCCAAGTTAGCCCCCAGTTCTAAAAATGCATATCTTGTCCTAATAATATCTATGCCGTTCACCAACATTCTGTGCAGCCCCGATGTTATTTACTTGTCCGTGTGGCAAGACGACCACCACCATGTAACCAAGAACCAATCCCTAAAGTACAAAACTTGTGTTGCTCCCTGGTTCTTGCAGAGCCACCTATATTTTGCACAAATACCCCTTAAAAGTCCTAGAGAGAGAGAGAGAGAGAGAGCTTTTTAGCGGTATTCATGCAAAAAATTGCCTATGTGGCAGTGGTCAACCCACTACATGTGCAAGTCAAATGATGTCAGGGGTGCATAGGACCTATATTGAAGCACGTACATAATATTAGGACTCAAATGCACAATGTTGAATAATTTATACTAACTTGACCTCCAATGCATTTTACTCTTTAAGAGTCGAGTATACCACTAATAACATGTTTTTTTTATTTTTTATTTTTTTAAAGAGATCACTGCTCGCTTTATTGCGCAGTAGTGTGGTACAATGTCGTAGCAGGATAAGTTTGTTTTCAGAACACTGTGACGGTGTTGGGATCTGGTGACCACGGGGAAGATCCTTGGCCGACGTGCCACAAAGTCTCGGGCTCGTCCTTTGCGACGACCCGGTTCATCGGCTCAAAAAGCATCATTGAATGCGATGGTGCTCTCCCAGATCTAGGTGTGGTGGTTGTTCGCCTCGTTTTCCAGCGCTACCATGATGGCAGTGGAGGAAGATGGACGATGTTTCGGCGAGGCACAGGTTTCTTCAAGGTGAACTTGTAGTTTTACTTCTTGTGAGTTTTCTTGTGCAAAGTATAAAAAAAAACACGCAGATCTGGTGAAGGTACTCGGAAAAAAAGAAAGAAACTAATAACGTGTTTGGTAACCTAGACTCTCAGCCCATTATTCGGCTCCGCTGTGTACCTACTGGGGTGCAACGGCCCATGTCCATACAGTTCAGGCGCAGAGCCCAGGCAGCTCGCTCCCGCACAAGCCACCTCTAGCTCTAGGCTCTAGCCCACTGGTGCAGCCGACGACGGTGCACGCCCATGGCCGCCGCCGCCGGAGTAGGGGGCCAAGCCCTCGGCCGGAGCAGCTTCTCCCGCGCCGCCTCGTCGAAGACCGCCTCCTCATCGTCCTCCCCCACCGCTTCCGGCGTCAAGCTCGGCCCTAACGGCGCCGCGTTCGTTTCTTCCGGCATCCCCGACCTCGACAGTAAGCCTGACATTGCCCATAAGCCTTCTCCTTCATGTTCTCTTCAGCCAGGCTGCAATTTTTTGTTGAATAGAGCGGAAGTTTGATTGATCCTAGTTGTAATGATCAGTGGGAACGGGGTGAGGCCATATCTTTTATTGAAATCCTGCTTTTGGGTGTGAACTGTGAATTAGATACTCCGTCAGGTCAAAAAAAAAAAGATACTCCGTACCATGATTCCAGCAACCAAAACAATAGAGTGGAAGATATGCTGAAGCACAACATATTTCTTGAGGTCAGGACAGGAGAGTACGAAGGACGACAATTTTAAGCTGAAGGAGAAAATAATGCCGCCGTGGAAGAAGATATTGTGGCTTGGTCAATTGGCGGCTTGGTGCTCACCATACCATCGTTATTTATCAGAGTTTTGCCGCAGGTATTCTGGGCGGCGGTTTCCTCCTCGGTTCGGTTGTGATGGTCATGGAGGACTCCGACGCACCGCACCACCTCCTCCTTCTCCGGGCCTTCATGGCGCAGGGCATTGTGCACAAGCAGCCACTGCTCTTCGCAGCGCCGATGAAGGAGCCCCGCACGTTCCTCGGTGCGCTGCCTGCTCCGGTTGCGTCCTCAAAGGAGGACGTGCGCCAAAGAGCGGTGATGGGAAGTGGCGATGCACGAGCAAGCGTATGTCTTGTGGAAGAATGTGGTTTACAGTAAATCTGTGTCCTTAGTAGTGTTCCTGTTTTTGTACTGATCTGGATATGTGATTTTGCAGGATGAGGGTTTGAGGATAGCTTGGCAGTACAGGAAATATTTTGGGGACGAGAGGACCTCTAGTGCCGAACACAGAGGTTATACTTCTCTTCTTTGTTTTCTTGTTGGTTAATAGTCTGCAATGCGCAAAGATGCATTAACTTTCTTCCAGTGTTTGTGGATAATGTGCTTGAAAGTTTTTAAAATAAAAGAAATATTGCATTCTTAGTATAATTGTTGCCTGATGTACCTATTATAGCTCATTTGTGTAACCATCATTTCTAAAACTGATAATTAGTTTATGCACTCATTACTGTCTGAAGATGTTTGTGGAAAGAGCTGACCCATGTAGTGCTGTTGCAGATAACAAGCAGGAGTTTAGCAATGATTTTGATTTGCGGAAGCCCTTGGAACGACATTTACTAAATGCACAGCATATTGAATGTGTAAGCACTCAAGATGCAGCCAGTCTTAGTGACCTCCAGGATCGTTGTTCCACTTTCATATCAAGACATCCAAGGTGAGGTCAATTCACGAATTTATGATCAAAATTGTTTTCTGTATGAAAAGGTTTCAGTACCTATTTATGACACAGATTATTTTATCTCAACATGACAGTTTATTGTTTAGTGTAACAACAAAGTTTGAGTTTTCTTAGACCGAATGCATTTTGATGTACTGGCTGTGAACATTCTTGTGTTTTCTGTATTCAGAAAAGATGGTGGAAATCTGAATGCTGGACGGATTGCTATACAGTCACTCTGTGCACCACAGTGTGGATATTTTGGAAAGGCAAGCATATTAGACTGAGATGATGTATGCTTTACTGGTGGATGCTGTGCTCCAAATATTGAAGCCAATTTATATGCATTGCAGGACTGGGACATGGTCTCATTTATCAGATCACTGAAGGCCATGGTACGCGCTTCTAATGCCGTTGCCATTATAACATTTCCATACACGGTCCTATCAGATTCCTTCTGTAAGAGATGGCAGCATCTGGCAGACACGCTGATGTCAATAAAAGCAATTCCAGGCAAGCCTAACATTTCAATATCTGTTTGTTGATTCCAACTTTGTCTGCCGGTCATGCATAACCTGACTGCTCATCTCCTCTATCGTTAGATGAGGACAAGGACTTGGCGAAACTTCTAACAGGGTATCAGGATATGGTTGGTTTTCTGCATGTGCATAAGGTGGCACAGACCAATAGCCAGGTATGCAAGTCGTCATAGGCTCGTAGTCATAGCTGCTGTAAACAAACTTTGTGCTCCCTTGTTTTGACGCTGTTTGCATCGACGAGCAGGTTCCTGTAATTCTAGAGGCATCCACATTTTCTCTGAAGCTGCGGAAGAGGAGGTCACTGGTGCTCGAACGGTTGAATCAGGCCCCGGTGGACGGGTCGAGCGGGCCTTCGTCAGGTGCATCAGGCAGTTGCTCATCGTCAGCCCAGAGCTCACAGCTTGATTTCTAAATCGACACTGGAGTTGGGTCTTTCAGAAGCGAGGGAAGCATTCACTGGAGCAACCTCTTCTTTTGTTCAGCTTATAGAATACTGAAACCAAAAGTAGCTGACAAAGGCTGTTGGTTATTGTGTATTTGCCGCTCTGAAGTCAGAATGCAACTTTTAGAAATTTTAGTTGTTTGTTGTGGAGGCGCCTTTCCTGTTTCATGTATCATTCAGTTTTGCTGTATACCTTTGTGTTTAAGTTCTATATGATTGCTGTCGGCAGCAGATTCAACAGGGTTTTCCTTATGACAACAGATTTGACATTGTTCGTATTAATGATGATGACAGATTTTCTGAATTTGAATGTTAAGTAAATTGTAGGTTCGCACAAAACATGAGGCAGCTGTAAACTAGTACTAATGGTTAGACATGTCTGGGGAAGCAGAAACATATTTACAGAATCTATGGGAAGACAAAAGAAGTTTAATCCATATATATAATATGCTGGTGACAGATTTAGCTGAACAGATAATTTCTGAGGGTGCTTTTTTGACGGCATAATCTCCAAAGATCGTTGTTCTGAAGCAAATTGATAAATTTACGGAAACATTAGACCTAAACTAGGAATTACGCATGCCTGTGTTAGCAGAAACAGTCAGGCATAAAGAAACAACCTCATGTAGTTGCATCCTTCTAGAAGCAGATACATGGTCAGGCTCAGGCATGCAAGGTTGCAGAGGTAGACACATATTTACAGGAGTTTTGACAAAACTAAAAAGTTTCAGCCCTAAATATACACATTATGAATTGTTTCAAGCGTTGATGCAGATACTTCAAGAAATCTTCAGCCAGACAGATTTTGCGATTTTACCCAGAAGGTGCATAACCATCTCCAAACAGCATGTTTACGACGGGTGGAGGTAGCCACGTTGCGCTCGCACTATTCTGCACTTCTTGTAGCTGAGACTTATGATGATCGCCACCCTGTTCGGAGACGCTGGCAACCTTGCGACTCCTTGGCCTGGTGACGCCCTTCCCAACGAAGATACCTAGCTTCATAGCAGTGAAGAAACCCATAGCGATGAACAGAGGCCTCACCGCCCAATGGAAGTCCTCGAGGTGCTCATACTTCTTCACAACCCCGTCACACTTGTCAAAGCTCACTGCCTCCACCTCAGAAGGATCTGCCAAGCTACTGCATACCTCACCAAGGCTGAATTTACCAGGGAACTTCACAACCAGACACCCATTTGAGAGTATCTGTGAGATCCGACCCGTAGCAGACCCTCCGCCCCTCTTCAGCTGCCATTCGAACCGGGGGCTTGAGATGTTGTTTCTCAGCCTCACAAACTGCCCAACACAGTAGGCTTCGGCCATCTGGAGGTCCGAATATTCCCCCTTCCAGAGGGTGTCCATTCCTATCAGACCAACATACACGATGCCATCACGGTCAATGCTATGAAGAACTCCAACCTGAGACCGTTTCTTGTCCTCCTCCCTGAGCCGCACCCAGTCTCCAGCTGCAAAACCATATGTTACCCTCTCCACTGTTGTAGAGCGGACCTTCAAAGGGTCATGTAAACCATGGACGCGCACAAGAATGTAAGCATCATGATCTCCATCCTCCTCCAACCCAACTATCGTTCCATCAGGAATTTGCATTGTTTCGGGAGTACAAGATATTTTAAGCTTTCTTGAGCGGACCTTGTCACCGATTTGCAGTTTATCCTTAAAGTGTAACCAATTAATGCGACTTGGCTGAGTTGACCTTTCTGCCCTGAGATTTTCTGAACTGTCCCAGTCAGTGTTGTCATAATCCACGTTTTTAGCACTAAAGAAACAAAAGAACAAGTAAATACAGTGAAACAAGCACTGAAAAGTACTGCAAGGACATGGTAAAATATACCACGGAAGAACAATAAATGCCTATTGACCGGATATAAAGCATATATGACACGACTAAGAAATCATATGAGCACTAGAGAGAGAGCGGTTTCATGCTTTCACACGACATACTTCAAGTACAACTTAGCTACTGGACATAGTAATAGCAGAAGTGAACAAGCAATGGTAAAATCACTCGTCTAACGGAAGTTTAACCAAATCAAGTTACTGACAACACAGAAGCAGAAGAAATTTAGTATGGTACCTTTCAAATGCATGCAAGATATCTGTCATCAAGGGCCGGTCTCGGAAGTCATACTCAAAGCAGCCAGAAAGGACATTCTCGATCTCAGGAGGCAGATTGTACGGGAATATTGGTTTTTCTTTCTTGAGGACAACCAACTGATAGATCTCATCTGGTGATTTTCCACGCCATGGCTGAACTCCACTGAACATCTCAAGGATGCTGCAAGCGAAACCCCATGAGTCTGTCTCGTAACTAATTGGACCTCTAATGTTTGGTTGCCACTGTTCTGGGGCCATGTAATTTGGAGTACCAAGTCTTTGGATAAGGTCGGCATTAGGCAGTGAGAGTCCAAACAGCAAGGATGGAATCCCAAAATCCCCCAGCACTGCATGGTCATGCTCATCAAGGAGAAAATTACAAGGCTTGAGATTGAGAACAAATATTCCCCTGGAGTGCAGGTCTAGCACACCACGTGCCAAATCAGCCCCGTATCTGCAAATAATAGGATTCATTAAAAAAAGTGCTCAAGAAAATATCCTCTAAATAGAACATCATATACATTCTAAGAAACCAACAAACCATTTTGTCAGCAGCCCTATTATCAGGTGATCACAAGTGCAAAATCAACCAGCATTCAGCACATCACTGGTAGAAATTTGGAAAGTTCATATTGATGTGCTTCATCAGCTAAAGATGGTATAATTGCCTCTGTCGTAGTCTGTATGCTAATAATTTAAGAGAATATTCACAACATCAATTTTGCATAGTCTGTATAGACTTCCACCATACCTTAAAACATCTGACAGAGGTAGCCTTCCACCTTTAAGCCGAGCCATCTTATCCCCAATGGATCCTTCGTAAAACTTCATCGCTATACAAATCTGTAAAACCATGAAACAAAGTTGAGCTATGAGGCCAAATTAATTGCACAGGTATTCGAACAGCAAGGCTCTCCTTGTCAGACAAAAGGAATGACCAACACACCATCAACAAGACAAGGGCATACCCTTCCGTTCTGTGTCGAGACGCCGTGCAGGAAACAAACATCACCTAGACCCTGGCATTTGCCAAAGATCTCATCGAACCTGGCGGAGAACAGCTGCAGCTGGTCATCCTTGACCGGGTGCAGCATCTTCACGGCGACCTCGTGGTACCGGTCGTAATCCTCAGTCCTCTGGTGGTGCGTAGCTATCCAGACATCCCCGAAGGGGCCTCTACCTATCCGATGCTTCAGGTTCAGCACGCTCGGGTCGATCCATGGGCTAATCTGGCTCGGGCCGGAGAAGACCGTCCGGTAATGGTCTGGATCCTTCTCCAGCAGCATGTACTCGAACGATTCGGTGTCGGTGGGCTGGGTGTCTTCCATTCCTGCCAACAGAAATTCAGCATTGGTTTCTCAACAGCACGTGCAGAATTTAAGCTTCCAGTGTTCAGTGTTCAGTGTTCTCACAAATCAATAGAAGTTTCATGTTTGTTAGGCATAGCTTAACAGAAAACAGCATCCCTACTCTAACATTGGTGCAGGCTGCGGGGGAAACACAAAAGTTCAGCACACACCAGCTGCAACAATCTCTCGAAAAGCGAAAAGCGTAGATTTATATCTTTGACTGCTCAGTGTTCTCACTACTCCAATCAATAAGAATCTGTTGTTTTTAGAATAAAATAAGAATCTGTTGTTTCTCGGGCACAGCTCAACACAAAACAATAAAAACAAAATCCTACTCACATATCACATCTACTCTAAACTGGGAACTTGCCGAGTGCAGGCCGCAGGGAATGCACAAAAAGTCAGGGCATACCAGGAGGCAGGAGCAGATACAAGCACTCAATCTCTCAGAAAACGTAAGAATGACTCTAACTGATCTGTATAGCAGCATATAGGTCAATGGTCAATCGAGGACCTGGATCACAACGGAATCAAGAGTCCGCCCGCAAAAGAGCAAGAACCGCTGAACGAATCCGGCGAGAATCACTCACAAATCCGGCATACAGGTAGTACAACAAAGTAAAAGGGCAAAGAACACGCATCAGCAGTGAATCTCGAATCCAGAAAAGATATGGTACTCTCACCTGCTGTCTTCTCCATCTATTCTCCCGCTTTTCCCCTTTTCTAAATCCTAAGTGATGTCGACGAATTGGTTTTGCTTGACACGAAGTACAGTAGAAAAGATACCTAGAAATCGACTGCGGCTACAGCTACTGGAGCGGTCCGTGGGATACGGGACCTGGAAAGCAACCGCATTTGTAGACGTGGAGTGGGGAGGAGGAGGTGGAGGGGAGCGAGCTTGGGGAGGAAGAAGAAGAAGAAGAAGAAGAAGAAGAAGAAGGGGGCGGCGGTTGAGCGGTGGAGAGCGGTTTATATGGAAAAGGATTTTCTGCGCCACGCCCGCTGCATCTTTTTCGCTTGGTTCGACAAAATACTTAAATTTGATTTTGTGTGGGAATGCATAGATTCGGTTTTATTTGTGCTAGTTAGGTAAACGGATAGGTAATTTCCGCGATCAAATATATTTTCAACAATATATGTTCGTGTTTAAAAGTTGGAGGGATATAATGTCATCTGAATACGAAGTTGCAACCAGATATGGTGTAGGACAATGCATGAAAAATAGCATGCAGATATAATGTTGGTTATTACTTCTAAAAATAGATTAACATAAGGTGACACTATTGCCAATACTATTTAATGTTGTGGCAGATATGTTAGCTACCATGAATGAGCATGCAAAA
This sequence comes from Lolium multiflorum, assembly GCA_030979885.1. Classification (NCBI taxonomy): domain Eukaryota; kingdom Viridiplantae; phylum Streptophyta; class Magnoliopsida; order Poales; family Poaceae; genus Lolium; species Lolium multiflorum. Next base: position 328,182,804 of record CM061753.1, on the reverse strand, counting down.
CTTGATGGCTTTATTGAAGGGTTGTTCCGCATCTTGTGGATTGAGGCCAATTTATCCTCTGGATGGCACAATTCTCTTTATGGATCATGATGTGGAAAAAGTTAAGAACCTTAAACAATTTTTATGAGTGTTCGAATAACTTTCGGCACTGAAAATAAATTTCTACAAAAAAGTGAATTATTCTGCTTTGAAGAGGCCCAAGATGAGGTTGCTCAGTATATCGAGCTTTTTGCGTGTGAGCAAGGTCGGTTTTCTTTTAGAAATTAGGGTATTCTGATTCAATACTTTGGACTGACAAACAGTTATTGGAAACATGTCAAGGATCGCCTATAAAATGAGTAAGCAATTAGAGAGGAAAACTAGGATATCTTGGAGGAAGATTAGCTCCCATTAATTCGGTGTTAAGTAGCATGGTATATTATATGCTTTTTTCTTCCAATTACCCAAACGAGTCTTACACATATTGAATTACTTTAGCAAGATTCATTTAGCAAGGGGATAGTGAAAAAAATAACGACTAGCTAGATATGACGTAGTCTACCGACATAAAGATTAGAGGGTCGGGTGCTCATGGCCTTCAGGTTAAAAACATAGCTCTTCTTCGGAAATGCCTTTACAACCTTCTTACTTAAATTGGGGTTTAGCAATATCTCCTGAAAAGGAAATTCATCAGCACAAAAGCTTAATTTGTCACATGTTTACTAGAAATCGAGTGACTCACATTTTTCGGCCGGTCTAATGGCGATGAAGAACATCTTCTTGTTGGAGATATGCCCAAGAGGCAATAATAAAGTGGTTATTATAATATCTTTGTGTTTATGATAAGTTTGCATACCATGCTATAATTGTATTAACCGGAACATTGATACATGTGTGTTATGTAAACAACAAGAAGTCTCTAGTAAGCCTCTTGTATAACTAGCTTGTTGATTAATAGATGATCATGGTTTCGTGATCATGAACATTGGATGTTATTAATAACAAGGTTATGTCATTAATTGAATGATATAATGGACACACACCCAAATGAGCGTAGCATAAGATCAAGTCATTAAGTTCAATTTGCTATAAGCTTTCGATACATAGTTGCCTAAGTCCTTCGACCATGAGATCATGTAAATCACTTAAGCCGGAAGGGTACTTTGATTACATCAAACGTCATTGCGTAAATGGGTGGTTATAAAGATGAAATTAAGTATTCGGAAAGTGTGAGTTGAGGCATATGGATCAATAGTGGGATTTGTCCATCCCGATGACGGATAGATATACTCTGGGCCCACTCGGTGGAATGTCGTCTGATTAGCTTGCAAGCATGTGATTGGATCACAAGAGATGACATACCACGGTACGAGTAAAGAGTACTTGTCGGTAACGAGGTTGAACAAGGTATGGAGATACCGATGATCGAACCTCGGACAAGTAAAATATCGCGTGACAAAGGGAATTGGCATCGTATGTAAATGGTTCAATCGATCACTAAGTCATCGTTGAATATGTGGGAGCCATTATGGATCTCCAGATCCCGCTATTGGTCATTGCTCGGAGAGGAGTCTCGACCATGTCTGCATAGTTCGCGAACCGTAGGATGACGCGCTTAAGGTTCGATGTCGCATAAGTAGATTTGAATATGGTATGGAGAAGTTTGTTCGGAGTCTCGGATGGGATCCAGGACGTCACGAGGAGGTCCGGAATAGTCCGGAGAATAAGATTCATATAAGGGAAGTTGATTTCTAGGTTTCGAAAAGTTCGGGATTTTTCCGGATGACTGGGAAGGTTCTAGAAGGTTCCGGGGGTCCCACCAGTGGGCCCACGACCCTAGGAGGCCTAGCATGGGCCGAGGGGATGCTCCCTGGCCTAATGGGCTAGGGGCATATGCCCCCAAGGCCCAGCCGGCCAAACCCCTAGGGTTTCCCCAAAACCCTAGGGGGGATCAACTTGGGGGGCAAGAAATCCCTCTTCCCCCCACTTGGCCGCCGCCCCCTAACCCTAGATGGGAAAGGGGGCCACCCCAGCCGACTTGGCCCCCTATATAAAGAGGGGAGGGGTGGCCGGCCAATCCATCCATTGTCCCCTCCTCTGGCCGCCTCTCTCTTCCACCATACGCTGCTCCGGCTTAGGCGAAGCCCTGCAGCTTTTCTTCCTCCACCACCACCACCATGCCGTCGTGCTGCTGGAACTTGGAGGAGATCTACCACACCTTCGCTGCCCGCTGGAACAGGGAGAGGAAGGGCTTCATCGACACCGTACGCGCGACCGAGTACGAAAGTGCTGCCGGATTGCAGCACCAGGACGATCGTCTACACCAACAACGAGATTAATCTCGTAGGCTTTGGAATCTTCGAGGGTTAGTCTCATCTCCATCTCGTTGCTCCGATCTTGTAGATTAGATCTTGGCTTTTCCATAGATTGGATCTTGGTTTATTCGTCTTTGCGGTAGGAAATTTTTTGTTTTCTATTCAACGAACCCATCACTTCTCAGTTCGAATAATTTTCTAGTAAGGATGAGTCGGAAATTGGATTTTCGGAGTACAAGTGGTTAGGTAATACTAAACTTCGGGAACAATATCTAGATCTATACAATATTGTATGTCACAAGTGCGACACAATTGCTACGGTCTTGGAGACATTACCATGAAATGTGACGGTCCAGACAAGATTTAATTGGTTCCAGACTTGTGATATGGAATGCTCTGCTAGGACGGTTGGCATTGGTCCAACTTTTGCAATGGGCAACTGAATTTCATTCAAATATACATGAGCGCGGTAAATTCTCGCGGTAAATTCTCGATTGATTCTATATATAAATCATTCAAGTAGATTCTAACTTGCATCCACCATGTAGTGTTGCAAACTTTGTTGGAAATTTGTTACATGGTATATATCACAAGCTTTGAATTATTACTAGGGTGCGAGTGTTTGTCCTTATATGGTCACTATGGCTATGTATAAATGACAAGATTTTCAATTGTGACATTTTTTTCTAATGCAGGTCATCTACCGGTGTACTCATTTATTTCATTTGTGGTTGTCTCTGTGTGGAGAATTGCGACATGTTTATGGATGTGTCTACATGGTTGGACAATACGATATAATACTTTTATCCCACACGGATGGCAGCGTGATTTATGGATTGAGCCTCCGACGACATAGTAGTTTCACAAGCTCTTCTGACTCTTGTATTTCAACTTAGTTAACTTTTATTTTTTTTGGTTTTGTAGCTATGTCCATAGTAGTTATGCAGAGGCCGGGTGTAACCTCTCTTCTGAACTGTATCGTCACGATGCATTATTTGAGTAATAAATTGTCGCTTATAAAAAATAAATTAATTAGGATGATTTCTGGATCAAAAGTTAAGTCAACCTAGCTCAGTTAGTAGTTCTATTTTAATAGGGGAAAGCCCCCAAGGGCTTGGAAGATGCTTTAATTAGGTGAGATGAGGGTACAAAATACATAAGGGACCCCAAAAAATAGAGAATTTACATAACAATCCCAAACTTTTGCAAAAAGAAAATCTAAACATATTATCAGAAAAAGTAATTGGGTCCTCCTTCCCCGCCAAAGAACAAAGGCTACCGCCATGGCTTTCTCCGTCGATACCGTGGATGGAACCACTTTGAACCGAGAGGAAGGAAAGGAGCCACCGGCAGTCCTTCGAGAGGCTTTTGCATGGAGGTTCAGCAAACAACAGACACCATCGCCGACATCAATCGGAGTTGCCACCAGGGTCGCCAACCAAACTTGGGCCACCGAGAGTGTACACTTAGAAGCAGTAGTGGAATCAACACTTCCCTGCAACCATCCAACTATTCCCCAATCTCGAGCTCGGCCCCTACCTCCGTCTACATGCACCACACTGATATGGGGAGAATGACAACACCGAGCTAAAGAAGTACCAAATCATAGCTGAAACCACATATCTTATTTACGGAGACGACGGTGATGACTTCCTTCCACGCCTCCTTGTCCGACCGATGGAGCTGCATGGGAAGAGGAAGAACAATCAGGGCACACCGGACCGGTCCAAAAACTCCAGTGCTCTACTCCTAAGCACCTGCATAACACCAAACATAAAAGCTACAAGCACAACCCTACAACAACTACATACAAGGGATCCTCCGGTGCCTCCCCTCGGTCATCTTCAGGCGGCTGCCCCACCACGAAAGTCTTGGGTTTTAGCCGGTTTCTCACGTGAGACTCTAAAGCGGCAGGATGAATAGAGAGAAAGCGGAGATAAGAATGAGCCCGCCTCCTCTACCATGATTCCAATCGACGAAGGAAAGGTAGTTTTTTTACAGAGGGCTCACTTTTGTAGTTATTAATTTGTCGAATTTATTTGACGAGCATGTCTAGCTCCAACCACGTCGTGAATGCTTGTGTTTTACTCCGCACAACCACCATGTCTCTATTTTCTCAACTCTTTGACTGTTGCAAGGCTGAAAGGTTAAATACCTTGTAGTTTTGTTAGGAATATAATTTTCTACGTACGAGAGTAATTATCCAACTATTTTTTATTTTCGGATAGAAAATGTATATTTCCAATCTAAATATGCATTCATTATCAGTTTTGTTAAGCATTTGAGGAGAAAATGTATAAATTAGTGCTACAAACAAAATTCGATCCGAAGCGTGTAAATGCCAGCGAGCATATAGTCTGCCTTGACCCACATTTGAATTTTGAGCATCAACCTACAATCAGTTCGAGCATGTAGACGATGCAGCATGGCAAGGGAATGGGGATAGCAACGTTACATCCATCATTTCAACAACCAAGTAGCAATGATGTCCCAGAGACCCAGATGCGTGCAAGGTTCCATCGTGTGCTCTGGTGGCGCCCATGGCAATCACTGGTCTGTGCAACAGTGCAAGATTCAGACTTTGTCTGCGGGGAATTGGCGCCTTGGTCTCATAGTTGAATGCTAGTGCTAGTAAAACTGGTAGTATTTTATTTACAGTTAACAAAATAAAAGGTTGATTAAATAAAAATTAACTTAATTCTCAACCAAGTGATGTCATCCTCATCCCTTAATTTTATAGTGCTCATTTTTTGTTTATAACTTACTTGTAATTTTAAAACATTAGTTATAACTTGACTTGTAGATAGAAAAATCTTAGGTGCAATTTGCCATAAAACTGGAAAATCTCAGTTGCAACCTATTTGTACAGAAAAAATCCGAGTTAAAACCCCACTTGCAACTAGAAACTTTAGTCACAACTTATTGTGGGATGTAAATATGTTGGTTGTGAACTTGACTAAGCACTAAGTTAATTTTCAGCTAGCTAGTGTACACGAGTCTAGAATTGCCTTTGCGCAAGGCACAAACCTGCATTTTTTTTCTCGTTACTTGTTTTATCCCCAAAATTTGGCCTGTCGTCCTCGGAAATGGTGAATGGAACCTGGGTACGCGCGCACCCGTTTACGAAAAGTTCAAAATAATACTATTTAAAAGTTTCAAAAAAATGTGAAGTAAAATTTTGCATGTATATACTATGTTGATACTTTGTGTGTTTTCACGGAAAAATACCATTGTATGTGACCTACACAAAAATGACAAAATGCAAATTCCTATTCCTGTGAATAGTACAATTCTTGTGCACTATTCTCATTTGGACATTTTGTCATTTTTATGCAGGCCACACACAATGATATCTTTTCGTGAAAACTTACACGAGTAAGTATCAACATAATATGTACATGCAAAAATTTACTTCACATTTTTTTGAAAATTTTTAAATAACATTTTTTAAACTTTTCGTAAACGGGTGCGCGCGCACCCAGGTTCCAAACGTCCGGGTCGCTGTCGTCCTCACCTTTTCTACGTGCAAACCCTGAAAGCAAAAATCAAAGAGGAGCAATCGACTTTACCAAGATAAGTATTTGCAGAAATATGTAAGCACTCTAGGTTGCACCTGAAAGAGCCTTTGATCTGGAGTCCTTGACAAGAGAGGAATCTGATCATGATCCCAGCCATATGGCGCTGTCGCTGTACGTCTCGCTAACGACCAAGCTGTCCATGCAAGTTAACTGAAAGAAAATAGCTGACACCTTCCTTAATTTCGCCTGTCATCTCCGTTTTTCTTCAAGATTGTTTGTTTGCATGTGCATGTGCGGCCCGGAGCGACGCCTGATGCCACACTCTTCAGCAACACCTAGAGCTAGCTTCTCTGCCAAGACACTGCAATGGTACGTAGGCTCTGCCTGCACGCCTCCGGCCAGCTTCTGTAAACTAATCTGCATCCTGAGATTACCCACAGTGCCAATTAAGAACATGCAGGCATTAACGTTTTGTGTCAGAATAATTATTGTGCACAGGGAGATCCATCTCGTGAGATGCCGAAAGAAAGGCCAAGATTCAGTCTCCAAATAAAGCAGCGCGGTCTCCGAGAGATGAATCTTCAGGTTTTGGTATTCTGTCTTCTGGTAAGGGGCAGCAGTGGCCCATCATCGCTAGCATTTCCTAAAGATAGACCGGCAGCTGAAGATGACATTGTGTACCCTAACTATTCCATCGACGAGGATGATGCATATCATGCTTTCCAATTTAACCAGGGTTGCGGTGTTCCTTTGTCTGATACAAGAAGAACAGAGCTAATTGGAGCTTTAAAAAGTTTCTTTTTAACAGGCAAGACAGACAGCGCAGACTGAATCCTACCAGAGAAGATTCAAGCCGGGGTTGTGTACATCTTCCAAATTAGCAACTCGATCGGCAGGTTTTGTCTGTATACAGACAGCCCAGTTCCTTTCAGAAGCAAGAAAGTCCCCTATATATATATATATATATATATAAGAAATCGTTGCAGGTTTGTTCAACACGTTTTGCCACTAATTCTGACAACTGTTAGTACCTGTAAGTTGCTTCTGATCATCGTATATCCGCGAGACATCATGCATTTTTTTCACACCGGACATGGTTTTTTGTTTTATTGTCAATACAAGCACAACAGACTTTTTTTTGACAGCAGCACAGCATTCATGTTGATTGATGATAATCGGGTCGGCTATAGGTTGGGAAAACAAACGGTTGGCAGGACATAAATGAATGGGGACTAGCTTGTGCTCGTGGACTAGGCTGGGCTCGCCCACTTACATTTTGTGCTCTTTTCTCGCCGGGCCGGGCCAAGGGTGGCAGATATAAGCGCGCAACGCCTTTTTCTTTTTCTTTCCCAGAGGCATACACAACAACAAACCAACCACCTAATCAACTAAACCTTTCCCGCTGACAAGCACAAAGATCGTGTCTAGGGTTTAGGAGATTTCGGCGGCCATCACAAGTTCACAACTGAAGAACTAAAGTTTTGAAAAGACAAAGAATAGAAACAAGTGGTGTATAAGCTTTGACCTATTGGTATGGGTGATCTAATGTTATGCATCTTTTAACATGATCTCTCACTCTTGGTTACATTTTTTACCTAACAAAAGTGAGAATATAAAATATAATGAAAAATCCAATATAGGAGGATCACAACTTTTCTTTCAAGCTAGATTTACTATTAAGGGGCATAGATGTTGTAATTAATCTCTAAGTGGTTTGGAAATCATGACTGGGCTTATGTTGCCTTGCATGATTACATTCTATCTTACTTTGAGCTTGCAACAAATATAAGGATACAAAGCATTGATCTTAAAATAATAAGCTAGATGATAGCATGAAGTTATTATCGGCTTTCTTGCTCGAGGGTGATCAAGGTCTAAGCTTGGGGATGTTGATGAGTGCATTTTAAACATATTTTAGTCATGTAAAATGTGCTACTTTCCACTCATATCATACTCCATCTAGTTCTAAGTATGCCATTTATGCATGACTATGAGTTATGTTTCATTTTCAATGAATGTTGAACAACTATAAGTTTTAGGATTTATTAGTTTTTCTTGTCTTTTATATGTGTGTAGGTGCAAGGTGCAATTATGGCTAAAGCAAGGTAAGGGGAACAAAAGATGGAGGAGTTGCAACCACCAAACTTGGCCATTTGGAGGGTGGAAAAAGGTGATTTTCCACAATCATGGTGGTGTAGCCCTTGTCCATACAAGTTCAATGAGCTGAAGAGCACTGAAATCGGAGTTTGTATGACGAAATGACGACCATTTTACTGTGGAGGTCACAGACTTTAACAATCTCCCATAAGGGAGGCCGTGCCCGTATTAGGTATTCCTGGATGCGAAAACCTCCAGAATAAATGTGGTTCTGCACTGTTTCAGCCCCCACTTGCCCTTAGGGTTTCCCAAGTCATATGGACGGTATTTGGAGGTTCTAGGGGACATGCTAGGCCTATATAAAGAGGGGAGGAGCCAAGGGAGAATGCATACATCCGGGCTGCCACGGTGCTGCTCTGCCGCTCCGCCGCCTTTATTGCTGCATTCACGGAGATCTCCACCATCAACCACCACACAAGAGTAGAAGGGACTTGGACCCTTGGAGGCTTGGGCATCATCTCCATCATCAACCACTGCATCTACGCCATCTCGATCACTGATACGTCCCCGACGTATCCATAATTTCTGTCGTTCCATGCTTGTTTTATGACAATACTTACATGTTTTGCTTGCACTTTATGATGTTTTTATGCGTTTTCCGGAACTAACCTATTAACGAGCCACATGCGTTCCTGTTTCTGCTGTTTTTGGTTCCAGAAGGCTGTTCGGGCAATATTCTCGAATTGGACGAAATCAACGCCAAACCTCCTATTTTTCCCGGAAGGCTCCAACACCGAAGAAGAGTCGGAGAGGGGCCGGGGCCACCACACCACATGGCGGCGCGGCTGCACTGGCCGCGCCGGTGTGGGCGCCCGGTGCCCCTGCGCCGCCTCTTCGCCTATAAAATCCCTTTCGACCTAAAAACGCAGTACCACTTGACGAAACTCCAGAAAGACTCCGGGCGCCGCCACCATCGCGAAACTCCAATTCGGGACAAGTCTCTGTCCGGCACCCTGCCGGACGGGGAAGTGCCCCGAAGCCATCTCCATCAACGCCATCGCCTCCATCATGCTCCGTGAGTAGTTCCCCCATGGACTACGGGTTCTAGCTGTAGCTAGTTGGTATTCTCTCCCCCATGTACTTCAATACAATGATCTCATGAGCTGCCTTACATGATTGAGATCCATCTGATGTAATCGGTGTTGTGTTTGTTGGGATCCGATGGATGATACATTATGATTAGTCTATCTATAAAGTTTGTGAAGTTATTGTTGCTACAATCTTGTTATGCTTAATGCTTGTCACTAGGGCCCGAGTGGCATGATCTTAGATTTGAGCTCTATAATTATTGCTTAGATTGTATCTACAAGTTGTATGCACATGTCACTGTCCGGAACCAAAGGCCCCGAAGTGAGAAATCGGGACAACCGGAGGGGATGGTGATGAGGGACACATGTTTTCACGGAGTGTTAATGCTTTGCTCCGGTGCTCTATTAAAAGGAGTACCTTAATATCCAGATTCCCTTGAGGCCCGGCTGCCACCGGCGGTAGGACAATAGATGGTGTGCAAGTTTCTCATTGCGAGCACGTACGACTAAATATGGAAAACATGCCTACATGATTAATGAATTGATGTTCTTTCTTAATGCCTTATCAATCCTATCAATTGCCCAACTGTAATTTGTTCACCCAACACTTGTTATTGGAGAGTTGCCACTAGTGTAGATAGCTGGGAACCCCGGTCCATCTTTCATCATTATATACTCGTTCTACATGTCATTGGAAGTAGTATCAACTATTTTCCGGTGCCATTGCTCTCATATTGCTATTACTGCTACTGTGTATCATATTACTGCTTCATATTATCGTTACTTTCACATCACCCTTACTAGTGCTTTTCCAGTGCAATGAATTGACAACTCAGTTGTTAAGGCTTATAAGTATTCTTTACCTCCCCTTGTGTCGAATCAATAAATTTGGGTTTTACTTCCCTCGAAGACTGATCCCCTATACTTGTGGGTCATCAAGACTATTTTCTGCGCCGTTGCCGGGGAGGCATAGCTCTACTCATAAGTTCACCGGGAGTACACTCTACCTCTCTCTCGCTTTTATCTTATTTTGTCTTGCTAGTTTATTTCTGTCTAGTTTATTTGTGCTTAGTTTATTTCTGTCTAGTTTTACTTTGCTTAGTTTACTTTTGTCTAGTTTATTTTTGTCTTGTTTTATTTTCCCTATATACCCGAAAATCCATAAAAATTTGAAAAACCTAAAAATTAAAAACTGCTGTTATGGGAGAACCAACAACCTACTTGGAGCTTATAGAATGTTATAATAATTATAGAGAATCAAGAACTGGTAAAATAATGAGTGCTATGATAGAAAAATTGAATACAATTGCTGAAATCTTGCTTGAACGCCATAATATAAACTGTTGCTCTCAACAGGATACTAAACATCTTAAATTTCAATGTGGCTTTAGTGAGGAATTTTTAATTAAGAACTATAATCGGAATTGCTATATTCATTATGGGTTCGAAGAGGTAGAACAATTTGTCTTATTTATGGGAGCCTCCGAGATAGAATCCTTCATGGTTGAGAATTATGAAACTTGTGTTGTTTGTAAGGGCCTTAAAGATTATGTCTCTACTATCCTTAATTCTTGCATAGAATGCTACAGTAGGAATCCGTATATCCTTGATTATAAAGAGAGACACATTAATGCACAAGAATGCACTCACAATTTGCAGGAACCGGTGGAAGAAGAAATTGATGAACCTGAAAGCTCATTGGATGAAAAAGAGGAGGAAATCGATGAACTTGAAAGCTCATTGGATGAAAAAGAAGAAGAGAGCGACGAACAAAAGGAGGAAGAATGGATTAGCTACCCATGTCAACCTTCTAATGAGAGTAACTCTTTATCTCTTACACTATTTGATTGTCCTCCATGCTTACCGGAAGAGGTTGAATGTTATGTTCCTGTGGATTCTCTTGAAATATTTCCTATAAGTAAAACTTGTGAGAATAATTATGCTACTGTTATATATGATAATCCATGCTACTTTGATAAATCTTATGATAATGCTTTGTTTGTGCCTGATGTCGAAATGCATGGTACTAAAGAATTTTGCTTGGCAAATGTTTATGATAAAGCTCTAGATGATGGTCCTATGTTACTTGACAATATTAATTGTGCTACTAATAAAAATGGGATTGGAGAAGTATTGACTTTATTTAGGAGTCCCATATCTCTTGAGATTGATCAACTACCTTGTTATATTATTAATAAAAGTAAGTTTGAAAGTTTTAATTCCACTATTCTTGAGATTGATAAAAATTATGTGTTTGGAAATCATGAAAAGTATGCTGCATGTGATAGTTATATTGTTGAGTTTGTTCATGAAGCTACTGAAAATTATTATGAGAGAGGAAAATATGGTTGTAGAAATTTGCATGGTACTAAAACACCTCTCTATATGCTTAAAATTTTGAAGTTACACTTGTTTTATCTTCCTATGCTTGTTACTTTGCTTTTCATGAACTTGTTTATTTACAAGATTCCTTTACATAGGAAGCATGTTAGACTTAAATGTGTTTTGGATTTGCTTTTTGATGCTCTCTTTTACCTCTACTCTTGTTTCTTGCGAGTGCATCATTAAAACTGCTGAGCCCATCTTAACGGCTATAAAGAAAGAACTTCTTGGGAGATAACCCATGTGTTATTTTGCTACAGTACTTTGTTTTATATTTGTGTTTTGGAAGTTGTTTACTACTGTAGCAACCTCTCCTTATCTTAGTTTTGTGTTTTGTTGTGCCAAGTGAAGCCTCTAATCGAAGGTTGATACTAGATTTGGATCTCTGCGCAGAAACAGATTTCTATCTGTCACGAATCTGGGCTTATTTCTCTGTAGGAAACTCAGAAAATCTGCCAATTTACGTGCGTGATCCTCAGATATGTACGCAACTTTCATTAGTTTTGAGTTTTCTGATTTGAGCAACGGAAGTACCATTTTAAAATTCGTGTTTACTGGCTGTTCTGTTTTGGCAGATTCTGTCTCTATTTTTTGCATTGTCTCTTGTGGACTTTAAGTGAGGCTTTCTAGACGTGGAGAGCTGTAGCTGATGTTTTATTGAGTTCTTGCAATGTGCCACTACAGGACCAAGGTGGATTCAAATTTTTTGAGTACTAACCCCTCTAATGAAGTTTATGAGAAGTTTGGTGTGAAGGAAGTTTTCAAGGGTCAAGAGAGGAGGATGATATATGATAAAAAAGAGTGAAAAGTCTAAGCTTGGGGATGCTCCCGTGGTTCATCCCTGCATATTTCAAGAAGAATCAAGCGTCTAAGCTTGGGGATGCCCAAGGCATCCCCTTCTTCATCAACTTATCAGGTTCCTCCTGAAACTATATTTTTATTCGGTCACATCTTATGTGCTTTACTTGGAGCGTCTGTGTGTTTTATTTTTGTTTGTGTTTGAATAAAGATGGATCCTAGCAATCCTTGTTTGGGAGAGAGACACGCTCCGCTTTTTCATATGAACACTTGTTCTTCGTTTTACTTTTAATGTTCAATGATAAAAGTTGGAAGCTACAATACTTATTGGTATTTGGTTGGAAATAGAAAATGCCTCATAATGTCTTGAATAAATTGACACTTGGCAATTGTTTTGAGCTCTCAAGTAGATCATGATTAAGTTTTTTCATGTAGTTTAAACCTATTAGTGGAGAACTACCGTAGAGCTTGTTAAAATTGGTTTGCATAATTGATCTCTCTTAAGGTCTAGATATTTTCTGGTAAAAGTGTTTGAGCAACAAGGAAGACAGTGTAGAGTATTATAATGCTTGCGATATGTTCTTATGTAAGTTTTGTTGTACCGGTTCATACTTGTGTTTGCTTCAAACAACCTTGCTAGCCTAAGCCTTGTATCGAGAGGGAATACTTCGTGCATCCAAAACCTTGAGCCAAAACCTATGCCATCTGTGTCCACCATACCTACCTACTATGTGGTATTTTCTCGCCATTCCAAAGTAAATTGCTTGAGTGCTACCTTTAAAAAATTCAAAATTTATTACCTCTGATTTGTGTCAATGTTTTATAGCTCATGAGGAAGTATGTGGTGTTTATCTTTCAATCTTGTTGGGCAACTTTCACCAATGGACTAGTGGCTTCATCCGCTTATCCAATAATTTTGCAAAAAGAGCTGGCAATGGGATTCCCAGTCCAAATTAATTAACAAAAATAGACACTCCTCCATGGTATGTGATTGTTGGACGGCACCCGAGGATTCGGTTAGCCATGGCTTGTGTAAGCAAAGGTGGGGAGGAGTGTCATCATAATAAAACTAAAATAAAAGGGCACTCCTTCATGGTATGAGATTGTTGGAAGGCACCCGAGGATTCGGTTAGCCATGGTTTGTGAAAGAAAGGTTGGAAGGAGTGCCACCCAAAAATAAATAAAATGGGAGCCGCTCTTGTGAGTCCGGTTGATGAGGTAGTTAGTGTACCCACTACCATTCGTTGACAACAACAAACACCTCTCAAAATTTTACTTTTATGCTCTCTATATGTTTTCAAAACCAAAGCTCTAGCACAAATATAGCAATCGATGCTTCCCTCGTAGAAGGGCCATTCTTTTACTTTTATGTTGAGTCAGTTACCTAATTCCTTCCACCTTAGAAGCAAACACTTGTGTCAACTGTGCATTGATTCTTACATACTTGCTTATTTGCATTCATCATATTACTTTGTGTTGACAATTATCCATGAGATATGCATGTTACAAGTTGAAAGCAACCGCTGAAACTTATATCTTCCCTTGTGTTGCTTCGATGCCTTTACTTTGAACTTATTGCTTTATGAGTTAACTCTTGTGCAAAACTTTTGATACTTGTCTTGAAAGTACTCGTCATGAAAAGTTTTGCTATATGCATGTTATCTATTTGTTAGCAACTATAGATCATTGCCTTGAGTCACTTCATTCATTTCATATGCTTTGTAATAGTATGATCAAGGTTATGTAAGTAGCATGTCACTACAGAAATTACTTTTTTATCGTTTACCTACTCGAGGACGAGCAGGAACTAAGCTTGGGGATGCTGATACGTCCCCGACGTATCCATAATTTCTGTGCTCCATGCTTGTTTTATGACAATACTTACATGTTTTGCTTTGATGTTTTATGCGTTTTCCGGAACTAACCTATTAACGAGATGCCACAGTGCCGTCGTTTCTGCTGTTTTTGGTTCCAGAAAGGCTGTTCGGCAATATTCTCGGAATTGGACGAAATCAACGCCAAACCTCCTATTTTTCCCGGAAGGCTCCAGAACACCGAAGAAGAGCCGGAGAGGGGCCAGGCCACCACACCACATGGCGGCGGGCGACCCCCGGCCGCGCCTAGGGTGTGGCGCCCTGTGTGCCCCCGCGCCGCCTCTTCGCCTATAAAATCCCTTTTCGACCTAAAAACGCAGACTTGACGAAACTCCAGAACCTGGGGCGCCGCCACCATCGCGAAACTCCAATTCGGGGACAGAATCTCGCACCGCCGGACGGGGAAGTGCCCCCGGAAGCCATCTCCATCAACGCCATCGCCTCCATCATGCTCCGTGAGTAGTTCCCCCATGGACTACGGTTCTAGCTGTAGCTAGTTGGTATTCTCTCCCCATGTACTTCAATACAATGATCTCATGAGCTGCCTTACATGATTGAGATCCATCTGATGTAATCGGTGTTGTGTTTGTTGGGATCCGATGGATGATACATTATGATTAGTCTATCTATAAAGTTTGTGAAGTTATTGTTGCTGCAATCTTGTTATGCTTAATGCTTGTCACTAGGGCCCGAGTGGCATGATCTTAGATTTGAGCTCTATAATTATTGCTTAGATTGTATCTACAAGTTGTATGCACATGTCACTGTCCGGAACCAAAGGCCCCGACAGAAATCGGGACAACCGGATGGGATGGCGGTGATGAGGGACACATGTTTTCACGGAGTGTTAATGCTTTGCTCCGGTGCTCTATTAAAAGGAGTACCTTAATATCCAAGATTCCCTTGAGGCCCGGCTGCCACCGGTAGGACAACAATAGATGTTGTGCAAGTTTCTCATTGCGAGCACGTACGACTAAATATGGAAAACATGCCTACATGATTAATGAATTGATGTTCTTTCTTAATGCCTTATCAATCCTATCAATTGCCCAACTGTAATTTTTTCACCCAACACTTGTTATTGGAGAGTTGCCACTAGTGTAGATAGCTGGGAACCCCGGTCCATCTTTCATCATTATATACTCGTTCTACATGTCATTGGAAGTAGTATCAACTATTTTCCGGTGCCATTGCTCTCATATTGCTATTACTGCTACTGTGTTACTGTTACTACTGCTCTCATATTACTGCTACTTTCACATCACCCCTGTTACTAGTGCTTTTCCAGGTGCAGCTGAATTGACAACTCAGTTGTTAAGGCTTATAAGTATTCTTTACCTCCCCTTGTGTCGAATCAATAAATTTGGGTTTTACTTCCCTCGAAGACTGTTGCGATCCCCTATACTTGTGGGTCATCAATCACCATCACCATCCTTTTCTTCATCCATCTTGTTGTAATCTCTAAACCTATTGTGGATTTACACAAGGATTCATCCATTAGTTGTATCCTCATTCATACCATTATGATGATGTTAATTACCTCTATGCGTGAGTGGTTTCCTTTGTTCTTGGGGAGTAATGGGGAAACCCTAACAATATTATGTCTTGAATAAATATGATTTATACTTTTCATTAATGATTTTATGGATTGGTTAACTCTCTCAATGTTATGTGGTGTGCACCATGTAACCGTTGCCTACAGGATGGGAGAGGGCCGGAATTACTCTTGGATAGAGGGTGTTGTTGAAGATGTTAAGTGACATGTCACATTGGATCTTCACTTACATAGCCAAGTGGGGTATGAGGGGACTCACTAATCCTAGCCATGACCACGGGGAGACCCTTATTTATGGTAAGATTGAAGTGGCTGACTATCACTCGCTAGCATGTTTACGAGGGACGAGGAGTTGATGGCTGATCCACACTCATCTAGTTATGGAGCTCCACCCCATACATACACATGAAGGACGAGCTAGATTATCCTAATCATAATTAGTAGATCCTAGTGGTGGAACCGACACTCCCCGGGAATCCTGATACGTTGCAAACTTATCTATAATTTTTGATGCTCCAAGCTTATTTTACACTAATTTATACATGTTTTATTTACACTTCATTGTACTTTTATACGTTTTCCGGCAATAACCTATTGACAAGAAGCCACAGTGCCAGTTCCCTGTTTTCTGTTATTTTGCATTTCAGAAAAGTTGTACAGGAAATATTCTCAGAATTGGACGAAACAAAAGCCGAAGATCTTATTTTACCGTAACGAAGACGAAGTCCGGAGGGGAGACGGAGAGGCGCCACAGGGCGGCCACACCGACCCATTGTGCGGTGATACGTCTCAAACGTATCTATAATTTCTTATGTTCCATGCTTGTTTTATGACAATACCTACATGTTTTGTTCACACTTTATATCGTTTTTATGCATTTTCCGGAACTAACCTATTAACAAGATGCCGAAGTGCTAGTTCCTGTTTTCTGCTGTTTTTGGTTTCGTAAATCCTAGTAAGGAAATATTCTTAATTGGACGAAATCAACGCCATCTTAGGATTCCACGAAGCTTCCAACACCCGAGAGGCACCCGAGAGAGCCGGGCCCACACGTGGTGGCGCGCCAGGGCCTGGGCGCGCCACCCTACTGTGTGGTGGCCCCAGGTCCCCTCCGACTCCGCCTCTTCGCCTATTTAAAGCTCCCTGACCTAAATCTTCGATACGGAAAAGCCACGATACGAGAAAAGTTCTAGAGCCGCCGCCATCGCGAAGCCAAGATCTGGGGACAGAGTCTCTGTTTCCGCACGCCGCCGGACGGGAAGTGCTCCCGAAGGCTTCTCCATCGACACCACCGCCATCTCCATCAATGCTGCTCCCATGATGAGGAGGGAGTAGTTCTCCCTCGAGGCTAAGGGCTGTACCGGTAGCTATGTGGTTAATCTCTCTCTCGTACTCCAATACAATGATCTCATGAATTGCTTTGCATGATTGAGATCCATATGATGATCTTTGTATCGCTACTAGTCTATGTGCTACTCATGTGATGTTATTAAAGTAGTTTATTCCTCCTGCATGGTGTAATGGTGAAAGTGTGTGCATCGTGTGGTTCTTGTCGTAGATTATGATCATAATCTCTTGTAGGTTATGGAGTTAATTATCACTATGATAGTATTGATGTGATTTATTCCCCCTTCATAGTGTAAAGGTGACAGTGTGTATGCTGTTAGTACTCGGTTTATTTTGCAAAGATCTATTATGCTCTAAGGTTACTTAAACATGAATATCGAATGTTGTGGAGCTTGTTAACTCCGGCATTGAGGTGCTCTAGTAGCCCTACGCAACGAATGGTGTTCATTATCAAACAAGAGTATATGTAGCACAAAGGAAGAGAACTTATTTATTTATGTGATCAATGTTGAGAGTGTCCACTAGTGAAAGTAGGATCCCTAGGCCTTGTTTCCAATACTGCAAACACCGCTTGTTTACTATTTTACTGCATCTTTACTTCCTGCAATATTACCACTCATATACATCCATACTACTTGTATTTCACTATCTCTTCGCCGAACTAGTGCACCTATACATCTGACAAGTGTATTGGGTGTGTTGGGGACACAAGAGACTTCTTGTATCGTGATTGCAGGGTTGCTTGAGAGGGATATCTTTGACCTCTTCCTCCCCGAGTTCGATAAACCTTGGGTGATCCACTTAAGGGAAACTTGCTGCTGTTCTACAAACCTCTGCTCTTGGAGGCCCAACACTGTCTACAAGAATAGAAGCACACGTAGACATCAAGCACTTTTCTGGCGCCGTTGCCGGGGAGGTAAGATAAAAGGCATTCACACTTTGGTCCTGTGTAACTAAGTTATTTTCTCTGCGTTGTAAGTGCTCGCTATTTCCTTTAGATCCTGCAATTGCATCTTTTTGTTTCTTGTTTACACTAGTAAGACATAATGGAAAGCAACAGTGAGCTTTTTAATCTTTTCCCTGAGATAGAATTGTTTGCTGCGAAAATTAAAAAACCTATGGAATCTTATTTGCATGCTAGTAGCAATGTTATTTGTATGAACACCATTGTTGATAATGCTATGGAAGAATTTAAGCTTGGGGAGGTCGGTTTTGATGAAAATGATCTCTTTAGTCCTCCGGGTATTGAGGAGAAAGTTTATGTTGATTATGATATGCCTCCTATTTATGATGATTATAACGATAGTGGTCTTTTGGTGCCGCCTACTATGGAGAGTAAATTTTATTATGATTATACTATGCCTCCTACACTTGATGAGAATAATAATGATAGCTACTTTGTTGAATTTGCTCCCACTAGAACTAATAAAATTGATTATGCTTATGTGGAGAGTAATAATTTTATGCATAAGGCTCATGACAAGAATGTTTTATGTGATAGTTATATTGTTGAGTTTGTTCATGATGCTACTGAAAGTTATTATGAGAGAGGGAAACATGGTTATATGCATCTTAATAATATTAAGTTTCCCCTCTTTATGTTGAGAATCTTGAAATTGCACTTGTGTTGCTTTTCTATGCTTGCCACTTTGTTCTTCATGAATTTATTTGTGTACAAGATTCCTTTTCATAGGAAGTGGGTTAGGCTTAAATGTGTTTTGAATTTGCTTCTTGATGCTCTCTTTTGCTTCAACTCTTATTTCTTGCGAGTGCATCATTAAAATTACTGAGCCCATCTTAATGGCTATAAAGAAAGTACTTCTTGGGAGATAACCCATGTGTTTATTTTACTACATCACTTTTGTTTTATATTTGAGTCTTGGAAGTTGTTACTACTGTAGCAACCTCTCCTTATCTTTATTTTATTGCATTGTTGTGCCAAGTAAAGTCTCTATGGTAAAGTTGATGCTAGATTTGGATTGCTGCGCAGAAACAGAATTGCTGTCTGTCAAGAATTTGCGCAGAACTCTCTGTAAAAAAATCAAAAAAATCTGCCAATTTACGTGCGTGATCCGCAGATATGTACGCAACTTTCATTAGTTTTGAGCTTTTTCATCTGAGCAAGTTAAGTGCCCCTGCAAAATTTGTTTTTACGGACTGTTCTGTTTTAACAGATTCTGCCTTTTATTTCGCATTGCCTCTTTTGCTATGTTTGATGGATTTCTTTGTTCCATTAACTTCCAGTATCTTTGGGAAATGTCCAGAAGTGTTAAGAATGATTGTGTCACCTCTGAACATGTGAATTTTTTGATTATGCACTAACCCTCTAATGAGTTTGTTTTGAGTTTGTGTGGAGGAAGTTTTCAAGGGTCAAGAGAGGAGGATGATATACTATGATCAAGAAGAGTGAAAAGTCTAAGCTTGGGGATGCCCCGTGGTTCATCCCTGCATATTTCAAGAAGACTCAAGCATCTAAGCTTGGGGATGCCCAAGGCATCCCCTTCATCGACAACTTATCAGGTTTCTTCTCTTGAAACTATATTTTTATTCAGTCACATCTTATGTACTTTACTTGGAGCGTCTGTTTGTTTTTATTTTTTGTTTTGTTTGAATAAGTTCATCCTTGTGTGGTAGAAAGACACGCTCCCCTGGTTCGTATGAAGACATGTGTTCTTAGCTTTTAATGTTCATGGCGAAGGTTGAAAACTGCTTCGTTCATTGTTATTTTGTTGGTTCAGAAAATGTTGCATGTGGTAGTGGTATAATGAAGCACTTGCATAATCTTGTAGATCATTGGGCTTTGATAACTTGATTCTTTGCAAACATTTTGAGGTATTTAGATGGTAAAGCTTGCTGTTTGAATAAGTTAAAATTAGTAGTGGATTGTTGTCTTTAAGCTTGTGCCGTACTACAAACTCTATTTAAATAGTTGAAGGTGTAGTTGGACTTGATAGCTTTCCATGTCTAAAGGTTCATCGTAATAACTAAGTTGTGCTGAAGGTCAGTGAAATTTTAATCATGCTCTTAATGTTGAACCTGCTAGTCGTTTGCAATAAGCTTGTGAGTTCTTTTTGACTAATGTTAAGCTACGGTTTTTGGCACTTCCACCATCCATATTTGCTAGCCTCTTCGGTACTGTGCATTGCCTTTTGCTCACATTGAGAATTGTGCATACTTCGCCGGTACATCCAAACCCGTGGGAGGACTTTCTCTTGTTCTCCTACACATAAGCCCATACATCTCCTCAAAACAGCCACCATACCTACCTACCACAACATTTCCATAGCTGTTCCGAGATATATTGCCATGCAACTTCCATTTTACATTACATGCCATGTTGTCATTTATTATTTGTATATTGCTTTGCATGATTCTATACATCTGATGTGTGGTTTACCCATGTTACGCTAGATCATTGCACATCCTGCTACACTGGCAGAGGCATACAGTTTCATACATCATGTTTTATTCGTTATGAGTTATTTGTACCAAAAAGTGTGTTGTCATATTAGGATGTTGCCCCTAAAAGTTAAAATAGCCATGGAGGCCATCAAAAAGAAAAAAAGAAAAAGAAAAGAAAGAAAAAAAATAGAAAAGAAAAAGAAAAAAAAAAGAGAATAAAGAAAAAGGGGGCAGCATTACTATCTTTTATCCACACTTGTGCTCATGTTTTAGCACCTGCATATTCATAGTCATCATTTGTGCTCATGTTTAGCACCTACACTCCATATGAGAGAGTTTTCATGTTTTACTAGTATAACTATGTGGGGAATTTACACTATAGAACTTGGGTTGTATATTCCAATGATGAGCCTCCTCAAAAGTGCTCTAGGTCTTCGTGAGCAACCAAGTTGGATGCACCCCCACTAGTTCCATTGGAGAGCTTTCATACACATATAGCTCTATGTGCATCCGTTGCATGGCAATCACTACTCCTTGCATAGCTTCGATTATAAGACTTCCTCTTGTCTAATAATCACTTATAGCTTTGTAAGACTTTCTTCCATTTGGCCTTCCAAATCCCCATTAACGTTCTTTATGCCATAACATCCTGGTGCTAATACCAAATGCTTGCGCTCACCGGTTGAGTAGACTTCAAAACAGTTGATTCATGACGTTCATGTTTATGTTTACTTGACTGAATCCTTCTTATGTTGTGAAAATTTACTTGATGCTTGGAATGAAGGATAGAACTTCTATGCTGAATACTTAACACATCTTTAATGAACTTTGTACGGTTTCATGTCTTTGAAGCAATAGTTCATGAAAACTTCTAGCTTGTTTAACTCTTGCATTATCATCTCTTATATCAATATAGACATTTGCTTTGAGTGATTTGATCTCAGTTCACATGCTTTACATCATTATTGGATCAAGATTATGTTGGTAGCATGTCACTTAATAAATTATTCTTGTTATCGTTTACCTACTCGAGGGCGAGTAGGAACTAAGCTTGCGGATGCTTGATACGTCTCAAACGTATCTATAATTTCTTATGTTCCATGCTTGTTTTATGACAATACCTACATGTTTTGTTCACACTTTATATCGTTTTTATGCATTTTCCGGAACTAACCTATTAACAAGATGCAAAGCGCCAGTTGTTGTTTGGTTTTAAATCCTAGTAAGGAAATATTCTCTAATTGGACGAAATCAACGCCCAGATTAGGATTTCACGAAGCTCCGAACACCCGAGAGGCACCGAGAGAGCTGGGGCCCACACGTGGTGGCGGCGCGACCAAGGGCCTGGGCGCGCCACCCTACTGTGTGGTGGCCCCAGGTCCCCTCCGACTCCGCCTCTTCGCCTATTTAAAGCTCCCTGACCTAAATCTTCGATAGGAAAAGCCACGATACGAGAAAAGTTCCAGAGCCGCCATCGCGAAGCCAAGATCGGGGACATGAGTCTCTCGTTCTCCGGCACGCCGCCGGACGGGAAGTGCCCCCGAAGGCTTCTCCATCGACACCACCGCCATCTCCATCAACGCCGCTCCCATGATGAGGAGGGAGTAGTTCTCCCTCGAGGCTAAGGGCTGTACCGGTAGCTATGTGGTTAATCTCTCTCTCTGTACTCCAATACAATGATCTCATGAATTGCTTTGCATGATTGAGATCCATATGATGATCTTTGTATCGCTACTAGTCTATGTGCTACTCATGTGATGTTATTAAAGTAGTCTATTCCTCCTGCATGGTGTAATGGTGACAGTGTGTGCATCGTGTGGTTCTTGTCGTAGATTATGATCATAATCTCTTGTAGGTTATGGAGTTAATTATCACTATGATAGTATTGATGTGATTTATTCCCCCTTCATAGTGTAAAGGTGACAGTGTGTATGCTATGTTAGTACTCGGTTTATTTTGCAAAGATCTATTATGCTCTAAGGTTACTTAAACATGAATATCGAATGTTGTGGATCTTGTTAACTCCGGCATTGAGGTGCTCTAGTAGCCCTACGCAACGAATGGTGTTCATTATCAAACAAGAGTATATGTAGCACAAAGGAAGAGAACTTATTTATTTATGTGATCAATGTTGAGAGTGTCCACTAGTGAAAGTAGGATCCTAGGCCTTGTATAAACACCGCTTGTTTACTGTTTTACTACATCTTTACTTCCTGCAATATTAGCACTCATATACATCCATACTACTTGTATTTCACTATCTCTTCGCCGAACTAGTGCACCTATACATCTGACAAGTGTATTGGGTGTGTTGGGGACACAAGAGACTTCTTGTATCGTGATTGCAGGGTTGCTTGAGAGGGATATCTTTGACCTCTTCCTCCCTGAGTTCGATAAACCTTGGGTGATCCACTTAAGGGAAACTTGCTGCTGTTCTACAAACCTCCGCTCTTGGAGGCCCAACACTGTCTACAAGAATAGAAGCACACGTAGACATCACGCGGCCAGGGGTGGCCGGCGCCATGGGGTGGTGTGACCCAGGCGTCCACCGACCTCGCCCTTCCGCCTATTTATTCACGATCTCGAGAAAAACCTAAATACCCGAGCCTCCATCCACGAAAAGTTCCGTCGCAACCGCCATCGCAGACCCTAGCTCGGGAGGGTTCTGAGTGGGAGATCGTCACCGGAGGCTTCTACATCGCCATGCCCGCCTCTGAAGTAATGCGTGAGTAGTTCATCCCTGGACTATGGGTCCATAGCAGTAGCTAGATGGTTGTCTTCTCCAATTTGTGCCTCATGTTTAGATCTTGTGAGCTGCCTATTATGATCAAGATCATCTTTATGTAATGCTACATGTTGTGTTTGCTGGGATCCGATGAATATTGAATACTATGTTGAGATTGATAATATATTTGTCATATGTTATTTGTGATCTTGCATGCTCTCCGTTGCTAGTAGATACTCTGGCCAAGTAAATGCTTGTGACTTCAAGAGGGAGTATTTATGCTCGATAGTAGGTTCATGCCTCTAGTTTTCTGGAAGAGTGATAATAACTTCTAAGATTGTAGATGTGCTGTTGCTACTAGGGAGAAAACAACAATGCTTTATCCAAGGATAATTCTATTATTTACTTTACACACATTGTTTAATGCGATAATCTGTTACTTGCAACTATACTGGAAGGGGTTCGGACGATAACTGGAAGGTAGATTATTAGTCATAGATGCAGTTGGATTACTATCTATGTATTATGTTGTAATTCCCAGACGAATCACATAGTAATCATCTTGTCATGTATGGTCTTTACTCTGTCAATTGCCTAGCTATAATTTGTTCACCCAGCATGTTATTTATCTTTATGGAGATACACCTCTAGTAAACTGTGGACTCCGGTCCTTTCTTTTACACTGATACAATCATCCTGTTCTATTTACTTACTGCAAGCACTATTCTCTTTAATTCCAATGCAAACAATCATCATCATTCCGCACTATACGTCTAATCCTTTGTGTTCAGCAAAACCGGTGAGATGGACAACCTCACTTTAAGTTGGGACAAAGTATTTTGGTTGTCTTGTGTGCAGGTTCCACGTTGTTGCTGACGTCGGTAGTGCGCCCTGCCACAAGTCAGCTAGCAACACCTTCAGAAGTCACACCTTTCTCCTACTTGTCGATTAAACTTGGTTTCTTACTGAGGGAAAACTTGCTACTGTGCTCATCATACCTTCCTCTTGGGGTTACCAACGGTGTGCAATCTGCGCTCATCAAGCTCTTTTTCTGGAGCCGTTGCCGGGGAGAAAGAGGATTTTTGCAAGGGGAGTCTCTCATCTCCAATCTCTTTACTTTGTTATTGTTTTGCTCAGTTTATTCCATGCTCACCTCCCATGTTGATGTTTCTTGTTTTTCACTAGTTCGGCTTAATGGAAAAAAAAACAACAAAATTAGAGAGCTTTATAGTATTGATCTTGAGCTAGGACATGAAGTGTTTGAAGAGAAAATTAAAAAAACCTATGGAACTTTATTTGCATGCTAATATCAATGTTATTAGTATGAATTCTTTGAACACCATTATTGGTATGCTATGAAAAAATCTAAGCTTGGGGAAGCTAGTTTTTATGAAAATGATCTTTTTAGTTTCCCATCTTTAGAGGAGAAAATTTGCTATGATGATTATAATGATGAATATGAGATTTTTAGTCCACCTACTATTAAGGAGAAAATTAATTATAATTACAATATGTCTCCTATATCCGATGATTATGGTGATGAGAATAATAATGATAGGTATTTTCTTGAATTTGCTCCCACTACAATTAATAAGAATGACTATGCTTATGTGGAGATTAATAATTATATTATTCATGTGACCCGTGATAAGAATATCTTATGTGATATTTATATTGTTGAGTTTGTTCATGATGCTACTGAAAATTATTATGAGAGAGGAAAATATGGTTGTTGGAAATTTCATGTTACTAAAACACCTCTCTTTACATTAAAAGTTCCCAAGTTGCTTTTGTTTTACCTACCCATGCTTGTTACTATGTGCTTCTTTGATTTATTTTCTTACAAGATTTCTATGTATAGGAAGTGGGTTAGACTTAAATATGTTTCATATTTGCTCCTTGATGCTTCTTCATATGTATAGGAAGTGTGTTAGACTTAAATATGTTTCATATTTGCTCCTTGATGCTTCTTCACTTGATAATACTTAATGCTAGCTCTTTTTCTGCGCCTAGCTGAAAGGCGTTAAAGAAAAGCACTCTTGGAAGATAACCCATGTTTTATTTCTGTAATTTTTATTTTGTTGAGTCTTGTAAGTTATTACCTCTGTAATAACCTCCTTATCATTTTTATTTTGTTTTTGTGCCAAGAATAGCCTCTAATAGGAAGAAAGTAAGATTTGGGGACGTTGCTGTCCTGAAAACATATTCTGTGCTGTCACCATAAAAATTCGTATTCACAGCTAGAGCGGAATTTTGAGCTGCCAATTTTTGTGCATAAGCCCCAGGTTATTCTCTAACTTTCGTTAGTTGAACACTTTAGGATTTGAGCAACATAAGATTTTTTAAATAAAATCGATCTTTACCTATTGTTCTGTTTTAACAGATTTCTGCCACTATTTGGATTTGCCTCTTAATCTCTTTCTCTTTGAGTTCTTTTGAGCAAAGAGATTTTTGAAGAAGTTGTTACAGTAGCTAATGCTTTAATAGATGTTTGATATATGTTAGAACTGAATCTAAGTGGATTTGTTATTTTGATTGCACTAATGCTGCTAATAAAAAATTGTGTGAAGTTTTGTATGAAGAAAGTTTTCAAGTGTAGGGAAAGAAGAGTGATGTAATGGGATTAAGAATGGACAAAAGCTCAAGCTTGAGGATGCCCATGTCACCCCAAGAAATATCCAAGAGGTACAACCATCAAAGCTTGGGGATGCCCAAGGCATCCCCTCTTCATAAACAAAGCAACGGGTCATCTTTCTATGCGCTATATTTTTATTGCTTCATACGCTATGTGTTGTTCTTAGAACATCTTTATTTTTGTTTTGTTTTGTTTGCTGCAACATATGGTTGGATCCCGGCATATTTGTTTTGGATAAGGACACGCTCCGTTTTAATTGCATAAAACGCTCTAGTTTTCGCTCTTATTGTTATGCGAGTGTTCTAGTTTTGTAGTACTGCGTTTAGCTCTTGTTCTTTCACTCGAATTATGTTCAGAGCTCGTTAGTATTCTTTATTTATGTATGATTATCTCTCTGGTTCATATTGATTTTCATCCCTGAGATTTATTTCAAATAAGTTAATTGGTATTGGAGACGAGTAAAATGTTTCATGCCTATAGTGATGCAAAAGGAAGCTTGTTTAGACTGTGGCATAGACTTTCGCATGTCATGTTAGATGTTATTTTTGTCATATGCTTAGTATTTATTGTTGTAGCATGACTTTTCTCAAATAGCTGAGAGTGCGTAATGTGCTATTGAAAGAATCATGTGTTGTTTCCATCATACAAAGCATAATATTTTGGTATTCACCTTTGATGCTTTATTGGGTTGACTTGGCACATGTTTACATCATGTTATGACTACAACCCGTCAACTAAAGCGTCTATGATTATTTAGTTTTACACTTGTGGTATCACTTTATGCTTTGATTAATAATGTTTTGTCGCTATGCATGATTATGGCCATTATTGCTCTCTTAGTTGGTCGCTCCCAGTCTTTTGCTAGCCTTCACGTGTACTGAGTATGAGATCTCTACGGAGGCATCTAACCGCCATGTAACCAAAGTGATCAATGAGTGTTCATCCATATCTACCTATAGCAGTATTGATTTTTCTCCAATTTGTGCCTCATGTTTAGATCTTGTGAGCTGCCTATCATGATCAAGATCATCTTTATGTAATGCTACATATTATGTTTGCTAGTAGTTGCCCTGGCCAAGTAAATGCTTGTGACTCCAAAAGGGAGTATTTATGCTCGATAGTAGGTTCATGCCTCTAGTTTTCTGGAAGAGTGACAATAACTTCTAAAATTGTAGATGTGTTGTTGCTACTAGCGAGAAAACAACAATGTTGTATCCAAGGGTAGTTCTATTGTTTACTTTACACATATTGCTTATGCGATAATCTGTTGCTTGCAACTTAATACTAGAAGGGGTTCCGACGATAACCGGAAGGTAGATTATTAGTCATAGGCGCAATTGGATTACGATCTATGTATTATGTTGTAATGCCCAAACGAATCTCATAGTAATCATCTTGTCATGTATGGTCGGTATTCTGTTAATTGCCCAGTTGTAATTTGTTCACCCAACATGTTATTTATCTTTATGAAGAGACACCTCTAGTGAACTGTGAACCCCGGCCCTTTCCTTTACACTGATAAATTCATCTACGGCAATCATGTTCTATTTACTTTTTTGCAAGCACTGTTCTCTTTAATTACTGCAAACATCTCTTTCCACTCGATACATTTAATCCTCTGTGTTCAGCAAAACTTGTGAGATTGACAACCTCACTGTAAGTTGGGGCAAAGTATTTTGATTGTGTTGTGTGTAGGTTCCACGTTGTTGCTGACGCCGGTAGTGCGCCCTGCCAATAGTCAGCTAGCAACACCTTCAGAAGTCACGCCTTTCTCCTACTGGTCGATTAAACCTTGGTTCCTTACTGAGGGAAAACTTGTTGTTCTGCTCATCACACCGGGTTCATCAACAAGATTGTCAACTTCCACGGCAGCACCATCACTAAGTTCTATTGTTATAATTATATCTTTCATACCTATGTTTAGAGTATTTTGATCCCAGCTCACAATGCTTTTACAATAAGTTGATCAAGATTGTATTGGCTTCATGTCACCTCAAAAATTATTTTTGTTATCACTTACCTACTCGAGGACGAGCAGGAGTTAAGCTTGAGGATGCTGATACGTTGCAATTGTATCTATAATTTTTGATGCTCCATGCTTGTTTTACACCAATTTATACATGTTTTGTTTTACACTTCGTTGCACTTTTATACATTTTCCTAAAGAACTCATTGACAAGATGCCACGTGAATAGCCTCCTTGTTTTCTCGTTTTGTATTTCAGAAAGTGTACAGGAAATATTCTCGGAATTGGACGAAACAAAAGCTGAAGATCTTATTTTACCGTAACGAAGACGAAGTCCGGTGCAGAGACGGAGAGGCGCCACAGCGACCCATGGCGCAGCCAGGGGTGGCCTGCGCCATGGGGTGGTGTGGCCCCCCCAGGCGTCCACGGACCTCGCCCTTCCGCCTATTTATCCACGATCTCAGGAAAAACCTAAATATCTGAGCCTCCATCCACGAAAAGTTTCATCGCGGCCGCCATCGCAGACCCTAACTCGGGAGGGTTCTGAAGCTCTTCGCGGCACCCTGCCGAAGGGGGAGATCGTCACCGGAGGTTTCTACATCGCCATGCCCGCCTCCGAAGTGATGCGTGAGTAGTTTATCCCTGGACTATGGGTCCATAGTAGTAGCTAGATGGTTGTCTTCTCCAATTTGTGCCTCATGTTTAGATCTTGTGAGCTGCCTATCATGATCAAGATCATCTTTATGTAATGCTACATATTATGTTTGCTAGTAGTTGCCCTGGCCAAGTAAATGCTTGTGACTCCAAAAGGGAGTATTTATGCTACATGTTGTGTTTGCTGGGATCCGATGAATATTGAATACTATGTTGAGATCGATTATATATTTGTCATATGTTATTTGTGATCTTGCATGCTCTCCGTTGCTAGTAGATACTCTGGCCAAGTAAATGCTTGTGACTTCAAGAGGGAGTATTTATGCTCGATAGTAGGTTCATGCCTCTAGTTTTCTGGAAGAGTGACAATAACTCTAAGATTGTAGATGTGCTGTTGCTACTAGGGAGAAAACAACAACGCTTTATCCAAGGATAATTCTATTGTTTACTTTACACACATTGCTTAATGCGATAATCTGTTGCTTGCAACCTAATACTGGAAGGGGTTCGGACGATAATCGGAAGGTGGATCATTAGTCATAGACGCAGTTGGATTAGAATCTATGTATTATGTTGTGATGCCCAAACGAATCTCGTAGTAATCATCCTGTCATGTATGGTCTTTATTCTGTCAATTGCCCAGCTGTAATTTGTTCACCCAGCATGTTATTTATCTTTATGGAGAGACACCTTTAGTGAACTGTGGACCCCGGTCTTTTCTTTTACACCGATACAATCATCCTGTTCTGTTTACTTACTGCAAGCACTGTTCTCTTTAATTCCACTGGAAACAATCATCATCTTTCCACACTATACGTCTAATCCTTTGTGGTCACCAAAACCGGTGAGATTGACAACATCACTGTAAGTTGGGGCAAAGTATTTTGGTTGTGTTGTGTGCAGGTTCCACGTTGTTGCTGACGCTGGTAGTGCGTCCTGCCACAAGTCAGCTAGCAACACCTTTAGAAGTCGCGCCTTTCTCCTACTGGTCGATTAAACCTTGGTTTTTTACTGAGGGAAAACTTGCTACTGTGCTCATCATGCCTTCCTCTTGGGGTTCCCAACGGTGTTCAATCTGCTCTCATCAAATCCCTTTATCACACCGCTTCACTCCACATTCACATTAGCATTTACTTTCACCTTTAGTTTACTTTACTTTTGTTTAATTCTTTCACTCTTAGTCACTTTCATCTCAATAAAGTATTTATATTTTAGTAACTTATAGAATAGGCTATTTTCAAACATCTTTCTTGGTGAGAACGTGACACATTGACAACGTGGCTGCGGGGTCGAGTGATTTCCATTTGCAAAACTTCCATGGAACGAACTTTAAATAAATATTTGCTCCTACAAGTACTGCAATCACCCGGTTTTTGCATCTGGAACGGGTGGCCCACAGACTGGCTCCTTCTGCTTCTTAGAACTAGGAGGCCCTTTGCCCCCGCATGTGGTGGTTCAGGCTAAGACCTCTTGGCGCCTACACGGCTATTCCGGGGTCACCGAGGCTGGACAGAGCACCAACGTCAATGCCAGACACCGGGTCCGACTTGTAGGCGTTGAGAAAGTAGTGTGGCTCCCACCGACCTTCCTCGCAGCGCCGCTCAAAGGGTGATACGTCCAAAACGTATCTACTTTCCCGAACACTTTTGCTATTGTTTTGCCTCTAATTTGTGTATTTTGGATACAACTAACACGGACTAACGCTGTTTTCAGCAGAATTGCTCTGGTGTCTCGTTTTTGTGCAGAAATCCAACTTTCGGAAAATCCTCGGAATTTCTTCGATGGCCCTATTTTACCAAAATATTGACGAGCCGCAGGGCGAAGGAGGTGGAGGCCCGAGGGCCCCACACCACATGGCGGCGCGGCCCAGGGGGGCCCGCGCGGCCATGTGGTGTGGCCCCCTCGGCCGGCCTCCGACGCCCCCTTCGGACTACTTATTCGCCTCGACCTAAAAACGCACGGAGAGAAGTCGACATCGCCAGAAACCCTCCAGAAAGCCGCCACATCGCGAAACTCCGTCGCGGGAGCCAGAAGTCTCCGTTCTGGCACTCCGCCGGGACGGGGAATTGGAGGAGATCTTCACCGCCATCACCGCCAACGCCTCTCCATCAACCAGCAATGTTTCCCCATCCATGTGTGAGTAATTCCCCGCTGTAGGCTGAAGGGGATGGTAGGGATTGGATGAGATTGGTCATGTAATAGTCATAAGATTGTTAGGGCATAGTGCCTAGTATCCGTAGATGTCACTTTTATGATATTGTTGCAACTTGTTATGCTTAATGCTTGTCACTAGGGCCCGAGTGCCATGATCTCAGATCTGAACATGTTATTGTTTCATGAAGATATTCATTGTTTATTGATCTTACCGCAAGTTGTATACACATGTCGCTGTCCGGAACCAATGGCCCCGAAGTGACAGAATCGGGACAACCGGAGGGGATGGTAGTGATGTGAGGATCACATGTGTTCACAGAGTGTTAATGCTTTGCTCCGGTACTCTATTAAAAGGAGTACCTTAATATCCAGTAGTTTCCCTAGAGGCCCGGCTGCCACCGGCTGGTAGGACAAAGATGTTGTGCAAGTTTCTCATTGCGAGCACGTACGACTAAATATGGAACACATGCCTATTGATTGATTAGTACTTGGATACCGTTTTATTATTATCTGCAAATGCCCATGCTTTGATTGTTACATGAGTTTCTCTCATCCATGCAACGCCCGTTAAATCCGTCCCTGTGCCTACAGTATTTTAATCCTGTTGTTTACTACAATCACTACTGCTGTCTTTATTTCACCGTTGCTGTTATTTCACTATTTCCACTGCCATAAAACTGTTACTACTGATAAACTCTTGCGAGCAAGTCTGTTTCCGTGTGCAGCTGAATTGACAACTCCATTGTTAAGGCTTACAAGTATTCTTTGTCTCCCCTTGTGTCGAATCAATAAATTGGGTAATACTTCCCTCGAAGACTGTTGCGATCCCCTATACTTGTGGGTCATCAAGACTATTTTCTGGCGCCGTTGCCGGGGAGCATAGCTTTATTTGGAAGTTCACTTGGATTGATATTGTTCGCTGCAAATTCTCCATCATGGGTAAACCTCGCGATACTAAGATCGCCATATTACCATCCACTACAAGAAAAGGTACAACTCTGAGTACCTCTGCCGCTCTTGATTCACCATCTGTGATTGATAAACTTGTTTCACCGCCACATGCTTCGCGTGCTGGTACTTCTGCTGAATCTGAAAATTCTCATAATATTGATAATGTTTCTGCTGTGCTTGATGATAGTGGTTCATTGGGATCTTTTCTAGATGCTACAATTGCTAAGTCTAGACAAATTGAAAATACTGAAACTCCTAATGTTGCTACACCTGTTAATTCACCTGAGTCTGTTGAATATTCTAGTGATGATCTTGATGAAGATTATGTGGAGCTTAATGATGATTTTATTGAAAAATGCAATGCTACTACTGATGCAAGAAAAATTAAAAAGTTGCTTGCAGAACATGCTGTTAGATATAAACCATCTCCTGATCCTAAATTTGCCACATCTCCTATAAACATTAGGGATAAAGATTATGATTTTTCTCTTGATTTATCTCATATAGCTATTGTTGAGAAAACACCCTTTTGTGGTACTGAAAAAGAAAGTGCTGTTGAACACCTGACTGAGTTATCTACTCTTAGTGGCGTGTTTTCTGATGATGTCAAGATGCGTACTTATTTTGTTACTAAAATTTTTCCGTTCTCATTAAAGGATGATGCTAAAACTTGGTATAATAATTTGCCTCCTGGTTCTATTAAAAGTCCAATTGACTTGCGTGATGTTTTCTTTCGAAAATACTTTCCTGCTAGTGCTCAACATGCTGCTTTGCAGAGAATTTATAATTTTGACCAGGAAGATGGAGAGAAATTGCCTGAGGCTTGGGCTAGATTTTGTTCTCTTATTAGAGCTCAGCCTGACCATGATTTGGAAAAGAATGATTTACTTGATATATTTTATAGTGGACTAACCATTGAGTCTAGGGCATACCTGGATAGTTGTGCTGGTTGTGTTTTCAGGAAAAGAACTCCAGACGACGCTGAAGAATTATTGGCTAAAATAGGCCGGAATCATGATGATTGGTCTACACCTGAACCAACCCCGACACCGATAGTGAAGAAGAGGGGTATGATTAAATTGAATGATGAAGATATGAGGGAAGCCAAGAAGTCTCTTAAGGAGAAGGGTATTAAACCTGAAGATGTGAAGAATTTACCTCCTATAGAAGATATATGTGAGACATTCCCCCTTCATCCATGATTGAGGTACATTCGCTTCAACACTTTACTAGGGAAGATATTCCGTATTCAAAATCTCCTGCTCAATGCTTAGATGAATTTGATAATTATATTGTTAAGCAAGAAAATTTTAATATGAGAGTAGAGAATCATTTAATGGAAAATTCCCGAGCTATTAGTGAATTGCATGGTATTGTGGAGAGAACCTCCAATGATGTTAAGATACTTGTTAAACATTTTCAAATGGTTCAAACTCAAATTGATCAACTTACTAAAGTGCAAAATGACTTGTTAGGAAATAATTCTAAAGAAAAACATGCTTGTGAGGTAACAACTAGAGGTGGTGCTTCTACCCAGGATCCTCTATATCCTGAAGGGCATCCCAAAAGAGTTGAACAAGATTCTCAACCAATTAAAACTAGTGCTCCATCTAAGAAAAAGAAAAAGAAACATAAGAATGTTGTAGAATCCTCTGAACCTGTTAATGATCCTAATAGTATTTCTATTTCTGATGCTGAAACTGAAAGTGGTAATGAACATGAGGAAGATAATGATAAGAATGATACTCCTGATAAAGAAGAAATTGAAAAGGAACCTGAAAAGCCTGCTAAAAATAAAAAGTACACTAAAGAAGACTTTATTACTGAGAAGCATGGTAATGAAAGAGAACCTTGGGTTCAAAAGCAAATGCCTTTTCCTGCTAAGAAACTAAAATCAAAGGAGGAGGAACATTATAATAAATTTTGTGATTGGATGAAACCTTTATTTCTGCAAATCCCTTTGACTGCTATTAAATTGCCTCCTTATTCAAAGTATATGAAAGATATTGTTACTAACAAAAGGAAAATCCCCAATGAGGAAATTTCAACTATGCTTGCTAATTACTCCTTCAATGGTAAGATTCCAAAGAAGTTGGGCGACCCAGGTATACCGACTATTCCTTGTTCCATCAAGAATAATTATGTTAGAACTGCTCTATGTGATTTGGGAGCAGGTGT
The DNA here is from genome assembly GCA_030979885.1 of Lolium multiflorum. NCBI lineage: Eukaryota > Viridiplantae > Streptophyta > Magnoliopsida > Poales > Poaceae > Lolium > Lolium multiflorum. Next base: position 328,149,186 of record CM061753.1, on the reverse strand, counting down.
TAGTGTGATGCCTTTTTCTCTTTATAAGAGACTTGATTTAGATAAATTGATACCTACTGATATATCTTTGCAAATGGCTGATAAATCTACTGCTATTCCTGTTGGTTTATGTGAAAATGTTCCTGTTCAAGTTACTCAGCATTGCTTGATATTAACTGATTTCGTTGTGTTGGAAATGCCTGAAGATGATAATATGTCCATTATTCTTGGAAGACCCTTTCTTAATACTGCAGGGGCTGTTATTGATTGCAATAAAGGCATGGTTACTTTCAATGTTGATGATAAGGAACACACTGTCTATTTTCCCAAGAGGATTGATAAAGTATGTGGAGTCAATACAATTTTTAATGTGAAAACTATCAAAGTGGGATCCATTGATTGTCCTATATATGAGCCTAAAGAAGAATATCAAACTCTTGTGATTGGATCCATATCAATTCAATATAAGGTAACATGATTGATTTGAGGTTTATTTCTCTTATGTCATATAAAATTTATTTGGTAGCAAGACTTGATCAACCTTGTTAACAAGTATATTTTATTGCATAGGAGAGTTAAACAACACTTCTTTCTTTCTCTCTCCCTTCACCTATTTTACTTGCTGTAGCACTTTTGTTTTGCAATATGCTTAGGTCATTTAAGATTTTAGAAATCATTTTCCTGCGCAGTAATCATTAATTTAATACCCAGAAATGTGCATTTTTCAAAGTTCTCTAAAAATTACAAAAATTACACCGTTGGTCCTATTTTTCGACGAGGCACCTGGGAGCACCAGAGGATGACCTGTGGGGCACCAGGGGGTGCCACACCATAGGGCGGCGCGGCCAGCAAGGGGGCCGCGCCACCATGTGGTGTGGGCCACCCCTTGCCCCACTACACCATCTCTTCCTCCCAGCACCTTCTCTCTCCCGAAAAAACTCGTACCAAGTTTCTCTCACTCGTGTTTCTGCTCAAGAACTCGCGATTTTTCGATCTCCTTGCTCAGCCCAGATTTCTGTCTGAAATTTGGCACATTTACTCCTTGGTATGTGACTCCTTTGATTGTCCAATTAGAATTTCATTTGGTTGAGTATATCTTGAATATTTTGCTGCTGTAGATAACATGTTTAGTGAGCTTGCATGCTTGTTCTAAGTGGAAGAAATTAGTTTTGATGCATGTGAAGTACTCTAGCAAGTTCCTATAGTAGTTCCCTTCAATTACACACCTTGAAATCAAATTTTATAATGATTGTTGAAAATTTCAGAAGGGGAAGATGAAGAAATTCAAGTTTGGAGAGTTGTTCAAGAAAGCAACAACCAGCACCGGTAGGCCCTCAAGGGCGTCCACTCAAATTAGGCGATCCTACAATGAGGATGTCATCGCGCCTAGCTTCGCGCCCGAGGAGGACCAAGGGGCCCCTAATGCTTCATCCTTCCCTTGTTATGAGTTTCTAACCAATGCAGGGTTAATGGATGACTTCTTCACCCTCGTCCAAGCCACCTACGTGGGAGACGAGAGGGGACAATATTACAGGCTCACCAAGATTTTCGTTGAGAGCTTCAAGTTCCACAACACGGAATATGAGCCGACAGTCGCATTCAAGATTTATGATATTCCTGTTACCATGAAATTGGAGGAATTTTGTTTTGCATTGGGTATTGCCCCTGTAGGTACAGCAAGAAGGATTGATGACAACCCCCGGGACTTGTTGGAGCTATACCGAGGGATCACCGGGGATGATTGCCGCACCATCCAGCGAGGGAAGATAAGAAACATTCAACTCCCCGCTATTAAGTATTTCGCATATTACATTGGTACTAGCATTTTGGGTAGAGAAAATACTAGTAACATTTCTAGCTACCATCTTGCTTTCTTGAATGTTGCACTTACTGGAGAGACACCTTATCATCTTGGTTCTCTTATTGCTCGCCGCCTAGCAGGGGGCCTATTTTTGGAGGAACTATTGCATCACGCATTCTAACACATCTAGATATTCCTCTTGATTCTAATGATGTACCATTAACCCCTAGGAAGCTAGATATTGCTGCTATGAAGAGCCATCATTTTGTTACTACTAACTCCACCATAGATAATATTGTCTATAAAATGTTGTTTGCTGATGGGAATGAGAAAGAAATCCCTCTTCCCCAGCAGGGTTTGTTTAATATTGACAGGCAATCATGGTCGCTAACAAAGGAGGTGGTGGAAGAGCATATGAAGATACAAGAATTCCACCAGCAACATGACTCCGAGAACGCCGAGCCCTCCTACGACTACACCGTCACGTACCCCGACGTTTCCTCCAGCACATACATGGAACCGGGTCGTTCTTCGTCATATTACGAAGACACCACTTCATGGGGACCGTGGGAATGAACTCCACTTAGGCCAAAAGCCTAAGCTTGGGGGAGGTATACCGGCATCACTCATTCTTTGCATATTATGGTTGCTGGATACTTGTACATACTTGTTTAGTCTCTAGAGTGGTTTTCTAATGAGGGGGAGATGATATTTGGGGAAGTGCTGTCCAAAAACAGATTCTGTGCTGTTACCAAAAAATTCGTACGCACAGCCAGAACGTTATTTTGAGTTGCCAATTTTTGAGCATGTGCCCCAGGTTGTTATCTAACTTTCATTAGTTGAACACTTTTTGGTCTGAGCAATGGAAGATTTTTGTTAAATTCGATTTCTGTACTGCTGTCAGGATTTGGCAGATTTCTGTCATCCTGCTTTTCTGTGTTTCTGTTAGTTTGCATTCTTTTGTTTTCACTTTGTTTCTTTCCTAAAACACAAAAAGACCAAAAATATTTCTGTTGTTTCTCTTCACCATTTATTTATTTGGTACCTTGCTCTTAGTTTGCTTTATTTGCTATCGTTAGTTTGCTATGAGAAAACCCAAAAAGATTTTGCTTTGTTTGCTTGTTTTCTTTCGTTCTTATTTCTAATTCGAAAACACCAAAAATATTTGCTGTTCTTCTTTGGTTTGTAAAGTTCATCATGAGTTCAATGGTCTTCGGTGGCTGGAGCGTGGTTTTCATTTCATATTATCCAAGCTACACAAGTGAAAAGGGCAATAATGACGATCTACGACAATCTGATTGTGGTGAGAGGCTGGTATGAACTCTATTTGCTTTCATTTTTGTACATATACTCATCCATATGAGCATGCTTAGTTGGTTCATGTGAGGTATATGTTATTTGAGAAAGTCTAGTAGTTCATGATCTCTCATGTTTGGTTCCGATTTATTAATATGAGTAGCATGTCATGGATGTTTGCTTGCATTGTTTTATTCATAAGTAAGTATGGCATTGTGGTATCCTCCTCTGAATAACTCATTTATATCGACTTGGCACATGCTCACGCATGCATATGACTGAACAAAAAGTCAATTAAGCCTCGATGATTTATAATTGCTTCAGAGTTCTTGTATCACTTTTATGCCTCCGTTAATTTATTTTGCCGCAAGCATGATTAATTGATTTGTCGCTCCCTAGTCTTTTGCTAGCCTTCACTTGTACTGAGCGGTGACGCCGCTCGTGCTTCCAAACACCTGAAAACCAAGTTGTTCCAAAAGTGTCCACCATAAATACCTATGCATGGCATTTCAAACCATTCCAAGTAAATTCTCATGCGCTACCTTTAAAACTTTCAAAATGCTTCTCAATTTGTGTTAATGTTTCATAGCTCATGAGGAAGTATGTGGTGTTTAGCTTTCAACCTTGTCATTTACTTTTGACGGACTCTCATATGGACTAGTGGCACATCCGCTTATCCAATAATTTTGCAAAAAGAGCTGGCAATGGGATTCCCAGTCCCGAATTAATTAACTTAAATAGACACTCCTCCATGGTTTGTGATTGTTGGACGGCACCCGAAGGATTCGGTTAGCCATGGCTTGTGTAAGCAAAGGTTGGGGGAGTGTCATCATCATAATAAAACTTAAATAAAAAGGCACTCCTTCATGGTATGTGATTGTTGGCAGGCACCCGAGGATTCGGTTAGCCATGGTTTGTGAAAGAAAGGTTGGAAGGAGTGCCAACCAAAAATAATAAATGGGAGCCGCTCTTGTGAGTCCGGTTGATGAGGGAGTTAGTGTACCCATTACCATTCGTTGACAACAACTGTTGGCGTCAGAAACCCACCGGCGGGCAGCGACTGGCCAACACGGTAGAGCCGGGAATGACTAGGGCTGCGGCTGGCCCCCCCTCAGAGCGACGGCCCGCAAAGCCTCCCGGTCGCGCGCCGATGCCGGGTCGCAAGGGCGTGCCACCTGACCTATACCTGGTCGGAAGGTGTGGATGATGCCTCGCTAGTTTCCTGCAGGGCACACACGTACACGTTAAATACGAGCCTCGATCGGCTCTCAGGTTCCCTGTGAATCGGCTCATGGAGCCGATTCACCCATGATTCGTCCAAGGTGGCCGAATATATGGTGGTCCTGCTTGATCAATATAAAGCGTATGAGATCCACGACGATCTAGGGTTTTCACCGCATAATCGGATCATCCTACTCACGATTGGGCCTCGCGCTCACGCACGGTAAACGTAAGCCAGCCCTAGACAAGGCCTAAAAACCAACACTAGGTTGATCCTCGGAACGTCCTGTCTAGGGGCAGCAAACTACACCCTGCATGCCGCTGGATCCTCCAACCCTTTGTAAGGCCTAACTATTGCAGATATTAAACTAATCCTTGATGAATCAAGGATCGACCATAACGGATCAGATCTACTAAACAAAGATCAAGCGGGGTGCCGCCCCTGCACCCATGATGAGGCACAAGGACGGCTAGACGCGCAAGGGTTGCACTACGCGAGCATATGATGCTAAGAACGATGCTAACCCTAACGCGTCTATGATAACTACGTTGCTCGCCATCAAAAACGCTTCAGTACGAGCAACGCATGAACAACTAGGCAGGCTTGTGCTGCCTAGATCGCGAGATGCGATCTAGGCAGCATGATGCTTACCGGAGGAACCCTCGAGACGAAGGAGTTGGCGATGCGCCGAGATTGGTTTGTGTTGAACGTTGGTTGTTGTTTATTCCATAAACCCTAGGTACATATTTATAGTCCAGGGGACTTTCTAATGTGGACGTGCACTAAACCGTGCACGAGATAAATTCTAACTCTTACGTAACCTACTATACAAAGATACGTGGGCTAACTAGCCCAACTTGATACACAAGGCCGATTCTCTATGTGTCTCCACGCATATATCTTCAAGCTCGTCTTGATCGCGGCCCACCTCTGACTTGGTCAAATTCTGGTGATAACACATGCCCCCCTGGTTTTGGAAATGACATTTCCAAAATCATTACGCTCTTTCTTCGTCGGGTCATGTCGTGGCAGAGCAGAAACGTCGCAGAGTCCTTCATCATGATAGCTTGCCTTCTCAACTTCTCTGCGCGATTAGACTGTTCGGGCACCACCTCCTCGGGAACTGCTGTGGCCTTGAATTTTTACTATGCTCCCTTTTATTTAACCGCAGCAAACAGTCATCTTCCTCATCCCCTTCGCACTAGCCTCCAAAAAACCCTCCTCTACCACCATGTCTTCGTCCTCCTCTTCTTCCTCCTCATCGGGTCTTTCCTACGTGTCCTCTCCTATCCGAGAGGAGACGCCCTCGTGGGGCACGCAGGCGGCGTACGATATCCTCGCCCCAACGAAGTGGGACAAAGAGGATCATGACTCCTTCGTATGGTCCGAGGATGACAAATCCTCGACCGACGGGGAGAGTGACCTCCGTTTCCTCGCCGTTGGGGAACCGGTGGAGGAGAGCGACGATGACAACTTCTCCTGCGACTTCACCTCTTCCGGGGAGGAAGGGGAGCAGGGAGAGGAGGAGGAAGACGACGATGAGAGCTCCTCCGACGAGCCGCCGGCCAAGCGGTTCTGCCCTTGGCCGGGCAACTCAGCGACTTCGACAGCGACGAGGACGACGCTGTCGGAGAAGATGAAGACGATGAGGGCCCAGTCGGCGGCCATTGGAGCGATGACGAGCCCGCCGGGAGCAGCGCCGACGGCAGCGACGAAGGCGACGACGAGGGCAGTGACGGCCCGTAGATTAGGACTTCTAGAATAGGACCAGACGGGGCAATGTACCCCGCATATTTCCTTTTGAGAGCAATTAGCTCTTCATGTAAGAAATCTTGCCCATCAATGAAGAATCTCTTCCCAATTTGATTTTGCCGATTTCTTCCGAGCTTAATTAAGCCGATTCCCTCTTCTACTGTCCTTGCCGACTCGCCCCCTTTACCAATGCGTAACGAGCCGATAGCACCGCATCGGTCCTTCGAAATTTGCTCTTCCCTTCTTCAACTGATGATTTTTTAAATCTGGCAGAAAAATGTAGGATCTTCAGGAAACTTTTGAACTTTCCCAACCAAACCCAATAATCCTTTCCAGCACTCATCATTTGTGACGAAGGTTTGCAATGAAGGATCAGCCGATGATAACTCAATCGGCTCGTAAACAGAGCAAGGCAGAACATCCACCAGGCCTGCTGCCCCCCGAGTCTTGGCCAAGGCAAACACTCAGCCGAATTAGCCTGGGCTTGATCATGCAGAGCCAGCCGATTTGCACGTAAATCGGTTTGCAGAGAACCTTCAAGGTGGGCTGCCCCCCGAGTTTCCTCAGTGCGCCTCTTTGCCCTTGCAAGTCAGATCGGCTCCCTTCCTTTGGTGGATCTGATGCGACCCACCTTTAACCTGATCTGGACGCCCAAGCTGCCCTTAGCACTGTTCTTGAAGAGAAGATCTGAGCTGTTAAACCTCTCTCTTGAGGAGTTCTTCCATTGTGGCTTCTCTTCATAATTTACTAGGGCTGACCTTCTGGTTGACAATTGTATTTCTTGAGTCGATGGCCATGCATCGGCTGCTTCTCAATTCTAAAGTCGATGGCCATGCATCGGCTATGAAAAATTTAAAAATTTCAGGCCGACTTGTGTATCGGCCTCCATACTTAGTGTTTTATCCATCTAGGTGCCCCCCGAGCCGATTCTGTCAAGAGAATTGATGGTATCGGCTCTCAGGTAGTCCCTGTTGGGTCAAACGTTGATCCCAGGCAGAATGGATGGTGAGGATAATTTGGGCCGATTGCTGGAATCGGCCTCCATGTTGCTTGTTCGGTGAAGGTTTTGTAATATCCCTTCATCAGTTTCGGAGGGCCGATCGCAAGGATCGGCCTCGCCATGTTGCTTATTGACGTAGTCTTGCTACTCGTCCATGTCGGCGGATAAAACCAGCCCAATCTCTGACTTTAGCACGTTGGTGTGCTTGCTGTTATCCATGTCGGGTGCACTGTGTAATCGTGGAGCACTACACCCCGCCGGACGAATGAACACCATGTTTGTGCCAGCCGATGTGTCATCATCGGCTCTCTTTTGCTTGGGGCGCCACTCTTTTCTTTGCGGTAGCCCCTCCTCATCCAGGGTCCTCTGGACTTTCGCAGCCAGATCAGGCCGCGCCTTCCTCAGCGTATGCAAGTACATCCTTTCAGCTTCCTCCAGACCGCGCAATCGCTGAACCCTGCGTTTTTGTGTATGGCTGAGACCGTCAGGGCACCACCTTGGACGGTGGCACCTGTCTTCTTCGTATTCCCCTTCGTCTTCTGAATCTCGAGATCTTCCAACGGAGGGGTCTCAGCCCGTCTGTTTTGCGGTGGGAGAGGCCCTAAGCGCTCGAACACAGATACGTTGGCTGTCTCCTTCTTCTTCCGGTTGCATTCTGGGCAGTTGCCGATTGTTGGTAATCGGCTCATTCCTGAATCCCAGCAGTGTCTGAAGAAGGGGCAATGCCAATGCCTGTCCGTATCGTCCTGCTCCCTGCCATGGCGCTCCTGTCGCTCCTCATCATGATTATGCCGGCGATGCCTTTCGTCGTTTCTGGTCAGACGACCTCTTTCATCATTGTTGTTGCATCGCCGGCGTTGGTCATATCGACTAACATACTTGTTGAGGAGGTGATCAGAGAGGGGTCGTTGGTATCTTATGTTCTTCACTTCCCCTCTGTGACGTAGCGCTTGCCATCTTGACGGAGCCGATCGCATGGAGCGGCCCCCTCTGTCCTTGCTCTGAGAGCAGCTGTCCTCATCCCCGTCCTTCTCAGAGCGGTGTCCAAGCTCTACCATACTGATGTTGGCTGAGAAATCAGGCTGGCACCCTCCAAGGTGGGTAAACTCCACCATGTTGACGGCGGGGGAGGGGTGTGTGTCGACCTTCATGGCGTACTGGTTAAAAATTAATCGCCCATTTTCTATCGCCACTTGGATCTGCTGACGCCACACCCTGCAGTCGTTGGTGGTGTGGGTGAACGTGTTATGCCACTTGCAGTATGGCTTTCCGTTCAGCTCTTGCACCGTAGGAAACTTGTGGCCTTCGGGTACCTTTATGTGCTTCTCCGCGAGTAAGAGGTCGAAAATCTGCTCGGTTTTCGTCACGTCGAAGTCGAACCCTCTTGGAGGCCCTGGTGGCTTTACCCATTTGCAGGTTACTGGGCCTGCAGCTCGAGTCCACTCAGCTACTGCGACCTCTCGTTCTCCCGTAGGACCTTCATCTTCGCCTGCGTCAACCATGGTAACCACGCGCTTGAATTTATCTTGGTAGATATCCGGGTGGCGTTGCTCATATGCTGACAACTTCTGCACCATGTGTGCTAATGAAGGATAGTCCGCCTGGGAGGCCACTTCCTTGATCGATGATGATAGACCCACCACCTCGACTGCTTCCTTTTCGCTTACATGAACCGAATAGCATCGGTTCCTAACGGTCCTGAAGCGCTGAATGTATTCGGACACCGTTTCTCCGCGCTTCTGTCGTACTTGGGCTAGATCGGCAATGCCAGCCTCGGAAGCCTCTGAGTGATATTGCTCGTGGAACCGTTCTTCCAGCTGCTTCCAGGTCTGGATTGAGTTCGGTGGCAGCGACGTGTACCATCCGAAAGCCGATCCTGTGAGGGACTGCGAGAAGTACCTCACGCGCAGCTCGTCTGACGCTGAGATCATGCCCAGCTGTGCCAAATATCGGCTCACATGCTCGATGGAGCTGGAGCCATCTGATCCGCTGAACTTTGTGAAGTCCGGGAGCCGATATTTGGGTGGTAGCGGGATCAATTCGTACTCATTGGGGTACGGCTTGGTATAGCCGATCGCCTTTCTCTTCGGCATCATGCCGAACTGATCTTTCAGGATCGTACAAATTTGATCCGCGGTGATGGCTGCAGGTGCCGAACCCTGAAGATTCGTCGGAGTGGCGTACTTAACCAGCCATGCCTGTTTCTCTGGTTCTGAGCCAACTGCAGGAGCTGGGCTCGGGAGTTTCGTCGGGGTGGCGTATTTAGCTAGCCACGTTTGCTTCTCAGGGTCTGCCTCCGACGCTCCTCTCCTGTTGCCCCAGAAGTCCCTGCTATAGCAACCTGGTTCGAGGGTGCCCAGGTGCTGCAGTCTGGCACGTATGCACATGCGTATCCGTGCGGGATCTCCTTGGGCGCGTCCTGTAGGAACTGGTAGTCACTGGGGTCACCACCAATCTTGTAGACGACAAAAGCCGATGAGTTCGGCGCTTCGGGCGCTGCCAACGCGAATGGCAGCGGGGGACGGGAATGGAGCAGCGCTTCCCCTTGGTGAGTCCCTAGGGCTGGTCCTGACGGAGAGTACTGATGGCTCATGATCTCCTGGATCACGCGCAGCGCGACGCGCTCCAACGTATTCACCAGGCTCTCAGAATGGCGGTGCAGCGAATGAGCCACCATGAAGTTGATCTCCTGACGCAGCGACCTGGTGCGTTCTTCGGACGGGGTGGACAGGTCCACTCCATCAAGCGCGCCTTCAGGTGAACCCCTTCCATCTGATGCCATGGGAGCGGGTCCTGTGGAAAGAGCCGATTAGGTCGGCTTCGAGGGCAGACTTGATCTCGTCGTACTTCTTCTTGAGCTCGCCAGTGAGATCCCCGTACGTGACCGGAGTTTCTTCTGCCACTTCTGATGAAGATGGTATGGTGTCTTTCGCCATCTCTGATGTGGATAGCGAGATGGTTGTCGTGAAGATTGAAGATTTGTCCCACCGGGCGTGCCAGAATGTGTTGGCGTCAGAAACCCACCGGCGGGCAGCGACTGGCCAACACGGTAGAGCCGGGAATGACTAGGGCTGCGGCTGGCCCCAGTCCCTCAGAGCGACGGCCCGCAAAGCCTCCTGGTCGCGCGCCGATGCTGGGTCGCAAGGGCGTGCCACCTGACCTATACCTGGTCAGGAAGGTGTGGATGATGCCTCGCTTAGTTTCCTGCAGGGCACACACGTACACGTTAAATACGAGCCTCGATCGGCTCTCAGGTTGTCCTGTGAATCGGCTCATGGAGCCGATCCACCCATGATTCGTCCAAGGTGGCCGAATATATGGTGGTCCTGCTTGATCAATATAAAGCGTATGAGATCCACGACGATCTAGGGTTTTCACCGCATAATCGGATCATCCTACTCACGATTGGGCCTCGCGCTCACGCACGGTATCGTAAGCCAGCCCTAGACAAGGCCTAAAAACCAACACTAGGTTGATCCTCGGAACGTCCTGTCTAGGGGCAGCAAACTACACCCTGCATGCCGCTGGATCCTCCAACCCTTTGTAAGGCCTAACTATTGCAGATATTAAACTAATCCTTGATGAATCAAGGATCGACCATAACGGATCAGATCTACTAAACAAAGATCAAGCGGGGTGCCGCCCCTGCACCCATGATGAGGCACAAGGACGGCTAGACGCGCAAGGGTTGCACTACGCGAGCATATGATGCTAAGAACGATGCTAACCCTAACGCGTCTACGATAACTACGTTGCTCGCCATCAAAAACGCTTCAGTACGAGCAACGCATGAACAACTAGGCAGGCTTGTGCTGCCTAGATCGCGAGATGCGATCTAGGCAGCATGATGCTTACCGGAGGAACCCTCGAGACGAAGGAGTTGGCGATGCGCCGAGATTGGTTTGTGTTGAACGTTGGTTGTTGTTTATTCCATAAACCCTAGGTACATATTTATAGTCCAGGGGACTTTCTAATGTGGGCGTGCACTAAACCGTGCACGAGATAAATTCTAACTCTTACGTAACCTACTATACAAAGATACGTGGGCGAACTAGCCCAACTTGATACACAAGGCCGATTCTCTATGTGTCTCCACGCATATATCTTCAAGCTCGTCTTGATCGCGGCCCACCTCTGACTTGGTCAAATTCTGGTGATAACAACAACAAACACCTCTCAAAATAATTTTACTCCTGCTTTACAAATAAAAAGCTCTAGCGCATGTTAATCCCTGCTTCCCTCTGCGAAGGGTCAATCTTTTACTTTTATGTTGTGTCTTCATTCTTTCTTTGAGCACTATCTTGAGAGCACAACTGTCATTCTTAGTATAATATGCTTGTCTCAAAATATGATTGATTGTGGTATAACTTTGATGCTTTTATCTTTGACAATCACTACTTCTAGTCTTTCTATGAACTCAAGAGGTGCCTCGGCATTTATGTTTTGCCGATCAAATACAGGCAAGCGAGATACCACTTTATCATATTCTCTTATGAACATTGCAATCCTGCTTATATACATGATTCATGGTGCTTATTATTAATTGTTGGTACCTCTCCATGATTGACATAGCTGTTGGATGATCTTATTTGCATGTATCTTATTATGAACTGCTTAAGTATTAGCCATAGCATGAGAATATATACATCATATGAGCAAATGTGTTCGTGAAAGTTCTTTTATCGCTCAGTTGTTAACTGAATTGCTTGAGGACAAGCAATAAGCTAAGCTTGGGGGAGTTGATACGTCCAAAACGTATCTACTTTCCCGAACACTTTTGCTATTGTTTTGCCTCTAATTTGTGTATTTTGGATACAACTAACACGGACTAACGCTGTTTTCAGCAGAATTGCTCTGGTGTCTCGTTTTTGTGCAGAAATCCAACTTTCGGGAAAATCCTCGGAATTTCTTCAGATGGCCCTATTTTACCAAAATATTGACGGAGCCAGAAGGGCAAAGGAGGTGGAGGCCCGAGGGCCCCACACCACATGGCGGCGCGGCCCAGGGTGGCCCGCGCGGCCATGTGGTGTGGCCCCCTCGGCCGCCTCCGACGCCCCCTTCGGACTACTTATTCGCCTCGACCTAAAAACGCACGGGGAGAAGTCGACGCGCCAGAAACCCTCCGAAAGCCGCCACATCGCGAAACTCCGTCGCGGGAGCCAGAAGTCTCCGTTCGGCACTCCGCCGGACGGCAATGGAGGGATCTTCACCGCCATCACCGCCAACGCCTCTCCATCAACCAGCAATGTTTCCCCCATCCATGTGTGAGTAATTCCCCCGCGTAGGCTGAAGGGGATGGTAGGGATTGGATGAGATTGGTCATGTAATAGTCATAAGATTGTTAGGGCATAGTGCCTAGTATCCGTAGATGTCACTTTTATGATATTGTTGCAACTTGTTATGCTTAATGCTTGTCACTAGGGCCCGAGTGCCATGATCTCAGATCTGAACATGTTATTGTTTCATGAAGATATTCATTGTTTATTGATCTTACCTGCAAGTTGTATACACATGTCGCTGTCCGGAACCAATGGCCCCGAAGTGACAGAAATCGGGACAACCGGAGGGGATGGTAGTGATGTGAGGATCACATGTGTTCACAGAGTGTTAATGCTTTGCTCCGGTACTCTATTAAAAGGAGTACCTTAATATCCAGTAGTTTCCCTAGAGGCCCGGCTGCCACCGGCTGGTAGGACAAGAAGATGTTGTGCAAGTTTCTCATTGCGAGCACGTACGACTAAATATGGAACACATGCCTATTGATTGATTAGTACTTGGATACTGTTTTATTATTATCTGCAAATGCCCATGCTTTGATTGTTACATGAGTTTCTCTCATCCATGCAACGCCCATTAAATCCGTCCCTGTGCCTACAGTATTTTAATCCTGCTGTTTACTACAATCACTACTGCTGTCTTTATTTCACCGCTGCTGTTATTTCACTATTTCCACTGCCATAAAACTGTTACTACTGATAAACTCTTGCGAGCAAGTCTGTTTCCAGGTGCAGCTGAATTGACAACTCCGCTGTTAAGGCTTACAAGTATTCTTTGTCTCCCTTGTGTCGAATCAATAAATTGGGTAATACTTCCCTCGAAGACTGTTGCGATCCCCTATACTTGTGGGTCATCAAAGGGCTCTGGAACTCACCACGGTGTCTTCCGAGCATGCCGCCTCGTCGACCTTGCCATTGTCGGCTATCTCGGATGATGAATCGGCCGAGTCCATCTCGGCGCCAAACTCTTTCTTGTACAACTCTTTGACAATAAGCTTCCACTGCCAGGGCGCGCGTTTACTAACCAGTTTGTTTTTTGGGATTTGGTATTTCCTCAACGCATGGGATTTTTCACATTGAATTAGGGATTTTTTTGCTAAACTTTCAAAACTGGGACCAAGCCTTTTCGACCAAGTGTATGTTTCACATAGATTTTGTATGAAAATGCACATTCTGTATGAAAATGCACCTAAAATACAAATTCTTATTGGCACGAAAACATCTTGCAAGTTTTTGAATGTTTTGCACCTGAATGACAAATTGTATGAGTGGTTCAGTTACCTCCCACGATAATATAGTGAGAAACTATCGCAGTTGTGAAACTCAGGAACCTTTTGATTAAATATGACTATATTTTGTTGTCACTTGGCAACATAAGGGAATTAAATATTTTGGTTAAATTTACAGTATCCTGTTCACCCTGCTCAAAGGCATGCCTCCCTCGCTGCCTCTGCTTATGGATTCTATCGCTATTAATCTCTTCCCATATGCGACGCTGATCTTCCAAAGATTTCTTAATTCATTCACCATAAATCTTGTGATCAAAACAATAAAGAATCAGTAAATGCTGATATCTAACATTAATTAGTATATTATACACTATTAATTATGAAATTTAGGAGTTAATGCGCATTAATTTTTTTTGGAGCCTGACATGCAGACAAAAAAGTAAGGGAGTAATGTCCAGCGATATAAGAGGAGTAAAGCAATAAAGAAGTAAATGGAGAGAATTTATTGAGTTGGGACCATTGTGTGGGTTTTTTTTTGAAAGGTTGTGTGGGGTTCCTTTTGGGTGCTACTTAACAAACACTACAAGAAAAGTTGCCATGGCCGACGAAGTTGAAGTCGCGCCGTGGTTGCTGGTGTACCATGGCCGACGATTTTGGTCCCTCCGTGGTGCATGTCAAAACTTTTTTTTCTCGTTTTTGAGGCCACCTAGCCCGACGAAAGCGGCCAAAACGTGGCGTATGGTGGCCCGGGACGTGGTGCATCTCGAAATCTCGGGTTCGCCGGCCGAGTCAACGCAAATCCGCACCGCCGAGGGATGTAGGGCCCAGATGGCAGCCTCTCTGGCATTGTTTTTTTCTAGATCGCGCCATCTCGTTCAACGTTCTCCGATCGAGCCGTTTACGATGCAGGATCATGGGTCCCGCATGTCATCCTCTATGAACCAAAATTCTTTCTATTCTTGGATTTTTTTGACCCCTGATTTCTGGCTACTTCCTTTTTCTTTTGATCCCTTGCCGCCTTGAAACGTTGAGACCGCTCGCTAAATGGGACCCGCATGTCATCCTCTATGTGCAATCAACTTTCTTTTCTTGGAGTTTTTTTTGGCACCTCAAATTTGGTCACTTGCCTTTTTCTTTCGATCCCCTGCCGCCTCTCAAACGGCTGCTGCTAACTGGGACCCGCATGTCATCCTCTATGTACTATAAAACTTTCTTTTCCTGAATTATTTTTGCACCTCATATTTGGTCACTTACCTTTTTCTTTCGATCCCCGCCGCCTCTCAACGGTGATACCGCTGCTGCTAAATGGGACCCGCATGTCATCCTCTATGTACTATAAAACTTTCTTTTCTTGGATTTTTTTGGCACCTCATATTTGGTCACTTGACTTTTTCTTTCGATCACCTGCTGCCTCTCAAACAGTGATACCGCTGCTGCTAAATGGGACCCGCATGTCATCCTCTATGTACTATAAAACTTTCTTTTCTTGGATTTTTTGGCACCTCATATTTGGTCACTTGACTTTTTCTTTTGATCCCCTGCCGCCTCTCAAACGTTGATACCGCTGCTGCTAAATGGGACCCGCATGTCATCCTCTATGTACTATAAAACTTTCTTTTCTTGGATTTTTTTGGCACCTCATATTTGGTCACTTACCTTTTTCTTTCGATCACCTGCTGCCTCTCAAACGGTGCTGCTAAATGGGACCCGCATGTCATCCTCTATGTACTATAAAACTTTTCTTGAATTATTTTTGGCTCCTCATATTTTTTCACTTGCCTTTTCTTTCGATCCCCGCCTCTCAAACGGTGATACCGCTGCCGCTAAATGGGACCCGCATGTCATCCTCTATGTACTATAAAACTTTCTTTTCTTGAATTATTTTTGGCTCCTGATATTTTTTC
This sequence comes from Lolium multiflorum, assembly GCA_030979885.1. Taxonomy (NCBI): domain Eukaryota; kingdom Viridiplantae; phylum Streptophyta; class Magnoliopsida; order Poales; family Poaceae; genus Lolium; species Lolium multiflorum. The sequence continues at coordinate 328,133,727 of CM061753.1, read as the reverse complement.
ACTTGCCTTTTTCTTTCGATCTCATGCCACGTTTGAAACGTTGAGGAACCTGCAGCTCATGGGACCCGCATGTCATCCTCTATGTACTATAAAAGTTCTTTTTCTTGGTTTTTTTTCACCATCTGATTTTTGGCAATTTCTTTTTCTTTTGATCCCCTGCCACCTCTCAAACGCTGATACCGCTGCTGCTAAATGGGACCCGCATGTCATCCTCTATGTACTATAAAACTTTCTTTTCTTGAATTATTTTGGCTCCTCATATTTGGGCACTTGCCTTTTTCTTTCGATCTCATGCCACGTTTGAAACGTTGAGGAACCTGCTGGCTCATGGGACCCGCATGTCATCCTCTATGTGCTATAAAAGTTTCCTTTGTTGGATTTTTTCACCCTCTGATTTTTGGCTTGCCTTTTTCTTTTGATCCCCTGCCCCCTTTGAAACGTTGAGTAAGCTGTTGGCTCAAGGGACCCGCATGTCATCCTCTATGTCCATCAACTTTCCTTTCTTGGATTTTTTCACCCCCTAATTACTAGCTACTTTCTTTTTCTTTTGATCTCAAGCCGCATTACAAACATTGAGACCGCTCTGCAAAATGGGACCCACATGTCATCCTCTATGTACAATAAAGTTTCTTTTCTTGGATTATCTTTTGCTCCTGATATTTTGTCACTTGCCTTTTTCTTTCGATCTCATGCCGCCTTTGAAACGTTGAGTAAGCTGCTGGCTCATGGGTCCCGCATGTCATCCTCTACGAACAATAAAAGTATCCTTTCTTGGAGTTATTTTTGACCCCTAATTTCTGGCTATTTGCCTTTTTCTTTGGATCTCCTGCCCCTTTGAAACGATGAGGACGCTGTTGGCAGGTCGGTCCCACAAGTCATCCTCTATGAACAATAAAAGTTTCCTTTGATGGATTTTTTTGAACCCCTAATTAATTTCTGGATATTTCCTTTTTTTCTTTGATCCCCTGCCGCCTTGGAATCGTTGAGGATGCTGCTGCCTCATGGGTCCCGCATGTCATCCTCTCAGAACGGTAAATGTTTCTTTTCTTGGATATTGTTTACCAAATGATTTTTGGCTTATTTTTTCTTTCGATATCCTGCCGCCTTTAAAACGTTGAGGACGCTGCTGGCTCACGGGTCCCACATGTCAGCCTCTATGAACAATAAGCGCTGAGGACGCTGCCCTCATGGGTCCCGCATGTCATCCTCTCAGAACGAAAATGTTTCTTTTCTTGGATTTTTTACCAACAGATTTTTGGTTTATTTTTTCTTTCCATCCCCTGCCGCCTTTAAAACGACGCTGCTGGCTCATGGGTCCCCGATGTCAGCCTCCCCGTACAAGAAACATGTGATATCTTGATTATTTTGCAGACAATAAACAGTGTATTGCGCTCTGAGCTATTGCAAACGGATAAATTAAATCTTTATTTTTACAACATATATCTTGAATCTCCTTGTTTTTTGTTTTGGCGAAGCATAGGACTTTCCTGTTTTTTTTTTGAGAAAAATCCGAACTATCATGTTCTGGAGTGGGCTGAAATTGTACGTGTCAAAAGGCCCAGAAGGATAGTTCGAAGGCCCAGATGTCTAGATGCAGCCCAATTGAAATCTTTCTTTTCTTGGATTTTTTTCACCCCCTGATTTCTGGCTACTTCATTTTTCTTTTGGTCCTGTGCGCCTTGAAACGTTGAGACCGCTGCACAAAATGGGACCCGCATGTCATCCTCTATGTACAATAAAGTTTCTTTTCTTGGATTATTTTTGGCTCTGATATTTGGTCACTTGCCTTTTTCTTTCGATCTCATGCCACGTTTGAAACGTTGAGGAATCTGGCTCATGGGACCCGCATGTCATCCTCTATGTACAATAAAAGTTTGATTTCTTGGATTTTTTCACCCTCTGATTTTTGGCTATTTCCTTTTTCTTTTGATCCCCTGCCGCCTTGAAACGTTCAGGCTGCTGGCTCATAGGTCCCACATGTCACCTGTATGAACGATAAAGCTTTCCTTTCTTGGAGTTTTTTGACCCCTAATTTCTGGCTACTTTCTTTTTCTTTTGATCTCAAGCCGCATTTGAAACGTTGGGACCGCTGCTGCAAAATGGGACCCGCATGTCATCCTCTATGTACAATAAAGTTTCTTTTCTTGGATTATTTTTGGCTCCTGATATTTGGTCACTTGCCTTTTTCCTTCGATCCCATGCCACGTTTGAAACGTTGAGGAACCTGCTGGCTCATGGGACCCGCATGTCATCCTCTATGTACTACAAAAGTTTATTTTCTTGGGTTTTTTTTCACCTCTGATTTTTGGCTATTTCCTTTTTCTTTTGATCCCCTGCCGCCTTGGAAACGTTGAGTAAGCTGCAAACTCGTGGGACCCGCATGTCATCCTCTATGTACAATCAATTTTCTTTTCTTGGAGTTTTTTTACCCCCTAATTTCTGGCTACTTTCTTTTTCTTTTGATCTCAAACCGCATTTGAAACGTTGGGACAGCATGTCATCCTCTATGTACAATAAAAGTTTCTTTTTTTGGATTATTTTTCACCCTCTGATTTTTGGTCACTTGCCTTTTTCTTTCGATCTCATGCCGCCCTTGAAAACGTTGAGGAACCTGCTGGCCCATGGGACCCACATGTCATCCTCTATGTACTATAAAAGTTTCTTTTCTTTGATTTTTTTCACCCTCTGATCTTTGGCTATTTCCTTTTTCTTTTCATCCCCTGCCGCCTTGGAAACGTTAGTAAGCTGCTGACTGGTGGGACCCGCATGTCATCCTCTATGTACAATCAAGTCTCTTTTCTTGGATTTTTTTTACCCCCTTATTTTTGGTCACTTGCCTTTTTCTTTCGATCTCATGCAGCCTCTGAAACGTTGAGAAGCTGCTGGCTCATGGGACCCACATGTCATCCTCGATACTATAAAAGTTTCTTTTCTTGGATTTTTTTCACCCTCTTATTTTTGGCTGTTTCCTTTTTCTTTTGATCCCCTGCCGCCTTGGAAACATTGATTAAGCTGCTGACACAAGGGGCCCGCATGTCATCCTCTATGTACAATCAACTTGCAAGATCTTGGGGCGGAAGAGCTTGTATAAGTGGGACCCATATGTCATCCTCTATGTACAATAAAAGTTTCTTTTTCTTGGATTATTTTTTGCTCCTGGTATTTGGTCTCTTTCCTTTTTCTTTCGATCTCATGCCGCCTCTGAAACGTTGAGTAAGGTGCTGGGTCATGGGACCCGCATGCCATCCTCTATGTACAATCAACTTTCTTTTCGGGAGTTTTTTTACCCCTAATTTGGCTACTCTTTTTCTTTTGATCTCAAGCCGCATTTGAAACGTTGACACCGCTGCTGCAAAATGGGACCCGCATGTCATCTTTTATGTACAATAAAGTTTCTTTTCTTGGATTATTTTTGGCTCCTGATATTTGGTCACTTGTCTTTTTCTTTCGATCTCATGCCCCCTTTGAAACGTTGAGGAAGCTGCTAGCGCATGGGTCCCGCATGTCATACTCTATGAACAATAAAAGTTTCCTTCCTTGGAGTTATTGTTTACCGCTAATTTCTGGCTACTTCCTTTTTTCTTTTGATCCCCTGCCGCCTTGGAAACGTTGAGTAAGCTGCTGACACAAGGGGCCCGCATGTCATCCTCTATGTACAATCAACTTGCAAGATCTTCGAGCGAAAGAGCTTGTATAAGTGGGACCCATATGTCATCATCTATGTACAATAAAAGTTTCTTTTCTTGGATTATTTTTTGCTCCTGATATTTGGTCACTTTCCTTTTTCTTTCTATCTCATGCCGCCACTGAAACGTTGAGTAAGGTGCTGGCTCATGGGACTGTACAATAAAGTTTCATTTCTTAGATTTTTTTTACCCACTGATTTTTGCTAACTTGCCTTTTTCTTTTCGATCATATGCCGCCTTTGAAATTGAGGTCGCCGCTGGCTCATGGGTCCCACAAGTCAGCCTCTATGAACAATAAACCTTTCCTTTGTTGTATTTTTTTTACCCCTAATTTCTGGCTATTTGCCTTTTTCTTTTGATCCCCTGCGGCCTTTGAAACGATGAGGACGCTGCTGGCAGGTCGGTCCCACATGTCATCCTCTATGAAGAATATAAGTTTCCTTTTTGGATTTATTTTTGACCCCTAATTTCTGGCTATTTGCCTTTTTCTTCTGATCCCTGCCGACTTCGAAATGATGAGGATGCAGCTGGCAGATCGGTCCCACATGTCAGCCTCTATGAACTATAAATGTTTCCTTTGTAGGATTTATTTTTTACCCCTATTTTCGGGCTACTTGCCTTTTTCTTTGAAACGTTGAGGACGGTACTGTCTCATGGGTCCCACATGGCATCCTCTCTGAACGATAAACCTTCATTTCTTGTTAACGACAGGTTTATCAGTATTATTTTCGCAGACTAATACAAGCTCTTTGGCTCCAAGATCTTGCAAGTTGATAGATTAAATCAAGGAATTATTAGGATATGTTTTAAATTTCAAATCCACTTTATGAATTTTTAAAAATACCGTTATCCATGTGGGTATGGAGCGATCAAGGATTTTCATATTGGGCATGAGCAGTTTCAAAAATTGGAACCCTATAATTCAAAATAAATAAAAACAACTTTTATGTAGAATCTCCGTGTATTTTTTTTTTGCCAATCATAGGATCTGTGTTTCATTAGAAAAGGGCCGAAATTGCATGAGCAGAAAGGCCCATTTGAAGTTATTGGGCTTCGACGGCCGGAGCAAGTAGACCGATAACAATTACCATGTAGATGTTCCTTGGCAACCCAAAAGTGAAATATTGGGCCCAACAGGGGAAGGTTGAACAGTACTTTTTCTATTGGGAAGGTGGTACATGGGGTTATCCTGACAAAAAAAATGGAACATGGGTTACTGAAGGTTGCCCATTTGTGCCTAATATGTTTGTCAGCAGGAGCTTTACCTTCCGCCGCCGCCGCTCCGCTTCCGCCGCCGCCGCCATGCCTCGTCGCGGGTCGAGCTACCGGTACGGCGGCGTCTCGAGCTCGGGGTACCGCAGCGTCCGCGCGCGCCCCAAATTAAGGTACTTCCTCCTCGGGACGGCACCTACGATAGGCTCGGCTGGCCTTGGGGCATTTACCCCTAGCCTCTTCCATGCTCAAGTTTTTGAAATGTTTCTGGCTCTGTTCAACACTGGATCAAATTTGTCAACATGACCATTCTTATGGAGTAGCAACGAGTTGAATCTCTCAAAACTCTTTAAGTTCTGCAATATAACGACTAATTGGTACTACCTTATACAAAATGATTACATATCCTTATTTTGGAAGCAAGCAATCACACACTTATAGTTTGCTAGTCAGCTGCACGTAACGTTAAAAATCGGCAATTATAATGAATAAACCTGTAATTTTCACTTAAAATGCATTAAGGAGCATCAAATTTGACAAATCAAACCATGTCGTACTGAAAATTGACATGTCTTTCTCATGCAGAAATGTAAAATTATCCATGCATGTGCGTTTATACAGGTTAAGTTTTGCACGTATTATTTTTTGTAACTTTTCTGACTACCTTCAAAGCTCCAATCCTTCTTCATCATCTTTGTTGTACCGCACTGATGCAAGTGAATGCGAGCTGCTCGCCAGACGCGACTTCGTGTCCGATATGTGTACTATGCCTTCTCCATCTAGTGCTAGTTACGCCTCTGTGCTAATTAATTCAGCACAAACCTCTGTCATTGCAGCTGTGACTCACCTCGACCATTGGAGCCCAATCACAAGAGCGAGCTCAGTCTCAACCAGAGAGGCATGTGTCTCATGGTTAGCTATCTACAACTTGCTGTCTTACTAAAACCGTGCCTATCATATAGAGATCACCTCGCTGGTGTAGCAATGGCTGCAAGTAGCTGCTAGCATGAGCGAAGGGGATAAGGAAGAAAAGATTTAAAAAATGGGGTGGGGCCAACAAGCAGGAAAGCTATCTACTAGCTTTATGGATGTTTCTGGAATTGGGTAGAAAATAGTAGATGACACTGTAGCAGCGAATCCCAGAGACCAAAGGCCGTTGGATGATGTCTAATGAACGGCAGAACAAAATCGGCGAAATTAGCTTGAATTTTGATAATAAATCTTGGGCATTTTCCCTCGAACATGATTTATCAACTTTGGGTAGTCTCTGGACTAGTCTCCCTCGTCCACCAATTATTATCATACTACTGCGGAAAGTTGAGGGCAGTCCCTAGTCCCGAGCACTTCGCCCACTTCCCCTGGCCTCATCCCAGAGATCTCACACCAACCACCTCACCGTCGACTAGCCGCCAGTCTACAGCCCTCCGAAGAATCCCCAATGGCGGCGACGCCCCTACTAGAGCGCTCCTCACGCGAGCGCATCATCGAGTCTGGCCCACATGTCTTCCGTGCCTGCCGTGTGTCGGCAAGCACGACCGACTTCTCCGTCGGCGAGCCGCCGGCCGTGGGCGAGGGCGAGGCGTCCCCGTACACTATGACAGTGCACATCTTCTTCTCGAGGACGTACGAGCTCAGGAGGATGGCCGGCCCCCTCCCTGCCCCACTGGATGAGGACGATATCACCACTACACCCTGCGAAGAGGTGGTGCTGGATCTTAGCTTGCCTCCGAGGAAGCTGCGTAGTGGGGGCAATGTCGTGCGAACTATGCGCGAGATTCTTGCCCGTGTATGGCTGCTCAAGAACCTGAACCTCACGGAGGAGGAGTGGGACATCATCATGCCTTACGATGTTATGCACCTGATGTGGCAGCAGGCGTGTCGTCGGCTCGGTGGCCTCCACTTCGACCTCACCCTTAGGGTGGACCACCGGCTCATCGTCAACTTGCCGGCGCTGCAGGACAGTTGGGTCCTAGTTGCGCCGGAGGACGGCCACTGCAGCATATGCATGCTGGGGCTGTCGCAGCGCACAACGGTGCGTCTCCGGGGATGCAAACACCCGTTCCATAGGAAGTGCATCTTCTCCTGGTTTGTAACGAACGCCAGCTGCCCTATCTGCCGCGATAAAGTGCTGACCCATCTTATTTTCGATTTGTAGCATAGTATGAATAAAAACCCTGTATGATAGGGATGCCATGCCAACTTGAATCCTATGTCAAGAGAAATTCTATTTGATTGTGGTTATAAGATATTCTGCATTAGTTTGATCTATTATCATTCTATTTTCCTATGGGATATGACCCTATGAATCAAACAGCATGGGATTACTTCCACACAATTAAGTTTGACCAACTTTTAGTAGGACAACAAACATAAATAATTAGTCATCATGGGATTACAATCCAACAGATAATTGTCTTCAGGACTCATACATTTTCCAAATAGAAAAATCAAAACAAATCATGGTTCTTCATCTCACAGCATGATACAGAGACAAGAGTCTAATCATCATCATCATCATCATCATCATCATCATCATCATCATCATCACACCTCCGTCTTCATTCTGATATTCGTGCATGGTCTCATCCTGCTCGTCCTGTCCATTCTCCTCCTGAGATTCACCAGGTAGCTTCAGTTTATCCATCTCTTTGTCGACTATGCTAACCTCAACAGTGAAATCTACTTCTCCATCATGTGCAGGGATACCTGTATCCAACGAGGTTTCATCAATGTCAGCAACTTTAGTTTGCATACAACCAGCGAAATCATCTTGCTGGGCACCAATTATTGGATCCGCATTCTCATCCAAATCATATATGTTCCTTGCCACAAACTTTTGCACATACTGCCATCCTTTTCTAGATCTGTCTTCCAAGAAAAGTACCTTGGCCGCTTGAGGTACCAAAATATAAGGATCATCCTTGTACCACTGAGCAGTAGTATCGACTGATATGAAATACCCATCATTTCTGGCACCTTTGCCCTTGTTTGGATCTTGGTTGTACCAATAACACTTAAATAGAACCACAGATCGGACAGTAACCTTATCACTATAGAACAACTGAATAACCTCTTCTATGTGACCATAATGGTCAAATGACTCTGATCTCTTTTTTCTGGTTGTCAAGTGATCTCCACTGGTTGTGATGCCACTATTTCGTGTCTTCAAATGTTGTTCACGCTCATAGGAGCTGTAATGGACACCATTGGCATTGCAAGCTGCAGCTACCAACACCCTCTTATCTGGACCACGTGATAGGACAAGGAGATCAGCACTAACAGCGCCTGGATTCTCCGCATGGAGTTTCGAGATCTACGATTACAAAATAGACAAGAGGTCATCTCATGTGAAAACACATAGACAAGTCAGAGTGCAATTGAACATCTTACATATTTCTCAAACCAGTCCTGAAACCCACTCCCACGTGCCGATAGCTTTCCATTCGTTTCCATGTACAACCTGCAAAACATAGCCAAGTCAGCTGAATATATTTCATTTTGATACAAGTTCATAGTATATGCGAGGAACTGAGTAGTTCGTGTGCATAGTACTCACTTAACATATTCATCAGCCTCTGTAGCATTATTCAGCACATACCAAGACAGCTGTTCAAATTCAGACTGCTCTAATGTTTTTTCGGTCCTCTTTCCTATTAGCTCAACACCATGTTTAAAAACAGATCCTCCAACTTCCAAAATTCTGCGACCCCGATTGAATCTGGTCTCAATATCAGGAATATATCTTGAGGCAAATGTATATGCTTCAGCAGCAATATACGCCACTGCAATGCAAGCCTCCGGTCTAGCTTTGTTCCTAACTGTATTCTTGAAAGTGCACAGTCGACGTTCTATAGGGTACATCCATCCATACTGTACCGGACCTCTTAAAAGTGCCTCATCAGGTAGATGAACAGCCAAATGCACCATCACATCAAAGAAGGCTGGAGGATATATCAGCTCCAGCTTGCACAGGATTACTGCTATGTCCACCTTAAGACGTTCTACAACAGCTCTGCTTAGAGTTTTACTACATATTTCCCTAAAGAACCTTCCCAACTCTGCAATCACGTTGTACATATTTGGCTTCACTAAATCTTTAATGCCAATAGCTAAAAGCCTTTGCAGCAGGATGTGACAATCGTGAGTTTTCAACCCTTGGAGCTTGTTTCCTTCAGCATTGAGACAATTTGCAATGTTGGAAGCAAATCCGAACGGGAACATCACACCTCGGAGGTACTCACAAAATAATCTCCTTTTAGGCATCGGCAATGTGAATTCCGCGCCTCGAAATTTATAATGTTTTTCCTTGCCTTTGTTCACTTTGTCATTACGATCCAGTTGCAAGTGCCTGTTAACATTCAATGTTGCACAATCAATCCTAGCATTTGAGCTATCTTTTGTCTTGGATGGAATGTTGAGTAATGTGCCGACAATGCTGTCACATATATTCTTCTCCATGTGCATGATATCAATATTATGCCGAAGCTTCTTACCAGCCCAATACGGCAAGTCCCAAAGAGTGGTCCTGCGCTTATAAAATATTCTCGGTCTATCATTTTCCATTTCCTTCCTCTTGGTACGTGCTGCTATTTCACCTCCCATCTTCCTTTTGGTAGCTGCTAGACTCAGTTCATCTCGTCTCTTCTTCCTTTTTCTATCTGCTACTACTGCTGCTGCATCTTCTGTATTCTTCTCTGCTGTACCTGCTGTGGCGGCTGGTGGTTTTCCTGGTTTAACATTTCTGACCGCTTCTAGGTGCGCCTCCAACTCGTGACTCTTAAAGTGCTGCGGTTTAGTCTTTTTACAGGCCTGATCACCAATAAATTGCAATTTTTTTCTATTTTTTCGGAAACTGTGATCTAATGGAAGGAAACGGCGATGGCCCATATAGCATATCTTGTTTATTATCCTCACTGCCAGCTGATCAGTATCACAGTGAACACATGCATTATAACCTGATGTTACTCTGCCTGACATAGTGCCCAAAGCTGGATAATCATGGGTGCAATACAGTACAGCAGCACGTAATAGAAAATTTTGTTCTTTAGGTTGACACACATCCCGTGTAGGGACACCCTCCCATAATGTTTGCAAGTCTCTAATAAGAGGCTGCATGAACACATCAAAATCCTTCCCAGGAGATTTGGGACCTGGGATGAGTAAGGCCATCATACAGTTCGACTGATCGGTGCATGTCCAGGGAGCCTGGTTGTAAGGTGTAACTAGTACTGGCCACATGCTATACGAGTTGCTCATGTTGCCAAATGGGTTGAATCCATCTGTAGCAAGGCCAAGTCTCAGGTTCCTTGGATCTGCAGCAAAATCTGGATGATCCAGGTCGAATTGCTTCCATTCATCGCCATCAGCAGGATGCCTCAGTAAATCAGGGTCGGGCGTGAGAATCTCTTTGTGCCATCTTGTTTCCCGAGATGTTTGTTCTGAAGCAAACAACCTCTGCAATCTTTGTACAAGTGGAAAGTATCTCAGAACCTTCCAAGGAATCTTTTTCTTACCACCAGCTCCATCATGTTTCCATCTTGATTCCTTACATACTGGACATTCATCGAGGTCATTATACTCCATCCAAAACAGTGCACAGTTATTTTTGCAAAAATCAATCTTCTCATATCCAAGTCCCAGTACCTTGATGTACTGCTTCACCTCATAAAAGGATTTTGGCAGTCCAGCCCCAGGGAGTGCATCGCTGTATGTCTTCGCAACTGCATTGAACGCTTTATTGGTAATCCCCTGGTATGACTTGTCATGAAGTAATTTCACAATTAATTCGAATCTTGACACAACAGAACCAGGGGCCACTAAGCGCTTAGCATCTTCTATCAGGTCATGGAAAAGAGGCTTTTTGTGATAACCATGGGGCTGTTGGCTTGCATATGGATACAGATCCCGTAACAAATTAGCAGTAGCCTCATCCTGGACGAGATCTTCAGGCTGATAACCATCAGAATAAAGAGGATCAATAATGTCAGGCTGATCATAGTGTTCACCATGGTTAATCCACCTGATATATGTCTGGTCCATCCCATAAACGAATAAATGATCTGAGACTACATGTTGAGGCTTGGACCCAATATTCAAACATACGCGGCATGGACAAATCACTTCCTTTGTCTTGTCGCCGTCAGTAAAATCACTAACGTGCTTCATGAAGTCTTCAATACCACTCAAATATGTTGGTGTGGTTAATGAGTCAAATAATATCCAAGTTCTGTCCATCTGTTGAGGAGATAGATGGTCAGAGAAGCGATAAGCTATTTCAACAAACAGGTCACCTACGAATGTAAGCAAGCATACCTGAGCAAACAGGTCGAATATAAAACTATAAATGCTACATTATTTGAGCCGATTTCAGCAAACAAACTGAGTGCAAAACTACGGCTACCTAGCGAACAGATTTTTTTAGGCTGACCACTGGGTTTCCCCACTTATTATTTTTTTATTAATAAAAAGAGGGAAATATGTACAAAAGTTGCTGGAGAGCAGCAACTAAAAGGATCATAGATCCCAAGCAGCAAAATATATATATAATGTTCTACCCATGATATGATTTCCTCTTTGCCTTATGAACAAGGAGAGCAATTTCATCCTTGAATCTCTTGTGCCATCTATAAATGCTTGGGGGGGGGGCGAACAGATCTATCGAAAGCAATACAATACCAACACATTCTTTCTTCTTTTTTGCCGTAATTCCGCCGATCTATTAGCAGTGCAAAGAAGCCAAAAGTAATAAGATTACATACAGGTTCATAGACCACCAGGGCCGTACCTGAGAATACGGAGGGCCTGAGCAAAACAAGAAATAGAGGCCCTCAACATGATCATTGGCAACTAAAATGATTTTATATATACTACTCACTCCATTTCAATAAACAATGCACCCTTGTTTTTCGTATTTTATCTTCGAAAAAATATTAATCTATATCTCTCTATTTAAAAATGATGTTTCAATTTTATGTAGATATACATGTATTTAGATGAGTTTAGTTTGCAGATACATGCAAGTTTTGATGAAGTTGAAACATATTTTTCAGGATGAAGTATATAAAAAAATTGATATAAAACTGGTATCATTAGAAAGTATTTTCCAACACGATTCTAACAATGCTGCTTATGTATTATATGATCGTGATATTGTTGTCCTATTTATTTGGTCAAGGTTCACATTGAAATGTGGTAAAATAAATTAAAAGAAGTGCATCGTGTGAAAAGGCAATCTAAGAATTCAAAAGTGCTAATTGTTAGTCGAAACATGACATCATTGAGACAAAATATTAATATTCATTGGAAGACTAACTGAATTAGCTGCACTCGCGATGAAAGAGAAAGAGAAGATACGGGTAAGAGCAAGTACAATAAGGTACAGTCTTTTTTTTGTTTGTTTGGGTTGCTCATCAAGCTTATCGCTCGATACAATAAGGTACAGTCAGCGGGAGTGGTGTTTGGAACATGGGTGCATAGTGGGTGGTATCATAGAGTACTATCATAGATATGCTATATTTATTATAGTGGAGTATTGAGGGAAAATCGGCTAAATCAATTTGAAGAAAATCGACAAAGTCAAATTAGAGGAAATTCTTCATCGATGATCAGATTTCTTACATAGAAGAGCTGATTGCCCTCAAAAGGAAGAATCTATCCATCTTCATTGATTTAAAAGGGGATTTCTTACAAGGAGAAGCTGATTGCTCAACAAAAGGGGAACAGATTGCTACGGCTAGTCTTATGCTAGTAAATCCCTACTCTAAGGGCTGTTGCCGTCTTCGTCGTCGCTGGGGTAGCTGCCGTCATTGCTACTGTCGACGAATTCCTCGTCGCTGCTACTGTGACCTTCAGCGGAGGCCTCTTCCTCTTCATCATCATCCTCCTCATCGGACCAGGCCCAGCCACGGATGCGCTTTGGTGGCGGTTCATCGGAGGAGGTGTCGTCCTCTGGTTCCTTCTTCGTGTCGGAGGAGATGTCTTCGTCTTCGTCGTCCTCTTCTTCTTCTTCTTCTTCTTTGGTGGAGGAAGTGAATTTACCCCGGAAGAGAGGGTCGTCGTCGTCGCTCTCCGCCTCCAGTTCTCCGTCAATCAGGAATCGGAGGTCATCTTCCCCGTCAGTCAGGGGCATGTCGCCATCCGACCAGACGAGGTCCTCGGGTCGACCCTCTGGTACGAAGTCGAAGTCGAACTCTTGCTCGTCCCAATGCTTGGGAGCGCGCCTATTGTACGCTTCCATCTGGCTGACCTCTGGCTCCAGCTCACTCGAGGAAAAGGATTGGGAGGAGGAAGAGGAAGACATGGTTACAGAGGAGGAGGGTTTTTGGGCCGATGGCTGGTTTGAAGCAGGAGGATGAAGAAGTGAACTGTTCGATGCGGTTAAATAAAAAGAGACATGTGGTGGTCATGTGGCAAATAATAGACACTTTTAAGAAAAGTGTGGCAAATCATAAAATATTCAAAACTGTCAAATCGTGCAGAGAAGTTGAGAAGGCAAGGCGTCATGATGAAGAATACTGCGACGGTTCTGCTCTGCCACGACATGACCCCTCGAAGGAAAAACAGATGGTTTTGATATTATCATTACCAAAACCAGGGGGGCATGTGTTATCACCGGATTTTGGCCAAATCAATCGGATGTCTAATCAATCGGTTACATGCACTAGCTCAGTGTTCGCATGGCTGCACGCCACATGTATTAGCACCGCATGTATACATATACATCACTCATCTTGATTAATTGCTCAGCTCATTAAACTATCAAAGATCTTGCACGGCTTGGACGCAGGGTATGCCGTGGCATATACGGCATACCCTGTAGATCCGCCACCGCAAACAAGGAGAGCCATTTCATCCTTGAATCTCTTGCGGCTTCTGTAAAAGCTTGGGGGCGAACAGATCAATCGAAAGCAATATAATACCAACAAATTCTTTCTTCTTTTTGGCCGTAAATCCACCGATGTATTAGCAGTGCAAAGAACCCAGAAGTAATAAGATTACAAACAGGTCCATAGAGGACTGGCACCAAGCGACGACTACAGACATTGGGCAATGGTGAGCAGTACAGTGTACAGTACGAACGAATTCGAGCAAATAGGTAAAGCGGAAAACAATGTCAAACAAACACATCGAGAGGAAAACAATATCAACCGATCGATTCGAACGAACTAACGAACTTATAAGGGCTGGGCGACGGCGACTGACTTCGATTGAGCTATAATGAATCGTACTTGCCCAGGCCTGAAGATAGCATGCATACCGTGAGGATCTACCAGCTGACCGCGCCTGCCGGTGCGGCTGGAGAAGAACGGCGCCACCAGCAGTCGCCGGCTGACGCGGCTGATAGACAGCGTGGGGAAGTTTTGGTGCGCGGCCTGGTTCACCGAGGGTGTGTCTAGAGAAGAACAGGGCGCCGAAGGAGGTGTCTAGAGAAGAACAAGGTGGGCTGGGTGCTGAGTTAAAGGCGAGCGTTCGAAATATTGGGCGCGCGTTCGAAAGTTTAGGTGCGCGAGGGAGGTGTCTGCTGTGCTGAGTTAAAGGCGAGCGTTCGAAATTTCCCCGTCCTCTTCTTTTTTGGGCTAATCTATCTATACCTCTATTCTATCTACATGTTTTTTATTTTTTTTCTATTCTATACATGAGTTTTTGAAATTGAATTTTTTCACTCTGTCAGCCTTCCGGCCAATGCTCATTTGAAGTAATTGAAGCTGTTGATTTGCAGCTTAGAGGTGCTATCTACCGCTCATCATACAAGGACTCTTCAGATCTAAACGGCTGTGAATGCACGGATTCGTCACCCATCCTTCCCTTGGACTGGCGATGCTGAAAGCCTGAAACACTGGAACCCTCTAGATACTTCGGGATACCTCACTGCCCCACATTATTAGACAGGCCTTTTCCGACACGGGAAGTCAAAAGTTGGGGGCTCCATGCAGTACATATGAATACTCGCTAGCTGCATGGTCTAGAAGCAGACTAGAGTAAATCATCAATTCGTCAAATCAATTGGTGTATAATTTTTTTTAGGAGCTAAGACGCCTGCATGAACCATTTTATCAACTTGAATGCTTACTACATGACATAAGAAGACTATGTACTTTGGTTTTTCATTTTTCTGATTTTTTAAATTTTGTGCCCATTTGAATCTTGGTCAAATCCTAGGTTTGACCAAGATTAAACAAGTTTAAAACATGAAAATGAAAAGGTAATCATGGATCCTTCTTAGTCACTCTAAAATGAAGCTTTTGGGATGTTCTTGAAATTTCCATGTTTGAAACCCAAAACGACTTCTCTTCATGCTTGACTTCATAAGACAGAGTTTAGGGGTTAGGGGGTAGATACATGATTTGTCTAGTTTGCATATGTCTAGACCTTTTTTGTCAACTTTAATGCTTACTATATGACATAAGAAGATTATGTGCTTTGGTTTTTCATTTTTCTATTTTTTTTGAATTTTATGCCCATATATTTGAATCTTTGTCAAATCCTAGGTTTGACCAGGATTTAAACAAGTTTAAAACATGAAAATGAAAAGGTAAGCCTGGATCCTTCTTAGTCACTCTAAAATGAAGCTTTTGGGAGGTTCTTGAAATTTCCATGTTTGAAACCCAAAACTCAAGCTAGTTGATAAACAAAGTCTAGACATATTCAAACCAGAAAAATCATGTATCTACCCCTAACCCTAAACTTTGTCTTAATTATGAAGTCAAGCACGAAGAGAAGTCGTTTTGGGTTTCAAACATGGACATTTCAAAAACCCTCCCAAAAGCATTGTGGTGTGACGTACTAAGAAGGATACATGCTTACATTTTCAACAACCCCCCTAAAAGCTTCATTATAGAGTGACTAAGAAGGATCCAGTCTGGCGGGCTTACCTTTTATTTTCTTGTTTTAAACTTGTTCAAATCTCGGTCAAACCTAGGATTTGACCAAGATTCAAAATGTGCATCAAAATTTAAAAAAAATAAAAACCAAATTAAAGCACATAGTGTTCTTATGTCATATAGTAAGCATTAAAGTTGATAAACAAGGTCTAGACACATATTCAAACAAGACAAATCATGTATCTATACCCCTAACCCCTAAACTCTATCTTATGAAGTCAACAACATGAAGAGAAGTGGTTTTGGGTTTCAAACATGGAAATTTCAAAAACCTCCCAAAAGCTTCATTTTAGAGTGACTAATATATATAAGAAGGATCCATGCCTGCTTACCACCTTTTCATTTTCATATTTTAAACTTGTTTAAATCCGTGTCAAATTAAACCAAGGATTTGACCAAAAGATTCAAATGGGCATAAAATTTTAAAAAAATCAGAAAAATGAAAAACAAAAGCATATAGTCTTCTTATGTCATATAGTAAGCATTCAAGTTGATAAACAAGGTTTGGACATGCATATTCAAACCTAGGCAAATCATGTATCTATCCCCTAGCCCCTAAACTCTATCTTATGAAGTCAAGCATGAAGAGAAGTGGTTTTGGGTTTCAAACATGAAAATTTCAAGAACATCCCAAAAACTTCATTTTAGAGTGACTAAGAAAGGATACAGGCTTCCCCTTTTCATTTTCATGTTTTATACTTGTTTAAATCTTGGTCAAACCTAGGATTTGACAAAGATTCAAATGTGCATCAAAATAAAAAAATCAGAAAAATTAAAAACCAAAGCACATAGTTTTCTTATGTCATATAGTTAGCATTAAAGTTGATATAAACAAGGTCTAGATATATTCAAACAAGAAAAATCATGTATCTACCCCTAACCCTAAACTCTGTCTTATGTAGTCAAGCATGAAGAAAAGTGGTTTTGGGTTTCAAACTTGGAAATTTCAAGAACCCCCCAAAAGCTTCATTTTAGAGTGACTAAAGGATCCAGGTTGGGCTTACCTTTTATTTTCATGTTTTAAAATTGTTCAAATCTTGGTCAAACCGTACCTAGGATTTGATCAAGATTCAAATGGGCATAAAATTTCAAAAAAAATGAAAAACCAAAGCATATAGCCTTCTTATGTCATATAGTAAGCACTCAAGTTGGTAAACAAGGTCTAGACATATTCAAACCAGAAAAATCATGTTTCTACCCCTAGCCCTAAACTTTGTCTTATGAAGTCAAGCACGAAGAGAAGTCGTTTTGGATTTCAAACATGGAAATTTCAAAAACCTTCCCAAAAGCTTCATTTTGGAGTGACTAAGAAGGATACAGGCTTACCTTTTCATTTTCATGTTTTAAACTTGTTTAAATATTGGTTAAGCCTAGGATTTGACCAAGATCAAATGGGCATAAAAATTCAGAAAAAATCAAAAAAATGAAAACCAAAGCACATAGTATTATTATGTCATATAGTAAGCATTATATTCAAGTTGATAAACAAGGTCTAAACAACAAACTAGACAAATCATGTATCTACCCCCTAACCCTAAACTCTGTCTTATGAAGTCAAGCATGAAGAGAAGTGGTTTTGGGTTTGAAACATGGAAATTTCAAAAAACTCCCAAAAGCTTCTCATTTTTGAGTGACTAAGAAGGATTCAGGCTTACCTTTTCATTTTCATGTTTTAAACTTGTTCAAATCTTGGTCAAACTTAGGATTTGACCAAGATTCAAATGGGCATAAAAATTGGGAGGAAGGGTATGAATTACAATTCAAAAAAACAAGGTAACTTAAATACTTGGATGCCCCAAAGATGTGTGGAAGCCCAGAACAATGGCAAAACATGTGCGCACGCTGCATCCAATTCAAGTAGAACACATAGTAGGCATCGATAGTTTGACCTAAATTTGAAATCAAAGAGAAGGTGGTTAGAAAAAATCGAAATTGGCAAAGCAAAGCATGAAATCATAAATTTGTGATGCACTATAGCTATGAAAAGTATCAAACAATGCATACCAAAATGATTTTTTAGAGGAATACTAGTTCAACTTATTTTAATTTTATATTAGTAGCCCAAAATCGAACTAGTAGTTGGATATTTTTGAACTTGATCTGTAGTAGTGGGCAAAACCCTAGTTTAACCTATTTAATCATAGATTCGTAGGTCGATTTTTCTACTTTTTTATTATTACTATGCAGCACATGTGTGTTTGCCCGTCGAGTGAAACTCGGAGGAAGAGGGATCACTCGGAAGGAGAGAAGAAGGGAGAGAATTATGGTGTCTCCCCTTTTTCGGGTGATGATGTTGACTTTTGTGCAGGGTTTGTCAGTGAGCAGGAGGTGCGAGCGAGCGAGCGAGCGAGCGAGTCGAGCGAGGCCGAGAATGAGAGAGATTTGTTTTTTTTGTGAGAGGGACAACCGAAGGATCCAGAAGGACCCACATACTTCCAATACGCATCCTGATGCGTCTTCTCTTGACAAAGAAAATGGCTGGGAGTTTGCGTACCTATTGCACGTGACTTGTGCTCACTGAAGTGTGGGACCTCACGCATGGGCACCACACGTAAGTGACAGACCTGTTGATGTAAAAACTCGGTTGATTATTATACTACTACATTTATACAAAGTTTCCTATGGATTCAAGGGTACGAAAGCCAAGTTAAATCATTTACATGACATTATTTTTTCCATGAAGCCAAGTTAACTCATTTATCAATTGGTACATTTTGGAGTGACTAAGAAGGATCCAGGCTTACCTTTTCATTTTCATGTTTTAAACATGTTTAAATCTTGGTCAAACCTATGACTTGACCAAGATTCAAATGGGCATAAAAATTCAAAAAAAAGAAAAACAAAAGCACACCGTCTTCCTATGTCATATATCAAGGTGATAAACAAGGTCTGACATATTCAAACCACAAAAATCATGTATCTACCCCCTAACCCTAAACAAGGATCCAGGCTTACCCTTTTCATTTTCATGTTTTTAAACTTGTTCAAATCTTGGTCAAACTTAGGATTTGACGAAGATTCAAATGGGCGTAAAAATACTTAGAAAAATCATGTACGTATCTACCCCAAACCCTAAACTCTATCTTACGAAGCCAAGCATGAAGAGAAGTGGTTTTGGGTTTCAAACATGGAAATTTCAAAAACCTCAAACTATAGGCCGGGTTAGCATCTAGTGCAGTATGTGTGAGAATGTATGCACTATGTGTGCTATAACTTGTGTGTCTTTCAAATTTGAACCAAATTTGAATAAGTTTGAAATATTTGAAATGGGGCTTTTGGCTTAAACGTTTGAAACCCAAAACGACTTCTCCTCATGCTAGACTTCATAAGACCGAGTTTAGGGTTAGGGGGTAGATACATGATTTGTCTGGTTTGAATATGTCTAAACCTTGTTTATCAACTTGAATGCTTACTATATGACATAAGAAGACCATGTGCTTTTGTTTTTCATTTTTCTATTTTTTTTAAGAATTTTATGCACATTTGATTCTGGTCAAATCCTAGGTTCAACCAAGATTTAAACAAGTTTCAAGCATGAAAATGAAAACGTAAGCCAAGATCCTTCTTAATTAGTCACTCTAAAATATATGAAGCTTTTGGGACGTACTTGAAATTTCCATGTTTGAAACCCAAAACCAATTCTCTTCATGATTGACTTCATAAGACAGAGTTTAGGGTTAGGGGTAGATATACACATGATTTTTCTGGTTTGAATATGTCTAGACCTAGCTTGTTTATCAACTTGAGTGTTTACTATATGACATAATTAAGAAGGCTATATATGTGCTTTGGTTTTTCATTCTTTAGATTTTTTGTCTGAATTTTTATGCCCATTTGAATCTTGGTCAAATCCTAGCTAGGTTTGACCAAGATTTAAATAAGTTTAAAACATGGAAATGAAAAGGTAAGCATCGATCCTTCTTAGTCGCTCTAAAATGAAGAATTTTGGGAGGTTTTTGAAATTTCCATGTTTGAAACCCAAAACCACTTCTCTTCATGCTTGACTTCATAAGACGAAGTTTAGGGTCGATAGGGGGTAGATACATGATTTGTCTTGTTTGAATATGTCTAGACCTTGTTTATCAACTTGAATGCTTACTTTATGACTTATAAGAGGACTATATATGTGCATTGGTATTTCATTTTTTGATTTTTATGCCCATTTGAGAATCTTGGTAAAATCCTAGGTTTGTTGAGCAAGATTTAAACAAGTTTAACATGTGAAAATGATAAGGTAATTAAGTCTGGATCTTTCTCTTAGTAACTCTAAAATGAAGCTTTTGGGAGGTTCTTGAATTTACCATGCATGTTTGAAACCCAAAACCACCGTACTTCTGTTCATGCTTGACTTCATAAGACAGAGTTTAGGGTTAGGGGTAGATACATGATTTTTCTGGTTTGAATATGTCTAGACCATGTTTATCAATTTGAATGCTTACTATATGACATAAGAAGGCTATGTGCTTTTGTTTTTCATTCTTTCGATTTTTTTCTGAATTGTTATGCCCATTTGAATCTTGGTCAAATCCTAGGTTCGACCAAGATTTAAACAAGTTTAAAACATGACAATGAAAAGGTAATTAATCATGGATCCTTCTTAATTAACCAGCCGGTCTAATTAAAATGAAGCTTTTTGGGAGGTTTTTGAAATTTCCATGTTTGAAACCCAAAACCACACTTCTCTGCTTCATGCTTGACTTCATATATAATTAAGACAAAGTTTAGGGTTAGGGGGTACATGATTTGTCTGGTTTGAATATGTCTAGACCTTGTTTATGAACTTTTGAATGCTTACTATATGACATAAGAAGAATATGTGCTTTGGTTTTTTATTTTATCTATTTTTTTATTTTATGCCCATTTGAATATTGGTCAAATCCTAGGTTTGACCAAGATTTAAACAAGTTTAAAACATGAAAATGAAAAGGTAAGCCTGGATCCTTCTTAACTAGTCACACTCTAAAACGAAGCTTTAATTTTGGGAGGTTTTTGAAATTTCCATGTTTGAAACCAAAAACCACTTCTCTTCATGCTTGACTTCATAAGACAGAGTTATTTATGGTTTTAGAGGGGTAGATACATGATTTGTCTTATTTGAATATGTCTAGCTAGACCTTGTTTATCAACTTTTGAATGCTTACTATATATATGTATGTGACATAAGAAAACTATGTGCTTTGGTTTTTCATTTTTCTGATTTTTTTGGAATTTTGATGCACATTTGAATCTTGGTCAAATCCTAGGTTTGACCAAGATTTAAACAAGTATAGATCATGAAAATGAAAATGGAAGCCTGTATCCTTCTTAGTCACCCTAAAATGAAGTTTTTGGGAGGTTTTTGAAATTTCCATGTTTGAAACCCAAAACCACTTATCTTCATGCTTGACTTCGTCATAAGACAGAGTTTAGGGGTTAGGGGGTAGATACATGATTTGTCTAGCTAGTTTGAATATGTCCAGACCTTGTTTATCAACTTTAATGCTTACTATATGACATATAAGAAGACTATGTGCGCTTTGGTTTTTCATTTTTCTGTTTTTTTATTTTATGCCCATTTGAATCTTTGTCAAATCCTAGAGATTGACTTCACAAGACAGAGTTTAGGGTTAGGGGTAGATATACACATGATTTTTCTGGTTTGAATATGTCTAGACCTTGTTTATCAACTTGAGTGTTTACTATATGACATAATTAAGAAGGCTATGTGCTTTGGTTTTTCATTCTTTAGATTTTTTGTCTGAATTTTTATGCCCATTTGAATCTTGGTCAAATCCTAGCTAGGTTTGACCAAGATTTAAATAAGTTTAAAACATGGAAATGAAAAGGTAAGCATCGATCCTTCTTAGTCGCTCTAAAATGAAGCTGAATTTTGGGAGGTTTTTGAAATTTCCATGTTTGAAACCCAAAACCACTTCTCTTCATGCTTGACTTCATAAGACGAAGTTTAGGGTCGATAGGGGGTAGATATATCTAGACCTTGTTTATCAACTTGAATGCTTACGATATGACATAAGAACACTATGTGCTTTTTTTATTTTTTTGTGCCCATTTGAATCTTGGTCAAATCATAGGTTTGACCAAGATTTAAACAAGTATAGAACATGAAAATGAAAAGGGAAGCCTGTATCCTTCTTAGTCACCCTAAAATGAAGTTTTGGGAGGTTTTTGAAATTTCCATGTTTGAAACCCAAAACCACTTCTCTTCATTCTTGACTTCTTAAGACATAGTTTAGGGGTTAGCGGGTAGATACATGATTTGTATGGTTTGAATATGTCTAGACCTTGTTTATCAACTTTAATGCTTACTACATGACATAAGAAGACTATGTGCTTTGGTTTTTCATTTTGTTTTTTTTTGAATTTTCTGCCAATTTTGTTTGACCAAGATTTAGACAAGTTTTACACGTGAAAACGAATAAGTAAGCCTGGATCCTTCTTAGTCACTCCAAAATGTACCAATTGATAGGTGCGTTAACTTTGCTTCATGGAAAAAATAATGTCATGTAAATGAGTTAACTTGGATTTCCTACCCTTGAATCCATAGGAAACTTTGTTCTAATGCACTATAATAATCAACCGAGTTTTTACACCAGTCTGTCACTTACGTGTGGTGCCCATGCATGAGGTCCCACACTTCAGTGAGCAAGTCACGTGCAATAGGTACGCAAACTCCCAGACATTTTCTTTGTCAAGAGAAGACGCATCAGGATGCGTATTGGAAGTCTGTGGGTCCTTCTGGATCCTTCGGTCGTCCCTCTCAAAAAAAAAACAATCTCTCTCATTCTCGGCCTCGCTCGACTCGCTCGCTCGCTCGCTCGCTCGCACCTCCTGCTCACTGACAAACCCTGCACAAAAGTCAACATCATCACCCGAAAAAGGGGAGACAATAATTCTCTCCCTTCTTCTCTCCTTCCGAGTGATCCCTCTTCCTCCGAGTTTCACTCGACGGGCAAACACACATGTGCTGCATAGTAATAATAAAAAGGTAGAAAAATCGACCTACGAATATATAATTAAATAGGTTAAACTAGGGTTTTGCCCAGTACTACAGATCAAGGTTCAAAAAATCCAACTACGGGGTTCGAACAACCCCATTTCTAATCCAAGATTTTTTCGACCTCATCCAATGGCCTCAAACTATAGGCCGGGTTAGCATCTAGTGCAGTATGTGTGAGAATGTATGCACTATGTGTGCTATAACTTGTGTGTCTTTCAAATTTGAACCAAATTTGAATAAGTTTGAAATATTTGAAATGGGGCTTTTGGCTTAAACGTTTGAAACCCAAAACGACTTCTCCTCATGCTAGACTTCATAAGACCGAGTTTAGGGTTAGGGGGTAGATACATGATTTGTCTGGTTTGAATATGTCTAAACCTTGTTTATCAACTTGAATGCTTACTATATGACATAAGAAGACCATGTGCTTTTGTTTTTCATTTTTCTATTTTTTTTAAGAATTTTATGCACATTTGATTCTGGTCAAATCCTAGGTTCAACCAAGATTTAAACAAGTTTCAAGCATGAAAATGAAAACGTAAGCCAAGATCCTTCTTAATTAGTCACTCTAAAATATATGAAGCTTTTGGGACGTACTTGAAATTTCCATGTTTGAAACCCAAAACCAATTCTCTTCATGATTGACTTCATAAGACAGAGTTTAGGGTTAGGGGTAGATATACACATGATTTTTCTGGTTTGAATATGTCTAGACCTAGCTTGTTTATCAACTTGAGTGTTTACTATATGACATAATTAAGAAGGCTATATATGTGCTTTGGTTTTTCATTCTTTAGATTTTTTGTCTGAATTTTTATGCCCATTTGAATCTTGGTCAAATCCTAGCTAGGTTTGACCAAGATTTAAATAAGTTTAAAACATGGAAATGAAAAGGTAAGCATCGATCCTTCTTAGTCGCTCTAAAATGAAGCTGAATTTTGGGAGGTTTTTGAAATTTCCATGTTTGAAACCCAAAACCACTTCTCTTCATGCTTGACTTCATAAGACGAAGTTTAGGGTCGATAGGGGGTAGATACATGATTTGTCTTGTTTGAATATGTCTAGACCTTGTTTATCAACTTGAATGCTTACTTTATGACTTATAAGAGGACTATATATGTGCATTGGTATTTCATTTTTTGATTTTTATGCCCATTTGAGAATCTTGGTAAAATCCTAGGTTTGTTGAGCAAGATTTAAACAAGTTTAACATGTGAAAATGATAAGGTAATTAAGTCTGGATCTTTCTCTTAGTAACTCTAAAATGAAGCTTTTGGGAGGTTCTTGAATTTACCATGTGTTTGAAACCCAAAACCACCGTACTTCTGTTCATGCTTGACTTCATAAGACAGAGTTTAGGGTTAGGGGTAGATACATGATTTTTCTGGTTTGAATATGTCTAGACCATGTTTATCAATTTGAATGCTTACTATATGACATAAGAAGGCTATGTGCTTTTGTTTTTCATTCTTTCGATTTTTTTCTGAATTGTTATGCCCATTTGAATCTTGGTCAAATCCTAGGTTCGACCAAGATTTAAACAAGTTTAAAACATGACAATGAAAAGGTAATTAATCATGGATCCTTCTTAATTAACCAGCCGGTCTAATTAAAATGAAGCTTTTTGGGAGGTTTTTGAAATTTCCATGTTTGAAACCCAAAACCACACTTCTCTGCTTCATGCTTGACTTCATATATAATTAAGACAAAGTTTAGGGTTAGGGGGTACATGATTTGTCTGGTTTGAATATGTCTAGACCTTGTTTATGAACTTTTGAATGCTTACTATATGACATAAGAAGAATATGTGCTTTGGTTTTTTATTTTATCTATTTTTTTATTTTATGCCCATTTGAATATTGGTCAAATCCTAGGTTTGACCAAGATTTAAACAAGTTTAAAACATGAAAATGAAAAGGTAAGCCTGGATCCTTCTTAACTAGTCACACTCTAAAACGAAGCTTTAATTTTGGGAGGTTTTTGAAATTTCCATGTTTGAAACCAAAAACCACTTCTCTTCATGCTTGACTTCATAAGACAGAGTTTATGGTTTTAGAGGGGTAGATACATGATTTGTCTTATTTGAATATGTCTAGCTAGACCTTGTTTATCAACTTTTGAATGCTTACTATATATATGTATGTGACATAAGAAAACTATGTGCTTTGGTTTTTCATTTTTCTGATTTTTTTGGAATTTTGATGCACATTTGAATCTTGGTCAAATCCTAGGTTTGACCAAGATTTAAACAAGTATAGATCATGAAAATGAAAATGGAAGCCTGTATCCTTCTTAGTCACCCTAAAATGAAGTTTTTGGGAGGTTTTTGAAATTTCCATGTTTGAAACCCAAAACCACTTATCTTCATGCTTGACTTCGTCATAAGACAGAGTTTAGGGGTTAGGGGGTAGATACATGATTTGTCTAGCTAGTTTGAATATGTCCAGACCTTGTTTATCAACTTTAATGCTTACTATATGACATATAAGAAGACTATGTGCGCTTTGGTTTTTCATTTTTCTGTTTTTTTATTTTATGCCCATTTGAATCTTTGTCAAATCCTAGAGATTGACTTCACAAGAGAGTTTAGGGTTAGGGGTAGATATACACATGATTTTTCTGGTTTGAATATGTCTAGACCTTGTTTATCAACTTGAGTGTTTACTATATGACATAATTAAGAAGGCTATGTGCTTTGGTTTTTCATTCTTTAGATTTTTTGTCTGAATTTTTATGCCCATTTGAATCTTGGTCAAATCCTAGCTAGGTTTGACCAAGATTTAAATAAGTTTAAAACATGGAAATGAAAAGGTAAGCATCGATCCTTCTTAGTCGCTCTAAAATGAAGCTGAATTTTGGGAGGTTTTTGAAATTTCCATGTTTGAAACCCAAAACCACTTCTCTTCATGCTTGACTTCATAAGACGAAGTTTAGGGTCGATAGGGGGTAGATATATCTAGACCTTGTTTATCAACTTGAATGCTTACGATATGACATAAGAACACTATGTGCTTTTTTTATTTTTTGTGCCCATTTGAATCTTGGTCAAATCATAGGTTTGACCAAGATTTAAACAAGTATAGAACATGAAAATGAAAAGGGAAGCCTGTATCCTTCTTAGTCACCCTAAAATGAAGTTTTGGGAGGTTTTTGAAATTTCCATGTTTGAAACCCAAAACCACTTCTCTTCATTCTTGACTTCTTAAGACATAGTTTAGGGGTTAGCGGGTAGATACATGATTTGTATGGTTTGAATATGTCTAGACCTTGTTTATCAACTTTAATGCTTACTACATGACATAAGAAGACTATGTGCTTTGGTTTTTCATTTTTCTGTTTTTTTTTGAATTTTCTGCCAATTTTGTTTGACCAAGATTTAGACAAGTTTTACACGTGAAAACGAATAAGTAAGCCTGGATCCTTCTTAGTCACTCCAAAATGTACCAATTGATAGGTGCGTTAACTTTGCTTCATGGAAAAAATAATGTCATGTAAATGAGTTAACTTGGATTTCCTACCCTTGAATCCATAGGAAACTTTGTTCTAATGCACTATAATAATCAACCGAGTTTTACACCAACAGGTGTCACTTACGTGTGGTGCCCATGCGTGAGGTCCCACACTTCAGTGAGCACAAGTCACGTGCAATAGGTACGCAAACTCCCAGCCATTTTCTTTGTCAAGAGAAGACGCATCGGGATGCGTATTGGAAGTCTGTGGGTCCTTCTGGATCCTTCGGTCGTCCCTCTCAAAAAAAAAAACAAATCTCTCTCATTCTCGGCCTCGCTCGACTCGCTCGCTCGCACCTCCTGCTCACTGACAAACCCTGCACAAAAGTCAACATCATCACCCGAAAAAGGGAGACACCATAATTCTCTCCCTTCTTCTCTCCTTCCGAGTGATCCCTCTTCCTCCGAGTTTCACTCGACGGGCAAACACACATGTGCTGCATAGTAATAATAAAAAGGTAGAAAAATCGACCTACGAATATATAATTAAATAGGTTAAACTAGGGTTTTACCCAGTACTACAGATCAAGGTTCAAAAAATCCAACTACGGGGTTCGAACAACCCCATTTCTAATCCAAGATTTTTTCGACCTCATCCAATGGCCTCAAACTATAGGCCGGGTTAGCATCTAGTGCAGTATGTGTGAGAATGTATGCACTATGTGTGCTATAACTTGTGTGTCTTTCAAATTTGAACCAAATTTGAATAAGTTTGAAATATTTGAAATGGGGCTTTTGGCTTAAACGTTTGAAACCCAAAACGACTTCTCCTCATGCTAGACTTCATAAGACCGAGTTTAGGGTTAGGGGGTAGATACATGATTTGTCTGGTTTGAATATGTCTAAACCTTGTTTATCAACTTGAATGCTTACTATATGACATAAGAAGACCATGTGCTTTTGTTTTTCATTTTTCTATTTTTTTAAAGAATTTTATGCACATTTGATTCTGGTCAAATCCTAGGTTCAACCAAGATTTAAACAAGTTTCAAGCATGAAAATGAAAACGTAAGCCAAGATCCTTCTTAATTAGTCACTCTAAAATATATGAAGCTTTTGGGACGTACTTGAAATTTCCATGTTTGAAACCCAAAACCAATTCTCTTCATGATTGACTTCATAAGACAGAGTTTAGGGTTAGGGGTAGATATACACATGATTTTTCTGGTTTGAATATGTCTAGACCTAGCTTGTTTATCAACTTGAGTGTTTACTATATGACATAATTAAGAAGGCTATATATGTGCTTTGGTTTTTCATTCTTTAGATTTTTTGTCTGAATTTTTATGCCCATTTGAATCTTGGTCAAATCCTAGCTAGGTTTGACCAAGATTTAAATAAGTTTAAAACATGGAAATGAAAAGGTAAGCATCGATCCTTCTTAGTCGCTCTAAAATGAAGCTGAATTTTGGGAGGTTTTTGAAATTTCCATGTTTGAAACCCAAAACCACTTCTCTTCATGCTTGACTTCATAAGACGAAGTTTAGGGTCGATAGGGGGTAGATACATGATTTGTCTTGTTTGAATATGTCTAGACCTTGTTTATCAACTTGAATGCTTACTTTATGACTTATAAGAGGACTATATATGTGCATTGGTATTTCATTTTTTGATTTTTATGCCCATTTGAGAATCTTGGTAAAATCCTAGGTTTGTTGAGCAAGATTTAAACAAGTTTAACATGTGAAAATGATAAGGTAATTAAGTCTGGATCTTTCTCTTAGTAACTCTAAAATGAAGCTTTTGGGAGGTTCTTGAATTTACCATGCATGTTTGAAACCCAAAACCACCGTACTTCTGTTCATGCTTGACTTCATAAGACAGAGTTTAGGGTTAGGGGTAGATACATGATTTTTCTGGTTTGAATATGTCTAGACCATGTTTATCAATTTGAATGCTTACTATATGACATAAGAAGGCTATGTGCTTTTGTTTTTCATTCTTTCGATTTTTTTCTGAATTGTTATGCCCATTTGAATCTTGGTCAAATCCTAGGTTCGACCAAGATTTAAACAAGTTTAAAACATGACAATGAAAAGGTAATTAATCATGGATCCTTCTTAATTAACCAGCCGGTCTAATTAAAATGAAGCTTTTTGGGAGGTTTTTGAAATTTCCATGTTTGAAACCCAAAACCACACTTCTCTGCTTCATGCTTGACTTCATATATAATTAAGACAAAGTTTAGGGTTAGGGGTACATGATTTGTCTGGTTTGAATATGTCTAGACCTTGTTTATGAACTTTTGAATGCTTACTATATGACATAAGAAGAATATGTGCTTTGGTTTTTTATTTTATCTATTTTTTTATTTTATGCCCATTTGAATATTGGTCAAATCCTAGGTTTGACCAAGATTTAAACAAGTTTAAAACATGAAAATGAAAAGGTAAGCCTGGATCCTTCTTAACTAGTCACACTCTAAAACGAAGCTTTAATTTTGGGAGGTTTTTGAAATTTCCATGTTTGAAACCAAAAACCACTTCTCTTCATGCTTGACTTCATAAGACAGAGTTATTTATGGTTTTAGAGGGGTAGATACATGATTTGTCTTATTTGAATATGTCTAGCTAGACCTTGTTTATCAACTTTTGAATGCTTACTATATATATGTATGTGACATAAGAAAACTATGTGCTTTGGTTTTTCATTTTTCTGATTTTTTTGGAATTTTGATGCACATTTGAATCTTGGTCAAATCCTAGGTTTGACCAAGATTTAAACAAGTATAGATCATGAAAATGAAAATGGAAGCCTGTATCCTTCTTAGTCACCCTAAAATGAAGTTTTTGGGAGGTTTTTGAAATTTCCATGTTTGAAACCCAAAACCACTTATCTTCATGCTTGACTTCGTCATAAGACAGAGTTTAGGGGTTAGGGGGTAGATACATGATTTGTCTAGCTAGTTTGAATATGTCCAGACCTTGTTTATCAACTTTAATGCTTACTATATGACATATAAGAAGACTATGTGCGCTTTGGTTTTTCATTTTTCTGTTTTTTTATTTTATGCCCATTTGAATCTTTGTCTTCCTAGATTGACTTCATAAGACAGAGTTTAGGGTTAGGGGTAGATATACACATGATTTTTCTGGTTTGAATATGTCTAGACCTTGTTTATCAACTTGAGTGTTTACTATATGACATAATTAAGAAGGCTATGTGCTTTGGTTTTTCATT
Source organism: Lolium multiflorum (assembly GCA_030979885.1). Lineage (NCBI taxonomy): Eukaryota > Viridiplantae > Streptophyta > Magnoliopsida > Poales > Poaceae > Lolium > Lolium multiflorum. The sequence goes on along the minus strand of CM061753.1, from coordinate 328,104,263 downwards.
CTTTAGATTTTTTGTCTGAATTTTTATGCCCATTTGAATCTTGGTCAAATCCTAGCTAGGTTTGACCAAGATTTAAATAAGTTTAAAACATGGAAATGAAAAGGTAAGCATCGATCCTTCTTAGTCGCTCTAAAATGAAGCTGAATTTTGGGAGGTTTTTGAAATTTCCATGTTTGAAACCCAAAACCACTTCTCTTCATGCTTGACTTCATAAGACGAAGTTTAGGGTCGATAGGGGGTAGATATATCTAGACCTTGTTTATCAACTTGAATGCTTACGATATGACATAAGAACACTATGTGCTTTTTTTATTTTTTGTGCCCATTTGAATCTTGGTCAAATCATAGGTTTGACCAAGATTTAAACAAGTATAGAACATGAAAATGAAAAGGGAAGCCTGTATCCTTCTTAGTCACCCTAAAATGAAGTTTTGGGAGGTTTTTGAAATTTCCATGTTTGAAACCCAAAACCACTTCTCTTCATTCTTGACTTCTTAAGACATAGTTTAGGGGTTAGCGGGTAGATACATGATTTGTATGGTTTGAATATGTCTAGACCTTGTTTATCAACTTTAATGCTTACTACATGACATAAGAAGACTATGTGCTTTGGTTTTTCATTTTTCTGTTTTTTTTTGAATTTTCTGCCAATTTTGTTTGACCAAGATTTAGACAAGTTTTACACGTGAAAACGAATAAGTAAGCCTGGATCCTTCTTAGTCACTCCAAAATGTACCAATTGATAGGTGCGTTAACTTTGCTTCATGGAAAAAATAATGTCATGTAAATGAGTTAACTTGGATTTCCTACCCTTGAATCCATAGGAAACTTTGTTCTAATGCACTATAATAATCAACCGAGTTTTTACACCAACAGGTCTGTCACTTACGTGTGGTGCCCATGCGTGAGGTCCCACACTTCAGTGAGCACAAGTCACGTGCAATAGGTACGCAAACTCCCAGCCATTTTCTTTGTCAAGAGAAGACGCATCAGGATGCGTATTGGAAGTCTGTGGGTCCTTCTGGATCCTTCGGTCGTCCCTCTCAAAAAAAAAACAAATCTCTCTCATTCTCGGCCTCGCTCGACTCGCTCGCTCGCTCGCTCGCACCTCCTGCTCACTGACAAACCCTGCACAAAAGTCAACATCATCACCCGAAAAAGGGGAGACACCATAATTCTCTCCCTTCTTCTCTCCTTCCGAGTGATCCCTCTTCCTCCGAGTTTCACTCGACGGGCAAACACACATGTGCTGCATAGTAATAATAAAAAGGTAGAAAAATCGACCTACGAATATATAATTAAATAGGTTAAACTAGGGTTTTACCCAGTACTACAGATCAAGGTTCAAAAAATCCAACTACGGGGTTCGAACAACCCCATTTCTAATCCAAGATTTTTTTCGACCTCATCCAATGGCCTCAAACTATAGGCCGGGTTAGCATCTAGTGCAGTATGTGTGAGAATGTATGCACTATGTGTGCTATAACTTGTGTGTCTTTCAAATTTGAACCAAATTTGAATAAGTTTGAAATATTTGAAATGGGGCTTTTGGCTTAAACGTTTGAAACCCAAAACGACTTCTCCTCATGCTAGACTTCATAAGACCGAGTTTAGGGTTAGGGGGTAGATACATGATTTGTCTGGTTTGAATATGTCTAAACCTTGTTTATCAACTTGAATGCTTACTATATGACATAAGAAGACCATGTGCTTTTGTTTTTCATTTTTCTTTTTTTTAAGAATTTTATGCACATTTGATTCTGGTCAAATCCTAGGTTCAACCAAGATTTAAACAAGTTTCAAGCATGAAAATGAAAACGTAAGCCAAGATCCTTCTTAATTAGTCACTCTAAAATATATGAAGCTTTTGGGACGTACTTGAAATTTCCATGTTTGAAACCCAAAACCAATTCTCTTCATGATTGACTTCATAAGACAGAGTTTAGGGTTAGGGGTAGATATACACATGATTTTTCTGGTTTGAATATGTCTAGACCTAGCTTGTTTATCAACTTGAGTGTTTACTATATGACATAATTAAGAAGGCTATATATGTGCTTTGGTTTTTCATTCTTTAGATTTTTTGTCTGAATTTTTATGCCCATTTGAATCTTGGTCAAATCCTAGCTAGGTTTGACCAAGATTTAAATAAGTTTAAAACATGGAAATGAAAAGGTAAGCATCGATCCTTCTTAGTCGCTCTAAAATGAAGCTGAATTTTGGGAGGTTTTTGAAATTTCCATGTTTGAAACCCAAAACCACTTCTCTTCATGCTTGACTTCATAAGACGAAGTTTAGGGTCGATAGGGGTAGATACATGATTTGTCTTGTTTGAATATGTCTAGACCTTGTTTATCAACTTGAATGCTTACTTTATGACTTATAAGAGGACTATATATGTGCATTGGTATTTCATTTTTTGATTTTTATGCCCATTTGAGAATCTTGGTAAAATCCTAGGTTTGTTGAGCAAGATTTAAACAAGTTTAACATGTGAAAATGATAAGGTAATTAAGTCTGGATCTTTCTCTTAGTAACTCTAAAATGAAGCTTTTGGGAGGTTCTTGAATTTACCATGCATGTTTGAAACCCAAAACCACCGTACTTCTGTTCATGCTTGACTTCATAAGACAGAGTTTAGGGTTAGGGGTAGATACATGATTTTTCTGGTTTGAATATGTCTAGACCATGTTTATCAATTTGAATGCTTACTATATGACATAAGAAGGCTATGTGCTTTTGTTTTTCATTCTTTCGATTTTTTTCTGAATTGTTATGCCCATTTGAATCTTGGTCAAATCCTAGGTTCGACCAAGATTTAAACAAGTTTAAAACATGACAATGAAAAGGTAATTAATCATGGATCCTTCTTAATTAACCAGCCGGTCTAATTAAAATGAAGCTTTTTGGGAGGTTTTTGAAATTTCCATGTTTGAAACCCAAAACCACACTTCTCTGCTTCATGCTTGACTTCATATATAATTAAGACAAAGTTTAGGGTTAGGGGTACATGATTTGTCTGGTTTGAATATGTCTAGACCTTGTTTATGAACTTTTGAATGCTTACTATATGACATAAGAAGAATATGTGCTTTGGTTTTTTATTTTATCTATTTTTTTATTTTATGCCCATTTGAATATTGGTCAAATCCTAGGTTTGACCAAGATTTAAACAAGTATAGAACATGAAAATGAAAAGGGAAGCCTGTATCCTTCTTAGTCACCCTAAAATGAAGTTTTGGGAGGTTTTTGAAATTTCCATGTTTGAAACCCAAAACCACTTCTCTTCATTCTTGACTTCTTAAGACATAGTTTAGGGGTTAGCGGGTAGATACATGATTTGTATGGTTTGAATATGTCTAGACCTTGTTTATCAACTTTAATGCTTACTACATGACATAAGAAGACTATGTGCTTTGGTTTTTCATTTTTCTGTTTTTTTTTGAATTTTCTGCCAATTTTGTTTGACCAAGATTTAGACAAGTTTTACACGTGAAAACGAATAAGTAAGCCTGGATCCTTCTTAGTCACTCCAAAATGTACCAATTGATAGGTGCGTTAACTTTGCTTCATGGAAAAAATAATGTCATGTAAATGAGTTAACTTGGATTTCCTACCCTTGAATCCATAGGAAACTTTGTTCTAATGCACTATAATAATCAACCGAGTTTTTACACCAACAGGTCTGTCACTTACGTGTGGTGCCCATGCGTGAGGTCCCACACTTCAGTGAGCACAAGTCACGTGCAATAGGTACGCAAACTCCCAGCATTTTCTTTGTCAAGAGAAGACGCATCAGGATGCGTATTGGAAGTCTGTGGGTCCTTCTGGATCCTTCGGTCGTCCCTCTCAAAAAAAAAAAAAAAACAAATCTCTCTCATTCTCGGCCTCGCTCGACTCGCTCGCTCGCTCGCTCGCTCGCACCTCCTGCTCACTGACAAACCCTGCATAAAAGTCAACATCATCACCCGAAAAAGGGGAGACACCATAATTCTCTCCCTTCTTCTCTCCTTCCGAGTGATCCCTCTTCCTCCGAGTTTCACTCGACGGGCAAACACACATGTGCTGCATAGTAATAATAAAAAGGTAGAAAAATCGACCTACGAATCTATAATTAAATAGGTTAAACTAGGGCTTTGCCCAGTACTACAGATCAAGGTTCAAAAAATCCAACTACGGGGTTCGAACAACCCCATTTCTAATCCAAGATTTTTTTCGACCTCATCCAATGGCCTCAAACTATAGGCCGGGTTAGCATCTAGTGCAGTATGTGTGAGAATGTATGCACTATGTGTGCTATAACTTGTGTGTCTTTCAAATTTGAACCAAATTTGAATAAGTTTGAAATATTTGAAATGGGGCTTTTGGCTTAAACGTTTGAAACCCAAAACGACTTCTCCTCATGCTAGACTTCATAAGACCGAGTTTAGGGTTAGGGGGTAGATACATGATTTGTCTGGTTTGAATATGTCTAAACCTTGTTTATCAACTTGAATGCTTACTATATGACATAAGAAGACCATGTGCTTTTGTTTTTCATTTTTCTATTTTTTTAAGAATTTTATGCACATTTGATTCTGGTCAAATCCTAGGTTCAACCAAGATTTAAACAAGTTTCAAGCATGAAAATGAAAACGTAAGCCAAGATCCTTCTTAATTAGTCACTCTAAAATATATGAAGCTTTTGGGACGTACTTGAAATTTCCATGTTTGAAACCCAAAACCAATTCTCTTCATGATTGACTTCATAAGACAGAGTTTAGGGTTAGGGGTAGATATACACATGATTTTTCTGGTTTGAATATGTCTAGACCTAGCTTGTTTATCAACTTGAGTGTTTACTATATGACATAATTAAGAAGGCTATGTGCTTTGGTTTTTCATTCTTTAGATTTTTTGTCTGAATTTTTATGCCCATTTGAATCTTGGTCAAATCCTAGCTAGGTTTGACCAAGATTTAAATAAGTTTAAAACATGGAAATGAAAAGGTAAGCATCGATCCTTCTTAGTCGCTCTAAAATGAAGCTGAATTTTGGGAGGTTTTTGAAATTTCCATGTTTGAAACCCAAAACCACTTCTCTTCATGCTTGACTTCATAAGACGAAGTTTAGGGTCGATAGGGGGTAGATACATGATTTGTCTTGTTTGAATATGTCTATAGCTTGTTTATCAACTTGAATGCTTACTTTATGACTTAAGAGGACTATGTGCATTGGTATTTCATTTTTTGATTTTTATGCCCATTTGAGAATCTTGGTAAAATCCTAGGTTTGTTGAGCAAGATTTAAACAAGTTTAACATGTGAAAATGATAAGGTAATTAAGTCCGGATCTTTCTCTTAGTAACTCTAAAATGAAGCTTTTGGGAGGTTCTTGAATTTACCATGTTTGAAACCCAAAACCACCGTACTTCTGTTCATGCTTGACTTCATAAGACAGAGTTTAGGGTTAGGGGTAGATACATGATTTTTCTGGTTTGAATATGTCTAGACCATGTTTATCAATTTGAATGCTTACTATATGACATAAGAAGGCTATGTGCTTTGGTTTTTCATTCTTTCGATTTTTTCTGAATTTTTATGCCCATTTGAATCTTGGTCAAATCCTAGGTTCGACCAAGATTTAAACAAGTTTAAAACATGACAATGAAAAGGTAATTAATCATGGATCCTTCTTAATTAACCAGCCAGTCTAATTAAAATGAAGCTTTTTGGGAGGTTTTTGAAATTTCCATGTTTGAAACCCAAAACCACACTTCTCTGCTTCATGCTTGACTTCATATATAATTAAGACAAAGTTTAGGGTTAGGGGTACATGATTTGTCTGGTTTGAATATGTCTAGACCTTGTTCATGAACTTGAATGCTTACTATATGACATAAGAAGACTATGTGCTTTGGTTTTTTATTTTATTTATTTTTTATTTTATGCCCATTTGAATATTGGTCAAATCCTAGGTTTGAACAAGATTTAAACAAGTTTAAAACATGAAAATGAAAAGGTAAGCCTGGATCCTTCTTAACTAGTCACTCTAAAATGAAGCTTTAATTTTGGGAGGTTTTTGAAATTTCCATGTTTGAAACCCAAAACCACTTCTCTTCATGCTTGACTTCATAAGACGAAGTTTAGGGTCGATAGGGGGTAGATACATGATTTGTCTGGTTTGAATATGTCTAGACCATGTTTATCAAATCCTAGGTTTGACCAAGATTTAAACAAGTTTAAAACATGAAAATGAAAAGGGAAGCATGTATCCTTCTTAGTCACTCTAAAATGAAGTTTTTGGGCGGTTTTTGAAATTTTCATGTTTGAAACCCAAAACCACTTCTCTTCATGCTTGACTTCATAAGACATAGTTTAGGGGTTAGGGGTAGATACATGATTTGTATGGTTTGAATATGTCTAGACCATGTTTATCAACTTTAATGCTTACTATATGACATAAGAAGACTATGTGCTTTGGTTTTTCATTTTTCTGATTTTTTTAGAATTTTGATGCACATTTGAATCTTGGTCAAATCCTAGGTTTGACCAAGATTTAAACAAGTATATATAGAACATGAAAATGAAAAGGGAAGCCTGTATCCTTCTTAGTCACCCTAAAATGAAGTTTTTGGGAGGTTTTTGAAATTTCCATGTTTGAAACCCAAAACCACTTATCTTCATGCTTGAGCAAGATTTGACCAAGATTTAAACAAGTTTAAATCATGAAAATGGAAAGGTAAGCCTCGATCCTTCTTAGTCGCTCTAAAATGAAGCTTTTGGGATGTTCTTGAAATTTCCATGTTTGAAACCCGGCCAAAACGACTTTTCTTCATGCTAGACTTCATAAGATCGACACGGGGTACATATATACATGATTTGTCTGGTTTGGATATATCTAGACCTTGTTTATCAACTTGAATGCTTACGATATGACATAAGAACACTATGTGCTTTTTGTTTTTCATTTTTTGTGCCTATTTGTATCTTGGTCAAATCCTAGGTTTGACCAAGATTTAAACAAGTTTAAAACATGAAAATGAAAAGGGAAACATGTATCCTTCTTAGTCACTCTAAAATGAAGTTTTTGGGAGGTTTTTGAAATTTCCATGTTTGAAACCTAAAACCACTTCTCTTCATGCTTGACTTCATAAGACAGAGTTTAGGGTTAGAGGGGTAGATACATGATTTGTCTTATTTGAATATGTCTAGCTAGACCTTGTTTATCAACTTTTGAATGCTTACTATATATATATGTGACATAAGAAGACTATGTGCTTTTGTTTTTCATTTTTCCGATTTTTTAATTTTATGCCCATTTAAATCTTGGTCAAATCCTAGGTTTGACAATGATTTAAACAAGTTTCAAATATGAAAATGAAAAGGCAAGCATGGATCCTTCTTAGTCACTCTAAAATGAAGCTTTTGATAGGTTTTTGAAATTTCCATATTTGAAACCCAAAACCACTTCTCTTCATGCTTGACTACATAAGACAAAGTTTAGGGTTAGGGGGTAGATACATGATTTTTCTTGTTTGAATATGTCTAGACCCTTGTTTATCAACTTTAATGCTTACTATATGACATAAGAAAACTATGTGCTTTGGTTTTTCATTTTTCTGATTTTTTTGGAATTTTGATGCACATTTGAATCTTGGTCAAATCCTAGGTTTGACCAAGATTTAAACAAGTATAGAACATGAAAATGAAAAGGGAAGCCTGTATCCTTCTTAGTCACCCTAAAATGAAGTTTTTGGGAGGTTTTCAAAATTTCCATGTTTGAAACCCAAAACCACTTAATCTTCATGCTTGACTTCGTCATAAGATAGAGTTTAGGGGTTAGGGGGTAGATACATGATTTGTCTAGTTTGAATATGTCTAGACCTTGTTTACCAACTTTAATGCTTACTATATGACATATAAGAAGACTATGTGCGCTTTGGTTTTTCATTTTTTCATTTTTTTATTTTATGCCCATTTGAATCTTGGTCAAATCTAGGATTTGACCAAGATTTAAACAAGTTTAAAACATGAAAATGGAAAGGTAAGCCTGGATCCTTCTTAGTCGCTCTAAAATGAAGCTTTTGGGATGATTTTGAAATTTCCATGTTTGAAACCCAAAACCAATTCTCTTCATGCATGCTTGACTTCATAAGACAGAGTTTAGGGTTAGGGGGTTAGATACATTATTTGTCTAGTTTGAATATGTCTAGACTTTGTATATCAACTTGAATATATTATTGTACCATGTCTCCACACAGCCCAAAATGCACATATTTTCAAAAGTTTTCATGCATGAGTACTTGTAACTAGTAAAAATAGAAAGTAAAAATAGGAACCCCATGTATGAAGGATACTAAAAAGAACTCTTTCACATTTTTTTGGTATAGATTATGAGTTTGCTTGGCTTCATACACAAGTGAGTACATGTCATGCAAAAATTAACACGAAATTTAGTTATCATGACCCATTTTTGGCAGGCATTGTGCATATCGCCTTGAGAAACATCTTTGCGAGCTAGTGTATTAAACGTTTATTCACATATAATGGATTTTTTTACTTTATTAGTGCACACAATGACAGAATCGGCCAAATGTGTATGATTTTTGTGAAGGTGCTAGAAAAACAAGATGCACTACGATGAAGCATGAAAGGAGGCAAGGGGAGGGATAGTGAAGAGGTGGGAGAGACCGAGAGATGAACCGCAAGGTAATTAAAAAATTGGGGCCAAAACGATTCCAACTTCCTAGGCATTGACCAACTTTGCCCCTCTTAACCCAACGTGGCAGTGAACCCGTATAAGCAACAACTTCCTCTTACTCCGCTTCTCCGAAATGGTAAGAGAACCTCTCCAGCTTAAGTGACCAATCGACATATCTATGGCCTTCCGACTTGGCTCTGGTCGCCGCGCGCGTAGTCCTACCACCGACGAGGAAGCGGAGCATCAGCGCCGCCTTCGCTTCGTCCATCGCGCACCAAGGCATAACCCGCCCGCTCTGCACTGGCCGGTTGTTCAGCCCGCGGCGGCGGCGCTGGCCGTGGAGCCCCTCGCCAGCCGCTTCCCGTGCGGGCCGATGGATGCAGAGGCAGGGATCTCCCACGCAACCCCGCATGCGACGCCCGCTCGGCCCTGGCCGGCTTTTCCGCCCGCGCATGCCGCATGGTTTTCTTTGCCAGCAGGTGAGATCCCCTTCCCGGCCGGCGCGAACGATGCGGAGGCAGGGAGCTCCCGTGGCCAGCCGCCTAATCCGACCGCACTTCAGGCGGTGCCGGCCGTGGAGCCAGGCCGTTCTTTCGAAGCGCATCACGGCGACGCCCTTTGCAGGAGCAACACCGCCAAGGAGCTCGTATATAACGTGATGTTCCCGGCACTCTATAGATGCCGGGATGCTCTGCAAGCTTTCGTGCAGGCTAAGAATGCGGCGGCTGCAAATCCCAGGGACGCAGCATTGCAGCGGCGCGCCGATGAGGCTAAGGTGGCGCACGCTTTCCACCAGGCGTGCCTCGACAGGCTTAACATCCAGCACGGCTTCGTGCAACCGCCAAACGCCGCTCCAGCTAAGATCCAAAAATACTCCGGTGAGCATATCACTCCGGAGTAGAACAATCCAATTTCTAGTACTGTAGGAGTACTTTATTAGTGCACAAACCTGGCGAAATTAAAGGTGTGTTCTTTGTGTGTGATGTAAATCTAAAAATTTGAAGGTTCTAGCAAAAACATTTCTTCAGAAATATTCGATGTGTTTGCTTGGCCTTATCTATATATCCGGTGAGCATATATGGATGCCAAATCCTTTACAAACTTTATATTTTTTAAGTGATCGATGTGCATGCATCTATCTCGCCATGGTAAATTAATGAAACAAGTTGCATATTTGCCAGAATTCCAAACTTCGTGAGCAGTATAGAGATCGAGACCTTAATTAATTATTATGAGTAGGATGCATGCATGCATGTCCATTTTCTAGGGTTTTAAAGGATACTAGAGCTTTTCTAGGTTAATTTGCAACTATATGTATATTTGTTTTCTAGTTCTGGGCTGATCATTAAACTCAACGTTGAGTTGTAGATTATGTGAAATTAGTACATGCCATAAAATATAGTATAATTTTTTATGTACCCTACGAGGCAGTACGTGTGGTGTACCCTTAATTATTAATTGGTAGACATGTACCGTTGGCATGTTTGAAGAAAATTTGAATTTGGAAGAAGTTTTTAAAGTAAAATTAACGCAAGCACAAAATCATGTGTGATGGTGAAATTTCTTGAACAAATTAATACAAACCTAGTAATATGAGTTTGTTTGGCTTTCTGCCCACAAGTGAGTATTGTGCGCATGTACTTTGATGCAAAATCCCGCCATACAAAACTTTTTAGTTATCATATGACCTCAAGTTTGGAAGAGATCGTATTTTAAGCAACTTCACAAACAAGAGATTCTAACAATTATATGCATGCATGAAAGAATGATTTCCCTTTTTTATTACTGTACAAAAATGGCTAGATGTGTGTTAATTGTGAAGGAGGGCTACCAAATTTTAACAGTTGCACATTATTGTCATAATTCCACCTTTTGGAAGCAGTAGGGTAGACATGCTTTCCGCTTGGTAGGATGTGTTAGTGCCATCAATTTTGTAGATATAGGTTCAAGGATTTGTTCATCTTAATCTGGAACTATATATGGATTTTTAAGCTTTTGCCTAGTAATTAAACTCATAATTGAAATAATGTAGGTTATTTAACTACATACATGCCATAAATTCTGACAGGAAATACTTGGACGTGCCTTGCGAGGGTGGTAACAAACAAGAACACAATGACCAAACTTCAAATGCCAATCCACCCACCAAGCTATACGATTGGCATGTACAATCGATCGACTCCTTCTAATCAAATTTGAATACAATAGAAGAAGTTTTAAAAAATTCAAAATGAGATCAACTTGTGCATTGAGTCATCCTTTGTTATTTATTTGCTTGTAAAAATAGAAACATAGGCATATGAATGTATTCGAAACACTTCACTTTTCAACGGGGAAGGGACCCGAAGGTCCCAGAAAAACAAAAAAAAGATTACAATAGTAGTACTCCTTTGAGAAGGCAGTAGAAGAAGGATCCTCGAAGAGCCAAATGCTTTTATTATCCACAGCTGTTCGGCTCTTTTCCTTCTCGTGTAAGCTATCGCGCAATGATTATACTAGGCTGCTCGATTATACTAATGGTCGGATGGTAGTTGATACGTCTCCAACGTATCGATAATTTCTTATGTTCCATGCTACTTTATTGATGATACCTACATGTTTTATGCACATTATATGTCATATTTATGCATTTTCTGGAACTAACCTATTAACAAGATGCCGAAGAGCCAGTTGCTGTTTTCTGCTGTTTTTGGTTTCAGAAATCCTAGTAAAGAAATATTCTCGGAATTGGACGAAACTTTCGCCCGGGGTCCTATTTTTGCACGAAGCTTCCAGAAGACCGAAGACCTAACGAAGTGGGGCCACGAGGGCAGCCGGGGGGTGGCGGCGCGGCCCAGGCCACCGCGCCGACCTACCTGGGCCCCTCGTGTGGCCCCTCGCGTTGACCCTCCGCCTACTTAAAGCTTCCGTCGCGAAACCCCCAGTACCGAGAGCCACGATACGGAAAACCTTACAGAGACGCCGCCGCCGCGAATCCCATCTCGGGGGATTCGGGAGATCGCCTCCGGCACCCTGCCGGAGAGGGGATTCATCTCCCGGAGGACTCTACACCGCCATGGTCGCCTCCGGAGTGATGAGTGAGTAGTTCACCCCTGGACCATGGGTCCATAGCAGTAGCTAGATGGTCGTCTTCTCCTTATTGTGCTTCATTGTTAGATCTTGTGAGCTGCCTAACATGATCAAGATCATCTATATGTAATTCTATATGTTGTGTTTGTCGGGATCCGATGGATAGAGAGTACTATGATTATGGTGATTATCAATCTATTGTTCATGTGTTGTTTATGATCTTGCATGCTCTCCGTTACTAGTAGAGGCTCTGGCCAAGTTTTTACTCTTAACTCCAAGAGGGAGTATTTATGCTCGATAGTGGGTTCATGCCTCCATTGAATCTGGGACAGTGACAGAAAGTTCTAAGGTTGTGGATGTGCTGTTGCCACTAGGGATAAAACATTGATGCTATGTCTAAGGATGTAGTTGTTGATTACATTACGCACCATACTTAATGCAATTGTCTGTTGCTTTGCAACTTAATACTGGAGGGGGTTCGGACGATAACCTGAAGGTGGACTTTTTAGGCATAGATGCAGTTGGATGGCGGTCTATGTACTTTGTCGTAATGCCCAATTAAATCTCACTATATTTATCATATCATGTATATGCATTGTTATGCCTTTCTCTATTTGTCAATTGCCCGACTGTAATTTGTTCACCCAACATGCTTTTATCTTATGGGAGAGACACCTCTAGTGAACTGTGGACCCCGGTCCTATTCTTTACATAGCATACAATCTACTTGTTTTACTGTTTTCTTTGCAAACATCTTCCACTCGATACGTTTAATCCTTTGTTACAGCAAGCCGGTGAGATTGACAACCTCACTGTTTCGTTGGGACAAAGTACTTGGGTTGTGTTGTGCAGGTTCCTAGTTGGCGCCGGAATCCCTGGTGTTGCGCCGCATCACATTTCGCGACCATCAACCTTCAACGTGCTTCTTGGCTCCTCTGGTTCGATTAAACCTTGGTTTCTTTCTGAGGGAAAACTTGCTACTGTGCGCATCATACCTTCCTCTTGGGGTTCCCAACGAACGTGTGAGTTACACGCCATCAAGCATAATTTTCTGGCGCCGTTGCCGGGGAGATCAAGACACGCTGCAAGGGGAGTCTCCACTTCTCAATCTCTTTACTTTGTTTTTGTCTTGCTTTATTTTATTTACTACTTTGTTTGCTGCACCTAAACAAAACACAAAAAAATTAGTTGCTAGTTTTACTTTATTTATTGTCTTGCTCTCTATATCAAAAACACAAAAAAATTAGTTACTTGCATTTACTTTATCTAGTTTGTTTTATTTACTGTTGCTAAAATGGCCAACCATGAAAATACTAAGTTGTGTGACTTCACAAATGCAAATAATAATGATTTCCTATGCACACCTATTGCTCCACCTGCTACTACAGCAGAATTCTTTGAAATTAAACCTGCTTTACTAAATCTTGTCATGAGAGATCAATTTTCTGGTGCTAGTTCTGATGATGCTGCTGCCCATCTCAATAATTTTGTTGAACTTTGTGAAATGCAAAAGTATAAAGATGTAGATGGTGATATTATTAAATTGAAAGTGTTTCCTTTCTCATTAAGAGGAAGAGCTAAAGATTGGTTGCTATCTTTGCCTAAGAATAGTATTGATTCATGGACTAAATGCAAGGATGCTTTTATTGGTAGATATTATCCTCCCGCTAAAATTATATCTTTGAGAAGTAGCATAATGAATTTTAAACAATTAGATATGAACATGTTGCTCAAGCTTGGGAGAGAATGAAAACTTTGGTAAAGAATTGCCCAACCCATGGACTGACTACTTGGATGATCATCCAAACCTTCTATGCAGGACTAAATTTTTCTTCACGGAATTTATTGGATTCAGCTGCTGGAGGTACCTTTATGTCCATCACATTGGGGGCGGCTACAAAACTTCTTGATGATATGATGATAAATTACTCTGAATGGCACACGGAAAGAGCTCCACAAGGTAAGAAGGTAAATTCTGTTGAAGAAACCTCTTCCTTGAATGATAAGATTGATGTGATTATGTCTATGCTTGTGAATGATAGATCTAATGTTGATCCTAATAATGTTCCGTTAGCTTCATTAGTTGCTCAAAATTCTAGGCCATATCCTGCTAATGGTAATACTTATGGTAGATATGAGGGAAGGATGCTAGATATTGAAAGATCCACTAAAAACTTTATGCAATCGCAATATGAGCAAAATCAATTGTTTACTAAAACTATGAATGAACAATCTACCTTGTTGAAAAATATAGGAAATCAACTTGAAAATTTGAATAGGGAGATTTCTGGTCTGCAAACTAAAATTTCAAATGCTGAAACCCGAATCTCATACATGTCTGCATCACAATCTTCTTTAATTAATAAAATGGCTGCTAAACCTGATGATATTGATAATAAGATTACTACTACAGCAAATGCCATCCAAGTTAGAATTAATGAGAATATAAGATTAATGGCTGAGTTGCGTGCTAGGTGGGATAGAGAAGAAAATGAAAAACTAGCTAAAGAGAATAATGTAGCTAAAGTTTGGACTATTACCACCACTAGTAATGCTAATTCTCCACATGTTGCTGCACCTCCTACTATCAATGGTAAAATAATTGGTGTTGGCAATGTTTCTACTCCTAATGCAAAGCGAACAAAACTGCCTGAAATTGCTAAAACTGCTGAAACTGCTTGTGATAATGCTGAAATTTTCCAACCTTGGGAACAATGATCCCATTGCTGTAGCTCATAATGATTTAGATTTTGATGATTGCCACATCTCTGAAGTTATAAAGTTCTTACAAAAACTTGCTAAAAGTCCTAATGCTAGTGCTATAAATTTAGCCTTTACAAAGCATATTACAAATGCTCTCATAAAAGCTAGAGAAGAGAAACTAAAACTTGAAACTTCTATTCCTAGAAAGTTAGAGGATGGTTGGGAGCCCATCATTAAAATGAAATTCAATGACTTTGAATGTAATGCTTTATGTGATCTTGGTGCAAGTATTTCTGTTATGCCTAAAAAGATTTATGATATGCTTGACTTGCCACCATTGAAGAATTGTTATTTGGATGTTAATCTTGCCGATAATGTTAAAAAGAAACCTTTGGGGAGGATTGATAATGTGCATATTACGGTTAACAATAACCTTGTCCCCGTTGATTTTGTTGTCTTGGATATCGAATGCAATGCATCTTGTCCAATTGTGTTGGGAAGACCTTTTCTTCGAACTGTTGGTGCTGTTATTGATATGAGGGAAGGTAATATTAAATATCAATTTCCTCTCAAGAAAGGTATGGAACACTTCCCTAGAAAGAGAATGAAGTTGCCTTTTGATTCTATTATTAGAACAAGTTATGATGTTGATGCTTCTACTCTCGATGTTACTTGATTTGCACTTTCTGCGCCTAGCTGAAAGGCGTTAAAGAAAAGCGCTTATGGGAGACAACCCATGTTTTTACCTACAGCAATTTTTGTTTTGTTGAGTATTGGAAGTTGTTTACTACTGTAGCAACCTCTCCTTATCATGTTTTTGTGCCAAGTAAAGTTTCTATGTCAAAGTTGATGTTATATTTGGGATCGCTGCGCAGAAACAGCATTGCTGTCTGTCACGAATCTGGGCACAATTCTCTGTAGAAAATTCGAAAAAATCTGCCAATTTACGAGCGTGATCCTCAGATATGTACGCAACTTTCATTAGTTTTGAGTTTTTCCATTTGAGCAAGTCTGGTGCCATTTCTAAATTCGTCTTTACGGACTGTTCTGTTTTTGACAGATTCTGCCTTTTATTTCGCATTGCCTCTTTTGCTATGTTGGATTTATTTCTTTGATCCATTAATGTCCAGTAGCATTATGCAATGTCCAGAAGTGAAAATAATGATTGTGTCACCTCTGAATGAGTGAATTATTAATGATGCACTAACCCTCTAATGAGTTTGCTTGAAGTTTGGTGTGAAGGAAGTTTTCAAGGGTCAAGAGAGGAGAATGATATACTATGATCAAGAGGAGTGAAAGCTCTAAGCTTGGGGATGCCCCGTGGTTCACCCCTGCATATTTTAAGAAGACTCAAGCGTCTAAGCTTGGGGATGCCCAAGGCATCCCCTTCTTCATCGACAACATCATCAGGTTCCTCCCCTGAAACTATATTTTTATTCAGTCACATCTTGTGTTCTTTACTTGGAGCGTCGGTTTGTTTTCGTTTTTGTTTTTGTTTGAATAAGATGGATCCTAGCATTCACTTTGTGGGAGAGAGACACGCTCCGCTGTTGCATATGGACACATGTGTCCTTAGGCTTTACTCATAATGTTCATGGCGAAGTTTCTTCTTCGTTAAATTGTTATATGGTTGGAATTGGAAAATGCTACATGTAGTAATTCTAAAAATGTCTTGGATAATGTGATACTTGGTAATTGTTGTGCTCATGTTTAAGCTCTTGCATCATATGCTTTGCACCCATTAATGAAGAAATACATAGAGCTTGCTAAAATTTGATTTGCATATTTGGTTTCTCTAAGGTCTAGATAATATCTAGTATTGAGTTTTGAACAACAAGGAAGACAGTGTAGAGTCTTATAATGTTTACAATATGTCTTTTATGTGAGTTTTGCTGCACTTGTTCATCCTTGAGTTTGCTTCAAATAACCTTGCTAGCCTAAACCTTGTATCGAGAGGGAATACTTCTCATGCATCCAAAATCCTTGAGCCAACTACTATGCCATTTGTGTCCACCATACCTACCTACTACATGGTATTTCTCCGCCATTCCAAAGTAAATTGCTTGAGTGCTACCTTTAAAATTCCATCATTCACCTATGCAATATATAGCTCATGGGACAAAATAGCCTTAAAAACTATCGTAGTATTGAATATGTACTTATGCACTTTATATTTTATTAAGTTGCCTTTGTGCGATAACCATGTTTCTGGGGAACGCCATCAACTATTGTTGAATATCATGTGAGTTGCTATGCATGTCCGTCTTGTCTGAAGGTCTATCATTTTAGTGGTTGGAGCATGCAAAATTGTTAGAGAAGAACATTGGGCCGCTAACTAAAGCCATGAACCATGGTTGAAGTTTCAGTTTTGGACATATATCCTCAATCTCATATGAGAATAATAACTTTGCTACATGCTTATGCATTTAAGAGGAGTCCATTATCTGTTGTCCATGTTGTCCCGGTATGGATGTCTAAGTTGAGAATAATCAAAAGCGAGAAATCCGAAATGCGAGCATTCTCCTTGGACCTTTGTACAGGCGGCATGGAGGTACCCCTTTGTGACACTTGGTTGAAACATGGCATGCGAAGACCCGGTAGTCCAAGTTAAGTAGGACGAGGTGCGGGCACTATTAGTATACTATGCGTGAGGCTTGCAACTTGTAAGATATAATTTTCATAACTCATATGCTTTATTACTACCGTTGACAAAATTGTTTCATGTTTTCAAAATAAAAGCTCTAGCACAAATACAGCAATCGATGCTTTCCTCTTTGAAGGACCTTTCTTTTACTTTTATTGTTGAGTCAGTTTACCTATCTCCTTCCACCTTAAGAAGCAAACACTTGTGTGAACTGTGCATTGATTCCTACATACTTGCATATTGCACTTGTTATATTACTTTATGTTGACAATATCCATGAGATATACATGTTACAAGTTGAAAGCAACCGCTGAAACTTAATCTTCTTATGTGTTGTTTCAACACCTTTACTTTGATTTATTGCTTTATGAGTTAACTCTTATGCAAGACTTATTGATGCTTGTCTTGAAGTACTATTCATGAAAAGTCTTTGCTATATGATTCAGTTGTTTACTCATGTCATTACCTTTGCTTTGATCGCTGCATTCATTACATATGTTTACAAATAGTATGATCAAGATTATGATGGCATGTCACTTGAAATTATCTTTGTTATCGTTTTACCTGCTCGGGACGAGCAGAACTAAGCTTGGGGATGCTGATACGTCTCCAACGTATCGATAATTTCTTATGTTCCATGCTACTTTATTGATGATACCTACATGTTTTATGCACATTATATGTCATATTTATGCATTTTCTGGAACTAACCTATTAACAAGATGCCGAAGAGCCAGTTTGTTTTCTGCTGTTTTTGGTTTCAGAAATCCTAGTAAAGAAATATTCTCGGAATTGGACGAAACTTTCGCCCAGGGGTCCTATTTTTGCACGAAGCTTCCAGAAGACCGAAGACCTAACGAAGTGGGGCCACGAGGCAGCCGGGGGGTGGGCGCGGCCCAGGCCCTGGCCGCGCCGACCTACCCCCTGGGCCCCTCGTGTGGCCCCTCGCGTTGACCCTCCGCCTACTTAAAGCTTCGCGAAACCCCCAGTCCGAGAGCCACGATACGGAAAACCTTACGAGACGCCGCCGCCGCGTCCCATCTCGGGGGATTCAGGAGATCGCCTCCGGCACCTGCCGGAGAGGGGATTCATCTCCGGAGGACTCTACACCGCCATGGTCGCCTCCGGAGTGATGAGTGAGTAGTTCACCCCTGGACCATGGGTCCATAGCAGTAGCTAGATGGTCGTCTTCTCCTTATTGTGCTTCATTGTTAGATCTTGTGAGCTGCCTAACATGATCAAGATCATCTATATGTAATTCTATATGTTGTGTTTGTCGGGATCCGATGGATAGAGAGTACTATGATTATGGTGATTATCAATCTATTGTTCATGTGTTGTTTATGATCTTGCATGCTCTCCGTTACTAGTAGAGGCTCTGGCCAAGTTTTTACTCTTAACTCCAAGAGGGAGTATTTATGCTCGATAGTGGGTTCATGCCTCCATTGAATCTGGGACAGTGACAGAAAGTTCTAAGGTTGTGGATGTGCTGTTGCCACTAGGGATAAAACATTGATGCTATGTCTAAGGATGTAGTTGTTGATTACATTACGCACCATACTTAATGCAATTGTCTGTTGCTTTGCAACTTAATACTGGAGGGGGTTCGGACGATAACCTGAAGGTGGACTTTTTAGGCATAGATGCAGTTGGATGGCGGTCTATGTTCTTTGTCGTAATGCCCCAATTAAATCTCACTATATTTATCATATCATGTATATGCATTGTTATGCCTTTCTCTATTTGTCAATTGCCCGACTGTAATTTGTTCACCCAACATGCTTTTATCTTATGGGAGAGACACCTCTAGTGAACTGTGGACCCCGGTCCTATTCTTTACATAGCATACAATCTACTTGTTTTACTGTTTTCTTTGCAAACATCTTCCACTCGATACGTTTAATCCTTTGTTACAGCAAGCCGGTGAGATTGACAACCTCACTGTTTCGTTGGGACAAAGTACTTGGGTTGTGTTGTGCAGGTTCCTAGTTGGCGCCGGAATCCCTGGTGTTGCGCCGCATCACATTTCGCGACCATCAACCTTCAACGTGCTTCTTGGCTCCTACTGGTTCGATTAAACCTTGGTTTCTTTAGCTGTGTGCGCATCATACCTTCCTCTTGGGGTTCCCAACGAATACTGATGGTCGGATGGTAGTACAACCATTTTCGCAAACTTCTGCGCCCTTCGTCATGTCAGCATCGTATCCCAGTGTGCAAGCAGTCTGCTCGAATGAAATACTCCTAAGTACGTACGGTATTCCCTCCAAAGACACACCACACGGTATTCCCTCCAAAGACGCACCGTCGCCCCGATCTGCTCGAATGAAATACTCCAAAATACTTCTGCGCCCTTCGTCATGTCAGCATCGTATCCCAGTGTGCAAGCAGTCTCCTATGAAATGGAGACGACATTTTGTTGAAAAGTGTCGGTGCATGCTATATATACCACACTAGTATGAGAGTTTTTACAGCATTATTCCGATTTCCACAGAATGCATTAAATTTGGACGCGATGCCACACTGACAAGAGTGGTTTAAACAAGGCCATTATTTTTATTATGTTATATTACTACAATACTCCAAGGTAGCACTAGTAGCCTTCGGTTGTACTCTGCCGGTCGCGCTGCCTCATTCGACCAGACTTTATTCTTCTTCTCATATATATATACAAAATACTGTCTGCCGAGGTTCGATGACCGCACCGTCGCCCCTCTCCGCGCCGCCGTCTTGGGCCGCGCCACCATTCTCCCCGCCGAGTTCTCCCCCGTCCCCGACGCACCACCGTCAAGCACCACCGGACCGATCTTCGCAGGTATGTACATCTCCAACCTCCGGCGAGTACAGAGGTTCATCGGTCATTGTGTTCGATATAACCTTAATTTGGGGATTGCAATGTGAGTAACTTACTGGGTTTTCTAGGAAATGAAAACGGCGTCGCTCGATGCCTACACTGCGTCGGCGGATACATGGAAAGCGGAGACGGATGCTCTGCATGCATCGGCGGAGACATGTAAAGCGGATGCGGAGGCAAAGGCGAAGGCGGTGGCTAGGACGGGCCCGGGCGCTGTGGCGCTGGCAAATGCTCGTATCGAAGCTGCATTTTGTTGGAAAGTCTTGGCGCGTGCTTCGAGAGTTTTGGCGGCGCAGCCGGGAGAACCGTCGGAGGCTTCGAAGCTGGCTGCTTTGAACGCGTCGAGAGCTTGGATGGTGACTTCATCTAAGGCGGCGCTTGTTGCATATGATCGTGACTCGTCAACCCCTTTGTAAGTTCTACCTTCCCCAACTGCAATGAGGTTAGATCTGGTGGATTGGGGTTTTTTGCCCAAACCAGACGTGATGATGCATTGAGATGTTTTTGTATTTTTGATGATGCATTCTGCTTCTTTTGTAATTTGGGTGATTCATTATGCTTTTTAGGTAGTAATTTTTCTGATGCACTCACCTCTTCAGGAATTTTTCATGGTTTTTTTTGTTTTTGTTTTTCTGTCAACCTAGCTAATGCTCTCTGCTGTTTAGCCAAAAGTTGGATGATGCATTGTACTGTTTACATATATTTTACTCTGATGATGCATTTTGCTCTTTTAGCCTTTTAGGTAATTTTTCTGATTCCTTGAACAGTGTGGGAAATTTCGATGAAGAATTTTGCTGTCAACTTAGATGATGTATTGTGCTGTTTACATTTTATTACCTATATCAAAGCTAACCCCATCTGATGTTACCACAGCGTTTTGGGTCCTGTAGAGGTCTCTTTTTCCTCCAATCGTGTTGACACGTTAGCAATTATTACTGTATATGCGAGATTGCCTTCCGTTGGTGCGTCCTATTTTTGTGGTTTTTTTTTTTTGCAAATTAAGGGCTTCATTGATTATGCAACAGGATTACAATTGCATTGTCCTGTTTACAATATTTTGATTTTGCTGATGCATTGTGCTGTTCACATTATTTTGATTTTGCTGATGCATTGTCCTGTTTACATTATTTTGATTTTGCTGATGCATTGTGCTGTTTACACTATTTTGATTTTGCTGATGCACCGTGCAGTTTAGGAAACTTTGATGATGAATTAGATGATGCATTTTGCTGCTTAGTCAAATTAGATGTTGCATTTTGTTTTAAAAAATAGATGATGCAGTGTGCTGTTTACATAATTTTGACGATGCATCGTGCGATTTGCATAATCCTACCAGCTTCAGTCGAAGGACACCCACAACAATCAACGATCTGCCTGGAGATGTAGTCTCTCAGATTCTTGTCAGGCTTCCTCCCCATCCAACCTGCTTACTAGCTGCATCAGGCACCAAGAAAGCATGGAGGCAATGTATGGGAAGCAATTATTTCAGAAAGCTAACTGTGTCACACAACGGAGGAAACCCGTTGCTAGGGTTTTTCACCAACAACTCCGAGGACAATCGATTCATCACAGAGCATGATCTTCACCCGGCCATCTTGAAGATGCTGGCAATCCCGTCTCAAGTGAACGGTCCCAAAATCTATGTCCTGGGATGCCGCGATGGTATGGTGCTACTCCATTCTAATGTATCCAGAGGGTATATATCAGTCTGGGATCCAATTAGGCAAGTTCTCACAGCGATACCAGAACCACCATTGTGGCGCAATCACACAATTGAAAGCAGCGGCTCAATTCTCTGTTCGAGAAACAACTCTGAACCGTTTACACATTGTGGCAAGTTCTCGGTTGTTTGGATAACAACTAAACGTTACGATGCACAGGCTCATATCTACTCACCAGATTCAAAAGAATGGGAGTTTCTAGCTCGATCAACTCCGATGCTGTCAGAGATTGACCGTAGACCGGCAACTCTCATAGGGGGTATTTTGTACTGGCCAACGAAGTCTAGATATATCATTGAGCTTGACCATGCAAAGAAGACTCTGAAATATATTCAGTGCCCTCATGAGACGCATGATATATTCATGCTTAACATTCACATCTTCAAGGGACATAATGGAGATGTTGCCCTTGCTGTTATAAGAGACTTCACCCTACAAACATGGACCAGTACAAGATCATCAACAGGCGATCACGAGTCATGGACATGTCATATAAATTTTGAATTGGATACTTTTTTTGGCCTTGACACATCATTTCCATACAATTGGAAACATGCAGTAAGGTTACTCTGCGTATTTGAGGACAAAAATGAGCTGGTTGTACGGGCAAAGGAGGGAGTATTCCAATTAGATATGAGCAACTGGCAGTGGAGAAAGTACAATTCTGCTAGACGTTGGTGCACTTTACATCCCTACTCAGTTAGACCGGGTTAGTCATTCATATGTAACCTTTGCATTCATTTACATATGACTTTTGCTGATCAATTTGTTCATTTCCTGACAGTAACCGACCTGATCCAGAGTGCAACATCAAGGACACGAAAAAGAACGCGCTGTCAGGAACCCATCTAATTCAAAGTTCAACATCCATAAGAGAAAAGGAAGTCGCATATGAAGGAGCAAGGCTTGTTTGGGCAAGAAGTGATAGCCCAGCTTTTGTTTGGTCTGATGTCTTTTAGTTTTCGTTCTGGTGGAAATGTCGCTGCACCATTTGTTTGTACTGCAGCTCCATAGTGCTAGCTGCTAGTACGTTGGCGCTGTCCTACGTCTGCTTGTTTTGGGGGCATAAATATGCCACGAAACCTTTGTTTTATGTGATCAAACGGTCATTTCTGCATGTATATGTTCGGGTTCTGATGAAACCTTTTTTGTGATCTGTACATATATTTGAGTCAGTCTGTGTTTTGTTTTATGATGGGCAGGAGTATTTGTTTTACTACACCATTGTTTATCCGAATTGTATTACTCACTCTATTCAAAAAGTTAGCGGCTCACCTTTTTCCTTCAAGATACGGATGTATCTACACACTAAAAACATATATAGATGAAACATCTTCAGACAAAGTTTAGTCACTTATGTATGGACGGGGGTAGTATTATTTATGTTGTGCTCCCAAACAAGCAGACATCGGACAGCGCCTGTTTAAAGTTCATATGTGTAATCTTATTCCCTTTGGAAGTTAAGCATTAAACTCTACTAGTACAACCGTGGTGGTCTTGTGATGTAGTACTCTTTTGATGCATTTGTGATGTAGTAGTACAGTACTTTTTTTTGAACTGGTATAGTACTATCTAAGAAGAGTACTCCCTCCGATTCACATTCATTTTACACCAATAAATATGGATCGGAGCGAGGGAGTAAATTAAACATGGCATCTCGTGCATGAAGCTTGACAGATCGATCAGGTTGGCTAGAATGGCAATACAATGCTCCTCATTAGGCAAATGCATGCCATGTACGATAGTATACATCCAGTAAAGAAGTCTATACTGACATAAAAAAGACTACATTGGGGATGAGAGTCAATTGGGGAATCTACAATACATAAAATCTTGCTCGTAGCTGATTTTGGCTAAGAGGGTTTTACTCACATTACACGTGCCACTTTCCTTGTCTGCAAAACAAGTTCCAATAAAGGAAGAGGAAAGAAGAGGACATTGTGGGCGAGATTGAACACCTTTTTATGTGTTAAGCTGAGGCCTTGTTTAGCTGAGGATTTCGACTTAGGCCTAACAGCTCAGCACACCCAGAAATAAATTTCCTTGCGCGCACCACTGTCAGCAAAAATAACAAAATTGGCACGCAAGATTAAGAACGAAGTGAATTTAAGTAACTTGGTTAGCTTTTCAAGCAATATATTCAGAGAAAGAGCACACATGTCCGGCAAATAATCGTAAGAGAAGAACAATAAATCTAAGGCATTCCACTTCATATGCAGAAGGGACGCGACAGCGCATGGATTCATACCTTGAGTCGACTCTGGCTCGTAGAAGGGCGGTCGCGCCTCGAGGATGCCGGCGACGTCTCCACCTCGATCTCACATATGACTGCTTCTCGGTGGGCGGTGCGCCACGCCATGTAGAAGATCTATCAAAAGAGGAGAGCCCGATGACGCTACCGACGCCTCAACCTTGATAGCACCGGCTTGTTGCTCCGCACCGAGATGCGCCACGTGCAAGATTTAGCGGATGCGCCAATTTTAGAGATATGTCATGATCGTTGTAACAAATTTCAACATGATGATGATTTGATCCTGCACTCGGCCTTGAACATAAGTACTAGTACAGTCTCACAATTTTTTTATCATTATACTTTGCGAGATTTAGCGGATGCGCCAAATTCAGAGATAGATCATGATCATGGTAACACAATTTTCAATGTAATGATGATTTGATGTTGCACTAGACCTTGAACATAAGTACTAGTACGGTCTCACAATTTTGTATCATTATACTTTGCAAGTTTTAGCGGATGCGCCTATTTTCAGAGGATCATGGTAACAAATTTTCAACGTGATGATGATTTGATGTTGCACTCGACCTTGAACAGAAGTACTACTACTGTCTTACAATTTCTTTATCATTATACTTTGCAAGATTTAGCAGATGCGCCAAATTCAGAGATAGATCATGATCATGGTAACAAATTTTCAACGTGATGATGATTTGATGTTGCACTCGAACTTGAATAGAAGTACTAGTACAATCTCACAATTTTTTTATCATTATACTTTGCGAGATTTAGCGGATGCGCCAAATTCAGAGATAGATCGTGATCATGGTAACACACTTTTCAATGTAATGATGATTTGATGTTGCACTCGACCTTGAACATAAGTACTAGTACGGTCTCACAATTTTGTATCATTATACTTTGCAAGTTTTAGCGGATGCGCCCATTTTCAGAGGTAGATCATGATCATGGTAACAAATTTTCAACGTGATGATGATTTAATGTTGCACTCGAACTTGAACAGAAGTACTAGTATGGTCTCACAATTTTTATTACTCGTATAATTATACTTTGAAAGATATAGCGGATGCGCCAATTTCAGAGATAGATCATGATCATGGTAACAAATTTTTAACGTGATGATGATTTGATGTTGCACTCGGCCTAGAATAGAAGTACTAGTACGGTCTCACAATTTTTTTTATCATTATACTTTGATATAGCGGATACGCTAATTTCAGAGATAGATCATGACCATGGTAGTGACCAATATTCAAGATGATGATGATTTGATTTTGCACTCGGCCTTGAACAGAGGTACTAGTACGGTCTCACAATTTTTTATCATTATACTTGGACCTTAGCGAAATTCAAAATCTCATAGCGGCAAAACTTCCCGCCTACAAAATACAAAAATTTCACACGCTTCCAAATTCCCATTCTACCCCTGTGGAGATGACAGCAAAGTCGGTTGGTGGGGGGTCTGCCCGTCATTTTTTGGATCACCACCTCCCTAGCCCGGAAACCCTCCCAAAAAATTCATTTCCCTCAGACCACCCACCGGAACTTCCCAAGTCCCTCTCTCCCACCTCCACGACCACCGCACCGGAACATCCCCGCCGGACTTCCCTGGCCTACCCGAGCCCTCGCGATCCTCGTCATCCGGCTGCCTGCCGGAGCCGCTTCATCGACGCCGTCATCAACCGGACCGGATCATCCCCGCCGAACCTCGAAACCATATGCTCATCCAGCAGTCTACCGCAGTCGCTTCAGCTGCGGTATCGTCCACCCCACCGGAGCCGCTTCGCCGGATCCGTCGTCCACCGCATCGTATCTTGCTCACCGACACCGCTGTGCATGAACCGGATCTGCTTCACCGGCGCCGTGCATGATCTAAACTCTTCTACTGTCGCTTTTCTATTGCTTGCCTGCAAGTTCTTGTTTAATCTTGGGGGAACCTGTTTGTGCTAACGACGCGCCGTTACGTTTTTGCAGATGAGATGAGTAACCATGAAGTGTAATGGCCGTCTCTCCAACCCCAAGTAGCACATGTAGCGTACTTCATCACCGGATCTATCAACCCCAGGAAGATCTGCTGTGACTCCCACAGAGTGCTTCTCCTAATGTAAGTCCCTTGTTTTAGCGCCATGTTCTGGGTTCAGATGCTTGTTTGTCTGAAGCTCTTTTAGTTCATTCCTAGCTATGACCGTAACACGTTGCTATTTTCTACTTCATTGCTAACTTTAAGCGATTGAACATTTTGGTTTGCATTCCCTGCTCTGTAGATGTAGCCATCATAACTTCTATCTTGCTCAGTCGTTGTTACAAAAATTATACTGTAGTTATTATAGTAACATCCTGCTATTATTTAGTTCATGGCCAATTTTAAGTAATTGCACATGTTGGTTCGCATTCCCTGCTCTATAGCTTTTGGCATCGTAACTTCTATATTTGGTTTACATTCCCTGCTCTGTAGATCTAGCCATCATAACTTTATCTTGCTCAGTCGTTGTTACAAAAATTATGGCCTGCTACTATGTTGTTTGTGCCAATTTTTTACTCCATGAACATGTTGGCTTGCATTCCCTGTACTACAGGTGATGCCATTGTTTTGTATCTAGTTCATTGTAAGCTAACAAAGTAAGGACTTAGTTTGGCATGCTATCACTCTGCTATCTAGCCTGTAGTACAAATAAACTTGTCATACTACTAGATAATAATTTTGCGTGCCATCTTGTTCTTCAAAAGCTGCATTATTGACTTGTTTCTCTGACTTGGCATGACGCTCACATATGGAAAGCTGAACATATTGGTTTGCATTCCCTCTTATACAAGTTCACAGGTGATCCCACTATATTCTGTATCTGGTCCATCCTAAGCTCCAGCATTAACTATCCTCCATGTGTTGCTCATTACAAGTTTATATCCCGAAACATCTTGATTTGCATCCCCTTCACTATAAGTTCAGGAGTATTATTTAGTTCACGGCCAAAATGAAGTAATTGCACTTGGCACATGTTGGTTCACATTCCCTCCTCTTTAGCTTTTGCCGTCGTAACTTCTATTTTTGGTTTACATTCCCTGCTCTGTAGATGTAGCCATCATAACTTCATCTTGCTCAGTCGTTGTTACAAAATTTATAGCCTGCTACTATGTTGTTCATGCCAATTTTGTACTCCCTGAACATGTTGGTTTGCATGGGACTCGACAGTAGTAAGTCTGCTGTTTCATTCTAACATGCTCTGTTATATTGGCTGTTGGTATGCGGCATGCACTCTTTGTTTGCTTATTGTGCGCATTACAATGATCTTGTTATAACGACGAAATGATGAGTTCCAAATTCTTTGCCAAACAATATTGTAGTGTCTTTGCCTTTCCATTGTTGCTGTCTTAACTTGTAATGTCTTTGTTTCAGATATAGGTGCTGCATGGACAACTTAAAAGATTGCCGGATCGCTTCATTGTATTGCTAGGTTTAATTACCATTCAATTTCTCTGGGTTCTGTAATATTTTTTCCAATGCCTTGCAGCTGATGTAATATTTAGTTAGTTTTTATAGTTCTTTCGCGCATTTTTTCTTTGGTGCTTGTGGTAAGTGAGGCTATCCGACAGAAATCAATGCTGCGTAAATATTCTCAGTATCTAAATCACGAATTCCCATCCCTTAAACGGCCCAATTAAGCGAAATCACATATGTGCCTGCCCGCAAAATCCTAAAGCGCATATTATGCCGGCATATAAACACAACTAAACGGGCTGGCCCACTTACTTCTTGGGCCAGCCCATTTGATTTACTGTGGACCCCACACACTAATTGGGCTGGCCCACTTGCTTTAAGGTGGACCCCACCAACTTGGGGCCCACTAATTAGTTGGGCCAGCCCATTTGCTTTTTGTGGACCCCACATAATAAATGGGCCGGCCTTTTAAGAGGAAAGTGGGACTCACCTGTGTTTTTGGCCCGGACCACTATCTTGTTGGGCCGGCCCACGTGCTATATGGTGGACCCCACATTCTAGTTGGGCCGGCCCTTTAACAGGAAAGTGGGACCCACATGTGTTTTTGGCCCGGCCCACTATCTTGTTGGGCCGCCCACTTGCTATATGGTGGTCCCACATACTAAATGGGCCGGCCCTTTAAGAGGAAAGTGGGACCCACTGTTTTTGGCCCGGCCCACTATCTTGTTGGGCCGGCCCTTGCTATATGGTGGACCCCACATACTAATTGGGCCGGCCCTTTAACAGGAAAGTGGGACCCACCTGTGTTTTTGGCCCGGCCCACTATCTTGTTGGGCCGGCCACTTGCTATATGGTGGACCCCACATACTAAATGGGCCGGCCCTTTAACAGGAAAGTGGGACCCACTGTGTTTTTGGCCCGGCCCACTATTTTGTTGGGCCGGCCACTTGCTGTATGGTGGACCCCACAAACGAAATGGGCCGACCCTTTAACTAGAAAGTGGGACCCACTGTGTTTTTGGCCCACTAGCTTGTTGGGCCGGCCCACTTGCTATACGGTGGACCCCACACACTAAATGGGCCGGCCCTTTAACGGGAAAGTGGGACCCACCTGTGTTTTTGGCCCGGTCCACTTGCTTCTTGGGCGGCCCGGTTGCTGTAAGGTGGACCCCACATGTTAAATGGGCCGGCCCATTTAAGTTTTGACCAGTCAACCTTAGAGGTTAGGCCCGGCCCACGTAACTAATGGACCAGCCCAGCTATATAGTTGACCGGTCAAACTATGTCATCTGGCCCGGCCCGCTTAAGACGTGGCAGGCCTCGTGTGGGCCTACCATCTACCACGGGGTTTCAGCCGGTTAACGCCGTTAACTGGCAGTTAACGGCGTCTGCCACGTGTCGGTTTGCATGACGTCAGCAGTCAACGGGCTCCCGAAAACACTTCCGCAACGGTCCGATTTTCCGTGGCGGAAGGGCGCCCAAGCGCGACGGACCGAAAAAATCGTCGTTGGACTTTGCCTGACGCAGTTTCCACAACAGAACCCATATCGTCGGGTTAGGCCCATAGGCGACGAAAAATACCCCTTAGCGGACGATTTTGAGACGTTGTCTATCAGAACTTTTCTTGTAGTGAAAGGGACAAAAAGGTGTAAATTAAAGGTCTTGGGTCCAACATCCGTTATTATTTGTTTAAGCCGCACTATCATCATTTAATGTATTATTTGGCTTACTGTACACTTTCTAGGATCTCCATAGAACTTGTGTCACTCCATATATATTCCATCCTGCCCTCCCCACCTTGGGTAGTGAGGCTACCACAAAGCAAAAAAGAGCGTCCATCTAAGTGTGCCAAGAAGATCATACTATCTTGTCATCTATCCATGCCTCAAAGAGCCGGCGACGCAACTCTGGTGATTCTAAAGTTTCTCCTCTTCCTTCATGTCATCATTGCGTCGGCAGCCACAAGGAATGGAGAGAGAAAGTTTGTGTCCCTTGAACAGGTTTGGTCTCCCACAAAATTTCCAGTTGAGTGTCTAGGTCAAGGTTTGAACTCCCTATGATAGATCCCAGATTGTTTTCTCATGTTATTGAACATAAACGGAAAATCATATGAAACATCTAAGTCCGTTGTTTTCTAGTTATATGAGGTCGTACTTTGTTTCATCCCGTGCGAGTTGAGATGTCGTAAAACTACTTTTCCATGGAGAGAAGGATGTGGTGATGCTAGTTAAAAAGATATAGACAATCCATCGTGACTCGAGATTTAAGACATTAAGGTTCATGCTTGTCTCCTTCAATTTTTCCCACCCTGATTAATTCCCTCTCTACTCACTCTTTGTACAGTTGGTTTTACATTTAATAGAAAATCCACACCATATGGGTTTTCCTTACGATAAAGTTGTAAAAAGAAAAGATTTAAGACATTGCGTGGATATACTAATAGATTACAATTTGCAAGTAGGAGGCTATCAAGCTGGGCGAGTCAATTTTTTCTGGTTGGTGGGGGAGTAGATCTTATATCTTTTGCTTGGATAAGAAGATTAGTACCACTCTTGGTAGCACACGATAGGGGATTGTGATTGGGCTGGGTCATATATCTTCTATATTTTCTTATAGCGTTTTCTCCATTATATTTCGTGTTTTTTATGATAGTAACGTACATACTATCTCATTTTGTGTATCACATCACTGAATCTGAGATGTATAACTTAAAACAAATTGAACCCCTACTTTTATGTGGTGGAAAATTTTGTATCATGAACCTATTTTTTTTTAAATTAATGTGGCAATTATGTTATGCATGCACTGCCCTGCATGTTCTACATCAATGTTTTGGATAAGTTCTTAATTATAGTAATTTTAGTGTACACAATTCTTATTTGTTTGTTTTTTTCTATAAATTCTGCCATCAGCTACATATGGTTATCACTAACAAAGATATGGGAAATATTGGTATCAATTCAAGTTGCGAGAAGTAATTTCGTCAAAAACTTAAAATATATGGGCCTTTGAAACAAGGAAACACAACTAGTGGGGTAGCAACATTTAGCCATTGATTATAGGGTTATTTTCATCAGAGTCTCTAAACCATAAGTTTCTTCCCGTTTGAACCATGCATAGCTGGAAAGTAGAACCTCACCCACCGACACTTTGATATAAATGTCCGTCTCCTAAATTATCCAAGAACTACACCTCAAGAATGCTTTAGCTCTTATTTAAGCAAGCCAGTTGGTGCTTATTTGTTTACAAAACCAAACGCTCAGGGACGGAGCCAGGATCTAACCTTGAGGGGGGCAAAATAGATGGATTTTGTCTTGTGAACTTCATGAGAGGGGCAAAGATGGTTAAATAGCTGAGCAAATGAGCTCTAATGCCTAGTATTCTTCACAAAATCTTAACATTGGGGGTGGCCTAGCCCCCCCTCGTCTCCCTCTGTCTCCGTCCCTGCAAACGCTAGTGAAAATATGGAAATTTGGGGCACAACCATACAAACAACAGAAATAGTATTGAGTGTTTCTTACCTAAAAATTTGTTCGTTTCTTGTCACAAATGCCCCAACGAGTAGGGATGCTGTGGAAGTTTTCCTAATCACTGATAAACTTTTTTTCCATGTCACAATTGTGTGAAGAAATAAAATAGTTTGATGCAGAGTAATGATGTGTTGTGCACTTGTGCCACATCTCACAGTTTGCAACGTACTACGGATTTTACAATTTATATATAACATATTATATATTTGGGTAAACATAGAACAACAAGGTTTCAAACAATCTTTTTAAAACAAAATATATTAACACACAGGAGTGTGCGTAGTTGTTTATACTGGAATAGAATGCTTTAAAATCCAATTCTTAGTATTTTTGTGAATATAGACTGAAAATTTGGAAATGGTATCCACTCTTTGTGCTAATTACCCAAGTTAAATAAATATATTGTAATCATGTCTATATGTGGTAATCATCTCATATATATAATTGGAATCTTCATGTCTAAAATGCTAACAATTCTACATCAATAGTTCTAGGGAAAATGTAAAATTCAACGTATTTTCTCATCATATATATAATATGTATATATATATATATATATATATATATATATTTGTAAGAATATGCTTATCTAATTCATGTTTGGTTTAGACACTCAATATATTTTATTAAACCATGCTCCCAAACACGGTCTCTCAAAACGTAGGAACTAGTTGTGGTTACCATATGTTTAAAATATTGTAATTATCCAAGTTTTAGTATTATTAAGTATTAACCTACCTAAATCGTATAGTTCCTTGCAAGGAGAAGAAATAAATTGTTCACTTAATTTTCAAACCTGAACCGCTCTTTTGATTTTAACTGTTGCCTAGTGCGGCATTTGTTGCTGGCACAACTTGTTTTTATCCATGCCTACATATACTCCCTCCATTCTGAAATAGTCTACATTCTAGCTCCAAAATTTATTCTGAAATACTCTACATTCTAACTTTTAGTCAACAACAACACTGAAAACAAGGTGGTTTTACGCTTTTTATTGGATGTTGTTATTTTCAATGTAGCTTGGATTGGTTGTCCAAATATCTAAGTAGTACTAATAAATACACTACTAATTTGTCTCATTTTCTCTAGAATATAGACTAAATCAGAACGAAGGGAGTATGTTACATTTTTACGTTGGTTACCTTACACTCCATTTCTATTCTCCCTTTGTTTATGCAGGGAGAAAATCTCAAAGGATCTACTTTTGTGCCTATGCTCGTCTCCATACCCAAGACGGATATTATAGCGGACTCACCTGACCAGTTCCGCCATAAGCTTCGACTCCCACGCTTTGCTAAGCCAAGCTACTACGAGCTCCGTTTCCACCCAGACCTCGTATCCTACACCTTCTCCGGTGTAGTGGCAATCACCGTCGACATCGTACATACCACTCGTTTCCTGGTGATCAATGTTGTGGATCTCACCATCGACCATACATCCATCCACTTTAAGGTATATAATGTTGCATCGACCTTTAAAGGAAAGATAATCTCTCAAAAGATGCTTCATACTCCTCACAGCACATTATAAACCTCATCTTGATGGTGTCATGGTGTCCGGTATTGCAGGACTTGGCACCTACCGAGGTGGTGTTCTTCAAGGATGACCAGATTATGGTGCTTGGGTTTGGTAAAGAGCTTCCACTAGGTGAGGGTGTGCTCAGGATGAATTTCAATGGCACCCTCAATGACGATTTGAGGGGATTTTACAGGAGGTATGAGTTATTTCTTCCCTTCAACTTTCTTGATATATCCAATAATATTTGAATAATGCATGTAGAAAATCGTAATGCTTAGCAAATTTTATTAAAAAGTAATTTGAATGCACCTGCTAATTAATACGAGTTGAGACTCTCTTTTGGCAGATAACTCTCCTATTGAATAGAATATCTATCCTACAACACCAAACATAAAAGCAGCAAATGAGGCGGAAATATGGTAGACACGCAGAAGAAATAGTAAGACATGTGTGCAATAAAATATTAAGACATGTATAAAAACTATGAGCCGTGTAGAACTAGCATGATATGTAAAACAATAGTAAGAACATCTAAGAAAACCCATTCAAAAATGAGCACCAAAACCCGCCTGAAAAACCAACTACCTGCCTATCATGCCCCACTCTCACATTTCCTTGCGCACCAAAGATCCGACCTCCTATTCACTCATCGACGCTGATGCAGCTTTAGCCCGCCCCACCTATGGAAGGCGTCCGTGGACTTATGTAGGACACATGTCTACGCCAAACAGATATGAATTTTTTTTTGCATCGAATTCAATTCTGTATCCACTGTAGAGAATCCCTATCCGCTTCAAAGGAATCCGGCTGATAAGAATATCTTGAAACCAATAACACCCAGATATCTGTATCCGAAAATTATTTAGGATTATCCGATGAATTTTTATCCGAATAACCTGATTTTGAGTGGCAAGTACGTCCATCAAACAACAGCCCATGTTTTTAGTCACTATATCAAATATGAGTGTTTTGTTGAACTCATTTTATCAATTACTTTTGGTTGTATGGTTTGCGAGCCTACTTATGGGCATACATATCTGATTAATTTTAATCCCGACCCAATTTCGCTCTGTTTCTATTCCAAATCCGCGGTCTCATATGCCCTGTTTCAAATCCTTAACCATTCATTATCCAATCTGCTTCGAATCCGTCGTGAAAACATGTCATAGGATATGGAAATAATAAAACCTGATCCAATTTTATCGGTTCACATGCTACTCTTTGTTTTCCTTTTTCCTAGGACTCGCATGAGTTCCACGTGTCGATATATTAAGATATATAGAATTATCATACACAAGATCAATGATCATCCGTGCCACAAAGGTCGCTCAATGATCCAAGACCCACCAAAAGCGTCTACAGTACTACTTTGGCTAGTCTACCTCCACCACAAGGCTTCCACTCTCTATCCACGTACAGAGGTGGCTCATTGTCGATAAGTTGCCAAACCTGAACATACTGCAAGACGGCCGCGAGCCCGCGACTGTAACATATCCACGCAGGTCGCGCGTCCAGGCATTGCCTAACCTGGCGTCGGCAACAGAACGAGACCTCTGTGCTGCTGGTGAAGGAACATAACGCCGGTAATATCAATGATACACTGCCCTTGCAGCCATGGGTCCGTCTGTGCCCACC
This sequence comes from Lolium multiflorum, assembly GCA_030979885.1. NCBI lineage: Eukaryota > Viridiplantae > Streptophyta > Magnoliopsida > Poales > Poaceae > Lolium > Lolium multiflorum. The sequence continues at coordinate 328,070,222 of CM061753.1, read as the reverse complement.
CTTATATCTGAATACGATCCGAAGATCTGAATATAGCGCTTGCTTCATTTGGCATGAGAACGAGTGAGACTGCGAGCGAGTGTTTTTGCGTCGCACACAACTTGCGACTTTTCAGGTTCTTTCACTCCTTTTATTCTGTGTTTCAAAGCGAACGTGGTGTGCTTCCACGATCCATGAATCTCGTGCCATTCCACGAGTGAACATCAGAACATGCAGCCACCTGACTAGGTGCAGGTTGTTACAAAACAAGCGATGAAAACGGCTAAGTCTGAACCCCATCGCTATACTGTCGAAACTGAAGAAACAAACACCTAAAACCCTAAGCACTGCGTGGGATTATTGCAACACTTGAAGTGCTATGCCGACCGCCAGACCAGTCCACAGTCCACAGTAAACACCCGGACGTACGTGGTGCTTGTCTGTTGGCAGCGGCAAGAAGATCCATCATTTTGCTGAAATTATGTTCAATTGAGATTTTTTCTATGGCACACATTTGTTGATGCTCTTTTCTTATCCAAAACTTTGGACGATGTATATATACTCGGAAAAAAATTCTTGATCAATTAACGAACGTAAAAGGTGCATAATAGATCCGCGGAAAAAAGGTTTTCAATTTATGATGAATGAGTTCGGGGAGTTCGCTTCGTCCCACATGGGAAGTTCCATATCTTGGTTGGAAAAATTTATTCGTCGGCACGTTTACATACTATCTCGGTGAAAGTTCTTTTCGGTCGACATGAGAAATTAACTTTTTTCTGACAAGGGAACTTCTATGTAAATTGTTTTCACTCTTTTGTTAACCAATAAATATTTCACCGCAAAAAGAAAGAAGTTCACTCTCTAGATGATTAGATCTATGGTTGAATTCACTCCGCAAACTACGATTGTGCACAGTCTGAAAAAACATAGAGCTTCATTCTGCAGGAAAATTGCAACAGACCACTATATACGATAACTGAATTTTGTTTGTAAACTCTAAAAGTTCCATCTATTTTCACTTCGACAGTTCACAATAAAAACCCAAAGTCCACTATACAAAATGGTACAACAGTTCAGTCTGTAACCACTCTATGTAGCTCAGAGCTCCATGTCTCCATGCATCCCGGCGGCGCCGCAGTTCTACACAGTCGTCCTTGTGCTCAAAGTCTTATACAGGAGGCTCGAAGCCCCCTTCCCGCAGATCCTATTTCACATGCAGCCGCCATCGACCACACTATCGTCCTTGATGTCGTCCCTAACCTTGAACTCACCATTACAGATCGAACGAGCGAGAGAGTGTTTTTGCATCGCACACAACTTGCGACTTTTCAGGTTCTTTCTCTCCTTTTATTCTGTGTTTCAAAGCGAACCTGGTGTGCTTCCACGATCCATGGATCTCGTGCCATCCCACAAGGGAACATGCAGCCACCTGACTAGGTTTAGATTGTTACAAAACAAGCGATGAAAACGGCCAAGTCTGAACCCCATCGCTATACTGTCGAAACTGAAGAAACAAACACCTAAAACCCTAAGCATTGCGTGGGATTATTGCAACACTTAAGTGCTCTATCGTCCATTAAACTTCGCCGACGGAACCTTCCGAAACTCAACACTGTAGCCAGATCAAAGAAGACATGCTTCAAGCAGACCACCATCTTGATGCGAGAAGAATCCTAGGACCGCCGTCTTTATTCGCAAAACTCACAGGCCCCGCGCCGCCAATCATCTCCTTGGAGGAGCGGCTGAAGAGGAGAGGGCAACCCATCACGTACTACAGGGAAACACCGGCGTGGACATGGCCATAGCCAAATCTTGCTGGCCGCACCGGCGGCATGCCACCCCCTCATCGACACCACTCTGCTGGAGATCCCTAGGCACTAGCAGAGACATCCGCCTCGCCTCATGCCTTCAACCAACGCCCACCCCGTCCTGTGTAGCATCGACGAGGAGCACCTCTCACGCCGACCGTCATTAAGCATGAGTACTAGGATTTTAAATCTTAGTTAAGATAAAAGCCTAGTCCCCAAGATAAATTTCATGATTACCAGGTCAACCTTAGGCCTCAAGTATAAATAGAAACCTAAATTGGCGTCCATGAGTATTTAAACTTAGGAGTTGGGTTCGTATATCCACGAGAGACAATACGGCCAATAATGCTATGTCATCCAATGCATGGACTTCATACCAACATAGTCTTGCTGCCCGAATTGACCGCCACGCCCAACCCGAACACCCTAGCCGTGCCAATTTCAAACCATTGCCGCGAGGCAATGAGCATATCTCTCGTGTACTAGTTCATTTTAAATTATTCCAAAACCACATGAAAATTTTAAAAATCTATATAGTACAATAATTTGCGTGCAATAAATAGATTTATAAATTTGTAATTGACCGGACCTTTTAAACCCCCCATGGCACACCAAAAGGGTAATTCGTGTGCGGTACGAACCATCTCCTTTGGACCAGAAAATCGATAGTGTCCCACGGCACATGCACGTTCCTTTATGTGCACATCGCACATGAATTGCAATTATACTTGTGTAAGATATCGCACACGGCCTTTTATGAAGAAACCGTCAGCGTATGCCAAGATCATCGGGCACGGTTTTTTATGGATGAGCCAGTTCAGCTGTGTGTGATGACATGTGTATACCATTATTTGCATCATTGCATTAAGTGGTCAAATGTTAAGTTCAAAAATAGTACTACCTCCGATTCATATTACTTGACGCTAATATAAATATATCTAGATACATTTTAGGTGTAGATACGTCCATTTTAGCATCAAATAATATGGATCAGAGGGAGTAGGAAAAGATAATTAAGTTTGGCGGTCCACACTTTTATTTTTTGAAACTACTCTTAAAATTTTTTTGGAAAATGTAATTTATATAAAATCTGCGAGTTCTCAATATTTACCCCATGTATATCAGTTCCATTGTTGAAATAAGCAGTTCAAAAATTAAGTCCAAAAATAGTATGAAACATAGAAAGTAGAAATTATTTGCGGGTAACCAATAGATTTCTAATGGGTACATACATAGTTACCTCATTCGGAGAGACAATTTGAAAATTTAGCGCATAAACAATATGGAAAACAATAAATTTCTCACGCAACACATTGGGAAATATGTTTTAGAACTAATACTATTTACTTTCATGTTACATGATTTTTTTATTTATTATTTTAAGTAAATACGAGTACAAGGGGAAAACGGCAAACATGGCGGTGACGCAACTTCAGCCAGTGGATGCGCGGCGGTGCTTTCCCTGCTGGGACGAGCCGGCTTTTAAGGTAATTATTATAGAAGGGTTAATAAGTTAAATACTTCCTAGTTTTGTGTGTAGTTACACCCAAGTCTAGTATATTACCAATAGGAAGTAGATGTAATACACGATAGACTTTTGTTTTTACATGAGCGTGATTGTGCGTGCACCTGTAAGTTCACCATACATTAGCTTTATGAAGAAATTAATTCTCCATACCTCAAGAGATCTCTTAATGTTCTTCTCATGTATATGAACCAATGGCCTAAATAACATTTCTTCTATTTGCTAACATTTTAGGCTAAGTTCAAGATAACATTACAAGTTCCATCCGAGTTGGTAGCATTGTCCAACATGCCTGTATCTAGTGAGATTGTGGATGGTGCTATCAAGACTGTTCATTTTGAGGAGTCACCTCTCATGTCAACTTATTTAGTTGCTATGGTTGTTGGCATTTTTGACTTTGTAGAGGGTGTAACATCACAAGGTATCATCTCCAGTTTCTTACTTTAGCCACATCATCCATTCAAATATCATTGGATTCATTATTCTCACACTTACATTGTATTGGTTTATTTAGGCACCAAAGTGCGTGTGTATACCGAAGTTGGTAAGAGTGAACAAGGGAAGTTTGCATTGGATATTGGAGTGAAGTTTTTGGATCTCTATAATGGGTAAGATCATAAACTACGCTTGCCATTAGTTAAATTGTTATCTTATTTTTTAGAATCACTAATCTGATGTTTTTCCTCAATGTCTTAGTTACTTTGGCACTCCTTATGCACTCCCTAAGTTGGACATGATTGGTATCCCCGACTTTTCTGATATGGGCATGGAGAACTATGGATTGATAACTTTCCAAGTTCTAGATTTGCTTTTTGATAAGTCGTCTTCAACACCCGCCAAACAACATGAAGTATATACCATGACTCATGAAGTTATTTTGCTGTATTTATTATTATTGTTTATTGTTCATGAATTCAAAACTTATGTGTTGTTACCATACTTAACCTTATGTATGGGAAAATTACATAATTTTATGAAATTATTATTATGTGGGATTCTTACACTTTTCTGTGATGCCGGTAGTGTTTTAATGACACCCTATGCTTATTGATCTCAACATGTATTGTTTTCAGATTGCAAATACTGTGGCACATGAATTGGCTCATCAATGGTTCGGTAATCTTGTGACTATGGAGTGGTGGACTCACGCATGGCTAAATGAGGGATTTGCTACATGGGTAATTTGATGACTCAAATTTCAATAATTATATACGAAGCTATCCATGCTAACTGCACTCACTATTCATAGATGAGCTATCACGCAGTAGACTATTTTTTCCCACAGTGGAATGTATGGATGGAGTTTCTTGAGAGTACAATTTCTACTCTTAGATTGGATTCATTAGCTGGGTCTCATCCTATCGAGGTAATCTCATAGCTAGTTACTGGCATGATCTCGTGGTTGAAATTGTTATGTATTTCATTTGGCGATCATTAATTTGTTTATGCATAAATTATATTGCCAAACATTTTTTTAAAATGAATAGATCTTCCGAGTTTTGAAATATTTAATCCCACATGTCTAGGATGTCATTGTTTGATTCATGGCTGGCTTCGGACAACTCCACGGAATTTGAGAAATATTCAAAAACAGCCAATGTAATGTAATTTTTTGAGAAATAGTCACTGAGCTTGAAACCAAATGAAATATTTATTTGAAAAATAAATATTAATGTTGTCATTAATTCATAAATGGGATCAATCCAACAATGTCGTCATCTCGAAGTCATGCACCAGGAGAGTTATGGGAGCTAGAGGGAACAAAGTACGGGGCTCGTTGTGTGTGGCCTGTGAGTTAAATGGGTTTCCAAGACTGATGGATGGGCAAAAGAGTAGGAGGGTTATAGATAAAATAAAATATAGAAAAAGTATCTTTTATGTAGTGGCAGGAGTTTAAACACCCATCTTCAGTGTAACCGATGGGCTCTTAAAATACTCACAAGAAATGTATTTTCATAGATACATTTTCAAATAGTTGTATCAAAGAAGGATTTTGTAAGAGCTCTGAAACATGCAGTCTATGATTTTTTGATCGTACAAAGTAAAAGACAAATGTTGATCGCGAGTGTGAATATCCTGATATAGTTACCCACCAAGGCACGAGGGCGTGGCTGTGTTTCATTTTGTTGCTCAGTGTGTAATTTATAAAATCACAAGTTTAATTTGTACTTTGGTGATACATTTCCTTTGTATGTATAGTTTTAGGAAATTTACTATGGAATATGGAATATATATAATACTAACTAAATACTTTCATTTGCATATATTATTTTCTGCATCTATTTGGTGATTTTTCTCACACTTGTATTTTTTCTCTTCCCTATGCCCAGGTTGAAATACACCATACCAGCGAAATCGATGGAATTTTTGATAATATCATATATATTAAAGGCGCTTCTATTGTTGGCATGCTACAAAGTTACCTTGGGGCAGAGCGTTTTCAGGTTCGATTTTTCTTTTATCATTGTTGAAATATTAAACTTCATGTGTTACTTGCAAGTGCATGCATGGCAGCGCTCTTGACCCAATTACTTTAATTCGTCTGGACCATGTCATTCTACGGTCTGTTTGCTTTTATTCATTTAGTGGGGTTTTTATAGTAAAATGAATATATCTTTGCATAATACTATTTATATTACATTAATTGTACTCATCGAGTAAAGGTGAACAATATTATATGTGAGCATATTTGATGTGGAAAATTAGAAAAGCAACAGGGGTATAGGTGTGGCATCTCATGTTATATTTTGTCAGCAAGTATGCATAGCAGAAAAAAGAGGTAAAGTATCGCTTGCATGAGACTCAAGTACATTATTTTTAGAATACACCTTCAAAGGGTTTACCATTTTCATAGGAGTAGACAAGTGGCTTGAATGAACGCCTTTCAGCCTAAAACGCTAAGCCAAAGACTAGCAATCTCCATAAAATACAACCACAATGGAAAGGACCTCGCCTGAACCGAACAACTAAGCCGCGTCTTGACCAACGCAGTAACCCCTGAGGAAAAATAACGTCATGTAAACTCTCCCTGTCGATGTAGCATACACCCTTGAGTGCCTTAAGAAGTCTGTGAGTGGGTCGCATGATTTAGTCTGTCTCAAGGAATGCACCATCATGGAGTCATCGGCTATTTACATTGCACCCCGGAAGCTTGACCATGAGCAGCACAAAGACCGGAGCAACGCATCACCAGATCCCATGTACTCCACAAGAAAAAGGTGTCTTAAAAATGATTCTTTCAACAAAAGAACAATGCGGATGGCTGATCCGTACCTTAATCTCGACTTACGCTCAGAGAAAAAATCTGAGTGGGCGAGACTAGTACTGACCCCGTTTCAAAAAAAAAAAAAGACTAGTACTGGCAGTCCTCAGCGACGCCTCCATGGACGGGAACGAAGACGTCTTAAAAATGTTCCTTTCAACAGAAAAACAACGCCATCGCTGATCCGTACCTAAATATCGTCATATGCTCATAATCAAAATCTGAGTGGGCGAGACTAGTGTTAGAACAAATCTTGTTATTAGTGTTGTTTTTAGACAAATTATACATTGGGGGTGCAGGACTGCAGGTAGTAGTAGCTGTGTCGTGGTGTGCACATTCAGAGATGTGACCATGTACACACACGCAAGGCTAGAGTGTTAGTCGCAAGCATTGTTAGTCTAAGAGTTTAGTGGTCGGTTCTGTTAGGATGCATGCGTACGTCTTTGGCCTGGTCGTGTGACCGTTGGAGGGCTGTGCAAGTGCTGAAACGTGTACACGCATGCACCTAGTTATGGCGTGAGTTTAGGATCAGGAGATAGTGGAGTCTTATCTGGTACTACCTATTTAAGCTGAGCAAAGGAATGGGAAAACGGCGTGTGGGCAGAGAAACAATGTAGTCTTTGTGAGTGCCAAGGATGAGAGTCTAGGCAAAGCCATCGTGTTCTTCCTTGGTACCTGCATGCTTGTGTTGGGTTTTGGTGTGTGCTCATGAGAGATCGTGAGGAAGAAGAGGGGCTGCAAAGTGTAGCTCTTACAATTGGTATTAGAGCCTCGTGGTTCGAGGCCGTGGCGCGTCGTCAGTCCGTGACGAGAACGGCGGACACGGAAGCGGCGCGTTGTGACGCCCTTTGTGCGGTGAGTGCGGTGGCGCGGCATGGCGGAGGCATGGAGGTGCTGCGCGGTCACGGAGGCTGTATAGGCGCCATGCGATGGCCATGAAAGCGACGACTGGGTGAGCACGACGGCGACCGGCAGGTGAGTGCGCTCCGGTTGTTCCGTGTGTCACCGGCGGAGAAGAAGCTCGGCGTGTGTCGCCGAGGAAGAAGACCGCGCCTTGGGCACGCAGGGCCGGCCGTGTTGATCGCGTTGGAGCGCGACGTGGGCACGAGCTGGAGCGTGTGGAGCGTGGCGAGTTAGGCGGAGGAGTTGGTCCAGCAGCAGGTCGGCCGCGTTGATCGTGTTGGAGTGCATCAGGCGCGCGTGCTGGGGCATGCGGATCATGGCGGAGCTCGAGTTGGAGCTCGAGTGAAGCAAGAAAGCCGTTAGTGCGGCAGGCATCAGTGCGCCGGGAAGATGGTGGCTGCGACGGCGTGTGGCACTGTTTCATGATCACGAGTTCAAGATTAGGAGGGAGAATGTTAGTAGTAATCTTAAATAGACTAGTTATTAGTTGCATGCATAGGTTAGTGCAGCAGGGGCCGTTGTGATCTGTTGGACGTTGGCCACGTGGTGCGCATAGGAGCACGCTGTGCGTGCGGCAGAGCGTGCAGATCGGGAGCGAGCTGGTGAGTGCATGTGTGTGTGGGATAGTGGCCGAGGTGGGCAGCGTCGTGTGTGTGTGTGTGCACCTATGCTGTGCTAGCCCGGGTATACATACCAGCCTTGTACTGCTCATCCAGGTACCAGAGTTAGCCATGTAGCCATTGTAAAGAAGAAGAAGATTAGGGTGTTTTTGAGCGCCCGTGGCGGCGTTCGTGCGCCGGAAAACTTTGTGTCCACTGTTCTTCTTTCTTCCACCTTCGTTCGGCTGTGCGGGAGAGAGAGAGAGAGAGAGAGAGAGAGAGGTAGTGGCGTTTGTCGCTGGAGGGCTGGTTCGGCGTGTGTCGCTGAGGCCAGCCCCAACAACTGGTATCAACAGCTCTTACAACTAGTACTGACAGTCCTCGGTGACACCTCCATGGAGGGGAGCAACGACCACAATCACCGTTGCCATGGGAACGAACTGAATAAATGAAGAACGCATCCAAGAAGGGAAACACCACCCGCAATCACGGTTTCTACGGGAACCAATTGAAGACATACATGAGTTTTGTCCAAAGTACGGCACACCCCTCATCCCTGACCATCGGGTCTTGGAGCAGCACACCAGCCATGTTGGTGTCCTCCTTTGCTACGACACCGCTTCTGCAGCACAAAAGTAATGGAATGCCTCCACCAAGTATGTCACTACCATGCTCCACGATGCCACGTAGCATTCCCCACGGACTGTCGTACCAATAGAGGTGGTTCCCCTGCCATCGGTAACCTTTCTAAGCGTTTGCCGCGCCACACCGCCATGCCCCAGCATGCCTCACACTGTTGTAGCCAATGCAAAACTCATTTGTCATCATCTAGGCCACCGCTTGCACCACCATGGTACTAGTACATAAAATGTTATTGTTGGCATAGCCAGCTGCTGACCGAGGTACGCGGTACCGCTGTTATGCCATTGGTATAAGTTATTGGTACCCTACAACCCTGGTACGCTACTAGTTGTTTCGAAACTAGTAGTGTGTCCATATTCTCTATGATACATATATTTATGTTGGTACTGGTATTATTCCCCAACACCATACGCTTGTAGTAATGTTCCACAAAACAAAACAAAAGGTCACGTGGCCTGCCATGGGTATGGTTGATCTGGGTGTTTTTTTACATGTGGTGGATCTAGGCATTGACATTGTGCTCTCTCCCTATCCTGGCCCTCCACAGGAGGTGTGCGCCGCCTTCTTCTCCAACGGCGGAGGGCCCGTGGAGCTGGGTAGCCACGAGAGTCCCTACCTCGAGCGGATGGCGGCGTCCGGGTCGGAGATGCTGGACGAGCTCCTCTGATCCCATGCAGTGCAGGTCCGATCCGTGCATGGGGATGCGGCGCTCGAGCTCGTCAGGCTTTAGGTCCGCCTCCCTGCCACCAAGGTGCCTAGATTCAGGCATTCGTGTTCCACACCCAAGTGGGCATGTGCTTGTGTCGATGCGCCGACTATCAATGGACGGATCCTTGGTCGTCTGCCTTGGCCCCTTCACACATGCATGCACGGTCCCGAGCGGCATGTGAACCGGCCCACCGCTCCCTCCACGAACTCGACATTGAAATCGCCCTGTATGTACCTCGAATTTGGAGGAGGGGAAGCGGGAGATGGGATAGATCTAGTAGGAGTGGTGGTCTTATGAGAAGGGAATTGAGAGAGGAGGAAGGGAACCGACTGCTCTCCATCCATACCTCACTGTCGAAATCCATGCACATTTGCGATTGGATGCAACCCTCCGTCGGTGGGTTTCTTAAACCATCAGTGGGAGGAGGGGAGGCGGAGGAGTGGCACCTTCATGGAAGACCAGCCAGTGTTTGGATTCATGTGACAAGGAATGGCACCAGCACATCTGCTCTACTCGATCTAGATCGAATGTTTCTCCTCCAGCTAGGGTTTGTGTGTGGGGGTGGGGAGGGCGGCTGAAGATCGATGGCGCCAGGGCATGGGACTTTTAGAGAAGAATGAAGGGTGCAAGAACAAGGTGAGGACGATCTCGACGGGGAGAGATATTCTCGCGATGGAGAGAGAGCTCGAGGGGGAGGAGAGAGATGCGGTGGGGGAGAGAGATGGAGGCCGTGTGTGTGGTGCGCGAGAGGATAAGGGTGGAGGTGTGCCATGTGCTTGTGGTAAGTGTGTCGTGTCTCACCGCGTTGGCTAGGTGGGGGTGTTGGGTAGCTAGCGTGCGAGTACTGCGTCTAATATAAAGCTTGTGACTGGTAGTAAAAAAACTATTTGTATTTTGAGATAGAGTTTGATCATCAACTATATTTCTCGTGATATTCTTAAGAAGTTTTGTTACGGTACACCCTATCAATAGATTTGGCTGCCCTATCAATAAAATACCAGTAGTGTGGTCCATTACTGCATAGGCTACCAATAGGGACTTAATAGTAGCTCACCGAGTTTTAGCACACTAGTAGTATTACTAGTAGCGTAGGGAAAACTATGTCAGCTTTGACGCTTATAACCATTTTCTTACTATTGCCCGTTGCTGGACGCCAAAAAATCAGCCTACCACCATGGACTGAGCGCCACCAGACCACCAAGAGGGGGGCTTAGAGCCCCTAGCCGGTGTAATAGGGCCCGCACCACTGGGATGGGCCTCACCTCTCACCATGGACTTCGTGTTGTACCTGCCGCCGAAGATATGTGGTACCACACAGCCTATCCTACCGCTAGATGTAGAGGTTCACCGCTGGGGGAGGAGGGGGTAGAACCACTACCCTAGAGAGGCCCTACTATCTCAAGCACTTATTGGCTTTTGCTCGGTGATACGCGTAGATGCACACGTCCGTTGGGAACCCCAAGTGGAAGGTATGATGCGTATAGAAGCAAGTTTCCCTCAGTATGAAATCAAGGTTTAATCGAACCAGTAGGAGCCAAGAAGCACGTTGAAGGTTGATGGTGGCGAAATGTGATGCGGCGCAACAACAGGGATTCCGGCGCCAACGTGGAATCTGCACAACAAAACCAAAGTACTTTGCCCCAACGAAACAGTGAGGTTGTCAATCTCACCGGCTTGCTGTAACAAAGGATTAAGCGTATCGAGTGGAAGATGATTGTTTGCAAGAAAATAGTAAAACACAATTGCAGTAGATTGTATGCTATGTAAAGAATAGGACCGGGGTCCACAGTTCACTAGAGGTGTCTCTCCCATAAGATAAAAGCATGTTGGGTGAACAAATTACAGTCGGGCAATTGACAAATAGAGAAAGGCATAACAATGCATATACATGATATGATAAATATAGTGATATTTAATCCGGGCATTACGACAAAGTACATAGACCGCCATCCAACTGCATCTATGCCTAAAAAGTCCACCTTCAGGTTATCATCCGAACCCCATTCAGTATTAAGTTGCTAAGCAACAGACAATTGCATTAAGTATGGTGCGTAATGTAATCGACAACTACATCCTTAGACATAGAATCAATGTTTTATCCCTAGTGGCAACAGCACATCACAACCTTAGAACTTTCTGTCACTGTCCCAGGTGTCAATGAAGGCATGAACCCACTATCGAGCATAAATACTCCCTCTTGGAGTTAAGAGTACAAACTTGGCCAGAGCCTCTACTAATAACGGAGAGCATGCAAGATCATAAACAACACATAAATAATAGATTGATAATCACCATAACATAGTATTCTCTATCCATCGGATCCCGACAAACACAACATATAGTATTACATATAGATGATCTTGATCATGTTAGGCAGCTCACAAGATCCAACAATGAAGCACAACAAGGAGAAGACGACCATCTAGCTACTGCTATGGACCCATGGTCCAGGGCGAACTACTCACTCATCACTCCGGAGGCGATCATGGCGATGAAGAGTCCTCCGGGAGATGAATCCCCTCTCCGGCAGGGCCGGAGGCGATCTCCTGAATCCCCGAGATGGGATTCGCGACGGCGGCTCTGGAAGGTTTTCCGTATCGTGGCTCTCGATGGGGGTTTCGCGACGGAGGCTTTAAGTAGGCGGAAGGGTAGGTCAGGGGGCTGACGGGGCCCACACCATAGGCGGCGCGGGCCCCCTCGGCCGCGGCCCTATGGTGGCGGCGCCTCGTCGCCCCACTTCGTTATCTCTTCGGTCTTTTGGAAGCTCCGTGCAAAAATAGGACCCTGGGCGGTGATTTCGTCCAATTTCGAGAATATTTCCTTACTAGGATTTCTGAAACCAAAAACAGCAGAAAACAGCAACTGGCTCTTCGACATCTTGTTAATAGGTTAGTTCCAGAAAATGCGTAAATACGACATATAATGTGCATAAAACATGTAGGTATCATCAATAAAGTAGCATGGAACATAAGAAATTATCGATACGTTGGAGACGTATCAGCATCCCCAAGCTTAGTTCTGCTCGTCCCGAGCAGGTAAAACGATAACAAAGATAATTTCTGAAGTGACATGCCATCATAATCTTGATCATACTATTTGTAAACATATGTAATGAATGCAGCGATCAAAACAAAAGTAATGACATGAGTAAACAAGTGAATCATAAAGCAAAGACTTTTCATGAATAGTACTTCAAGACAAGCATCAATGAGTCTTGCATAAGAGTTAACTCATAAAGCAATAAATCAAAGTAAAGGTGTTGAAGCAACACAAAGGAAGATTAAGTTTCAGCGGTTGCTTTCAACTTATAACATGTATATCTCATGGATATTGTCAACATAAAGTAATATAACAAGTGCAATATGCAAGTATGTAGGAATCAATGCACAGTTCACACTAGTGTTTGCTTCTTAAGGTGGAGGAGATAGGTAAACTGACTCAACAATAAAAGTAAAAGAATGGTCCTTCAAAGAGGAAAGCATCGATTGCTGTATTTGTGCTAGAGCTTTTATTTTGAAAACATGAAACAATTTTGTCAACGGTAGTAATAAAGCATATGAGTTATGTAAATTATATCTTACAAGTTGCAAGCCTCATGCATAGTATACTAATAGTGCCCGCACCTCGTCCTACTTAGCTTGGACTACCGGATCTTCGCATGCCATGTTTCAACCAAGTGTCACAAAGGGGTACCTCCATGCCGCCTGTACAAAGGTCTAAGGAGAAAGCTCGCATTTTGGATTTCTCGCTTTTGATTATTCTCAACTTAGACATCCATACCGGGACAACATGGACAACAGATAATGGACTCCTCTTAAATGCATAAGCATGTAGCAACAAATATTATTCTCATATGAGATTGAGGATATATGTCCAAAACTGAAACTTCCACCATGATTCATGGCTTTAGTTAGCGGCCCAATGTTCTTCTCTAACAATTTTGCATGCTCCAACCACTAAGGTGATAGATCCTTCAGACAAGACGGACATGCATAGCAACTCACATGATATTCAACAATAGTTGATGGCGTTCCCCAGAAGCATGGTTATCGCACAACAAGCAACTTAATAAAAGATAAAGTGCATAAGTACATATTCAATACTACGATAGTTTTTAAGGCTATTTTGTCCCATGAGCTATATATTGCAAAGGTGAATGATGGAATTTTAAAGGTAGCACTCAAGCAATTTACTTTGGAATGGCGGAGAAATACCATGTAGTAGGTAGGTATGATGGACACAAATGGCATAGTGGTTGGCTCAAGGATTTTGGATGCATGAGAAGTATTCCCTCTCGATACAAGGTTTAGGCTAGCAAGGTTATTTGAAGCAAACTCAAGGATGAACCGGTGCAGCAAAACTCACATAAAAGACATATTGTAAACATTATAAGACTCTACACCGTCTTCCTTGTTGTTCAAAACTCAATACTAGATATTATCTAGACCTTAGAGAGACCAAATATGCAAATCAAATTTTAGCAAGCTCTATGTATTTCTTCACTAATGGGTGCAAAGCATATGATGCAAGAGCTTAAACATGAGCACAACAATTGCCAAGTATCACATTATCCAAGACATTTTAGAATTACTACATGTAGCATTTTCCAATTCCAATCATATAACAATTTAACGAAGAAGAAACTTCGCCTTGAACATTATGAGTAAAGCCTAAGGACATATTTGTCCATATGCAACAGCGGAGCGTGTCTCTCTCCCACAAAGTGAATGCTAGGATCCATTTTATTCAAACAAAACAAAAACAAAAACAAACCGACGCTCCAAGTAAGGAACACAAGATGTGATTGAATAAAAATATAGTTTCAGGGGAGGAACCTGATGATGTTGTCGATGAAGAAGGGGATGCCTTGGGCATCCCCAAGCTTAGACGCTTCTTGAAATATGCAGGGGTGAACCACGGGGCATCCCCAAGCTTAGAGCTTTCACTCCTCTTGATCATAGTATATCATACTCCTCTCTTGACCCTTGAAAACTTCCTTCACACCAAACTTCAAGCAAACTCATTAGAGGGTTAGTGCACAATTAATAATTCACACATTCAGAGGTGACACAAACATTTTTTACACTTCTGGACATTGCATAAAGCTACTGGACATTAATGGATCAAAGAAATAAATCCAACATAGCAAAAGAGGCAATGCGAAATAAAAGGCAGAATCTGTCAAAAACAGAACAGTCCGTAAAGACGAATTTAAAGATGAAACCAGACTTGCTCAAATGGAAAAACTCAAAACTAATGAAAGTTGCGTACATATCTGAGGATCACGCTCGTAAATTGGCAGATTTTTTCGAATTTTCTACAGAGAACTGTGCCCAGATTCGTGACAGACAGCAATGCTGTTTCTGCGCAGCGATCCCAAATATAACATCAACTTTGACATAGAAACTTTACTTGGCACAAAAACATGATAAGGAGAGGTTGCTACAGTAGTAAACAACTTCCAAGACTCAACAAAACAAAAAATTGCTCTAGTAAAAACATGGGTTGTCTCCCATAAGCGCTTTTCTTTAACGCCTTTCAGCTAGGCGCAGAAAGTGCAAATCAAGTATTTTCAAACGAAGAAGCATCAACATCATAACCAGAGGTATTGGGAGTTTTCTCAACCAAGCATAGTATATTGGATACATAAGTTTTAGCGTCTCCCTTTTCATTAGTCTTGGGCTTGCTACTCTCATCGAACAAATTTTTAGGAACAAGCCAAGCATAGTTATTTTCTAGTGCATCATTCATAGCTAGGAGTTTACATGGTATTGGTGCTTTAATTTCCCCACCATCATTAATATTATTAGTGTACCTTATTCTATCCATGTCCATTTTTTCAAGGAGACCAACAAAATTAGTATGAGAACCTAGCATATTAAATTTAGCAAAGACCTTTCTAGCCTCTCTTGCTAAACCACCAAATTCTCTAAGAAGAGTTTCTAGAACAAAATCTTTCTTTTCCCCTTCTTCCATATCACCAAGTGTGAGAAACATGTGTTGGATTATAGGATTGAGATTAACAAATTTAGTTTCCAACATGCGAACTAAAGCAGCAGCAATTTCATAGGTAGGTGCAAGTTCTACCAAGTGTCTATCTTCAAAATCTTCAGTAATACTAACATGATTGAAAAATTCTTCTATATTATTTCTCCCAACTATAGACCCACGTCCTACCGGTATGTCTTTTGTGGTAAAATTAAAAGGAAACATGATGCAATAAGCAAAAAGTAAACTAGGCAAACAAAGTAAAGACAAGTAACTATTTTTTTGTATTTTTGATATGGAGAGCAAGACAGTAAATAAAGTAAAACTAGCAACTAATTTTTTGTGTGTTTTGTTTAGGTGCAGCAAACAAAGTAGTAAATAAAATAAAGTAAGACAAAAACAAAGTAAAGAGATTGAGAAGTGGAGACTCCCTTGCAGCGTGTCTTGATCTCCCGGCAACGGCGCCAGAAATTTAGCTTGATACGCGTAGATGCACACGTCCGTTGGGAACCCCAAGTGGAAGGTATGATGCGTATAAGCAAGTTTCCCTCAGTATGAAACCAAGGTTTAATCGAACCAGTAGGAGCCAAGAAGCACGTTGAAGGTTGATGGTGGCGAAATGTGATGCGGCGCAACAACTTCCGGCGCCAACGTGGAATCTGCACAACAAAACCAAAGTACTTTGCCCCAACGAAACAGTGAGGTTGTCAATCTCACCGGCTTGCTGTAACAAAGGATTAAGCGTATCGAGTGGAAGATGATTGTTTGCAAGAAAATAGTAAAACACAATTGCAGTAGATTGTATGCTATGTAAAGAATAGGACCGGGGTCCACAGTTCACTAGAGGTGTCTCTCCCATAAGATAAAAGCATGTTGGGTGAACAAATTACAGTCGGGCAATTGACAAATAGAGAAAGGCATAACAATGCATATACATGATATGATAAATATAGTGAGATTTAATCCGGGCATTACGACAAAGTACATAGACCGCCATCCAACTGCATCTATGCCTAAAAAGTCCACCTTCAGGTTATCATCCGAACCCCATTCAGTATTAAGTTGCTAAGCAACAGACATTGCATTAAGTATGGTGCGTAATGTAATCGACAACTACATCCTTAGACATAGAATCAATGTTTTATCCCTAGTGGCAACAGCACATCACAACCTTAGAACTTTCTGTCACTGTCCCAGTGTCAATGAAGGCATGAACCCACTATCGAGCATAAATACTCCCTCTTGGAGTTAAGAGTACAAACTTGGCCAGAGCCTCTACTAATAATGGAGAGCATGCAAGATCATAAACAACACATAAACAATAGATTGATAATCACCATAACATAGTATTCTCTATCCATCGGATCCCGATAAACACAACATATAGTATTACATATAGATGATCTTGATCATGTTAGGCAGCTCACAAGATCCAACAATGAAGCACAACAAGGAGAAGACGACCATCTAGCTACTGGACCCATGGTCCAGGGGTGAACTACTCACTCATCACTCCGGAGGCGATCATGGCGTTGAAGAGTCCTCCGGAGATGAATCCCCTCTCGGCAGGTGCCGGAGGCGATCTCCGAATCCCCGAGATGGGATTCGCGGCGGCGCGTCTCGGAAGGTTTTCCGTATCGTGGCTCTCGGACTGGGGGTTTCGCGACGGAGGCTTTAAGTAGGCGGAAGGGTAGGTCGGGGGCTGACGAGGGGCCCACACCATAGGGCGGCGCGGGCCCCCTCGGCCGCGCGGCCCTATGGTGGCGGCGCCTCGTCGCCCCACTTCGTTATCTCTTCGGTCTTCTGGAAGCTCCGTGCAAAAATAGGACCCTGGGCGGTGATTTCGTCCAATTCCGAGAATATTTCCTTACTAGGATTTCTGAAACCAAAAACAGCAGAAAACAGCAACCGGCTCTTCGGCATCTTGTTAATAGGTTAGTTCCAGAAAATGCGTAAATACGACATATAATGTGCATAAAACATGTAGGTATCATCAATAAAGTAGCATGGAACATAAGAAATTATCGATACGTTGGAGACGTATCACTCGGTAGTGACCTTGACAACAGTGAGGGGTGGGAAAGAGGCTCTAGGTGGTGGTGGCATGGTCTCCCCCATGTAACCTAGGTTTAGTGAAGCTGGGTGGGTGACTAGCTTGAGTGCATTATTAGTTACTAAAGGCTAATTTTGCATAATACTCTATCTATCTCTGCATTTCTCGTTCTGCATGTTGTCTAGATCGACAAAAAATGTAATTTATTGCATTATTTTGCACTGTACATGTGAAACTCTTTCAGAAGGCATTGGCTTCATATATTAAAAAATACGCCCACTCAAATGCTAATACGGAAGACTTATGGGCTGTGCTTGAAGCGGAAACTGGTGAACCTTGGAAGAATTTAATGAGTGCCTGGATGAAGAAACCAGGATATCCTGTCATTAATGTTAAACAGGAAGGGGACGAAATCCAACTTGAACAGGTAAATATACTTCATGTGTATTGTGTTGTGCATTCATCCAAATGCTGACCACAAAGTACATACATATATACATGCACGACTTGTTTATATTTTCTTAATTATTTTATTAATGTACTTGTTGGTTTAGTTTTTGTTGACACAAAATTGTTGGTTTATTTTGTGGCGCATCTCTAAGAATCTTCTATTCCTCTACACACTAAACATGGATTAGACCTTTATTTTTTATTGCTTACTGTGAATATGTTGTGGAAGTGCTTTGTAGAATTCCTTTGAAAAGTGAAATGTACTCACGCATGAAAAAATGGAAATATCCACTAGTGCCTAAATTAGTATATCCAATCCTATAGTGCGAAGAGTTTATAAGGGAGTTCATGTTGTGCGAACCTGGAAAGCTAAGCCAGTTTTCTGCCGCATTATGTGCTTTGCCTGCTATATGGTAGTTTTTCATATGCAAACTTGGCCAATCATATAGGGGGCAATAGGCTCACAAGTGGTTTTGGAAGCTGTCCCTAGAGAGACTATCCTTATGTTTGATCCCATGCCCATCCTTAATTTAAGTTGCTATTTAATTAGCCATTTCTTCAGTCAATGTGCTACTGTTCCAACAAAATTCTCTTCTAACACATCATTCGCACATGCCCTACCAAACTGTGAGTTTCTTGTGGATATAGATAATTAATGGCCACCTATACAATGATGTCGATTGTTCCACAATCATGGGATGCACCAAAAACCAATATTACACGACTAAATTGAACATAGGGACAGGTACATTCGTCCATGTCATAGCCTGCCAGGGCCGTTATGCACGCAGCATACATAATAAGCTCAGGTACGGCCTTATTCCCTTCCTCACAACAAAATTATAGGAAATTCAACCTTACCCCAAGATGTTGGTGTCTAGTATATTTCACAGTTGTTGTCTCAGTTAGTCCCTACAAATTCCTTTAACTTTATATCTTTTCTAATAATGGATCATATGTTTACAGTATAGGAGGTATTCTCGGGCGAACATGAAATTTCACCTCAGAATCTATTGTTAATTGTAGTCTTATACAAATGAAGAACTAAGACGCTCTTGCATCATTCTTATGACATGAAGCTATATATTGTTAACCTTGCACTGATCTTATGTAGTAACAAATATAACCAACATACCAAAGTTTTTGTTGTTTTTTCATAGGGATACTGCTTCTTCATCCAACCACTAGTCGCCAAGATTAATTATATTGATCCAACAATAGGCTTGAGTTTAGGCGACTTTATAGATAAAAGAATTCTACTATAAATAATGCCCAACAACCCGACATCATAATCCTAATACAACGAGGGGCCAATGTTCTCACAGGCAAGATGAGGGTAACTTCAAAAGCTATTGTGGGGCATGCTGTCCTTTGTATTCCTAATACCCATGAAATACAAATTATGGGGGATGACCCAGTTGAGTGTTCTACCGAAGATGATCCCAAGTATTAAGTATTGAATTTACGTGATAAAGTCAACTGAGGCAACAAAACATACTACAAATTGGTTTCAATCTGCATAATGTTGAGCACTTCAATGTCAACGACCTTTCAGTAATGAACTTGATATTTGAATATTAAGAAGTACACTGTTGGTCGCAACTAGGAGATTATTCTGAAACAAGTTTTGACATCTTTGAGGCATCTATCATGGGGCACATTTTCATTGATGTGTGTTTCCAGTTTTTTGAGCAATTTACTTTTTGTGGGATAGTTTTTATTAGAGGAAACTTAGAAACATGGTTAATATTTCTTTTACTTAGGTTGAAAAGATGGGAAATGGAAATATTGACAAGCTTGCCTTTATATATATGTTGATCCATTATTGATATGTTATTTTGCTGCACATTTTCTTTTGTTGTAGGCCCAGTTTTTATTAAATGGATCCTCTGGATCTGGCTTGTGGGATGTGCCAATAACTCTAAGTTGTGCTTCATCAACCAAAATTTTCCTTTTGACAGAAAAGTATTATAAGTTGGATTTATGTGGTAAAAGTGAGAAAGAAGGAAGTTTTTTGATTAAGCTAAATATGAATAAAACAGGCTTTTACCATGTGAAGTATGATAGAGAACTTTCAGCAAAACTTCAAAATGCGTTAGAGGCCAACATGTTCTCTTCAATGGAAAAAATTGGTAAGCAAAACATATTTCACTATGAAGTTGTATTTGAAATGATTTTTTGAAACTTACTATAACATTATGTTTCCAGGCATATTAGAGAACGCGCGCATGCTTTCCATGGCCCGAAAAGACTCACTTGCATCACTGCTATATATATTGTATGCTTGTCGGAAAGAAGCCGACTATAGTGTGCTAACACACATAGATGATGTATGTACATCTTGGTTGACCAAGTAGTTCCATTATATTCATTTTTATTGAATATTAATTTTGTATGTGTATTTGTCCTTTGTTATACAGATAACTTCAACTATTGCCCAAATATTTACTGATGCTATGCCTAAATTGGTTGGTGATATAAAACAACTTTTCATCAAAGTTCTTATAGCACCTGCTGAGTATGGCATTTTACATTTTATATATTTATGTTTACTTAAATATACCTTGTTCATGTCAAATATACTATCAATCTTAATTATGTAGTTTTTCTCATTATTCCCATATTATTGCTTGATCCTCCTTTATATGCTCTACTTTTTACCAGAAAGTTAGGTTGGGACCCAATTAATGGTGAGGATGACCAGGATGTAAGTCTAAGATATATTCTATTGGTTGATCTTGTCAAACTTGGACACGATAAGACTATTAATGAAGGTGTTAGGCGTTTCAACATCTTTACTCGTGATCACAACACTTCAATACTTTCTCCGGATACTAGAACGGTCCAATCTTTTCCCTTTCTTCACATGGTGCTCCTATGCTTGTTTCCTCTGTTTGTTGACATGCAATATACTACAGGTTGCATACCTCTCCCTGATGCAAATGGCTAGTAGTACAAATAGATCTGGTTATGACGATCTTAGAAGATTCTATAGAGACTCAGCTGATAGGGAGGAAAAGTTGCGTATCTTAGGTGTGTGCGGTTATTCGACCATCTTAAATTAACAAAGATTCTTGTTCATATTTTGTTGGTTGTTATGAAAGCATTCTACATGATTTCAGGTGTATTATGTTATTGCTCGGATAAGGATATTGTTCTGGAGTCACTGGATTTAATTTTCACCAATGAGGTAGCCTATAAATTTGTTTCATCCTCCCTTGATATACAATGCATGTTTAAAATAAGCATGCAATTTAAGTTGAATTTACAAATCACATGCATCTCCTTCTTGCAGGTCCCTAATAAGGATGCAATTCATCTTCTTGAATTTATCAGTATAGATACACGTGAAACTGCTTGGAGCTGGTTGAAGGTTTGTTCTCGTATAACATTAATGTAGTAATTTAGAAATCTGAAACTTTTGATCGTGTTAGGAATTTTGGTTCTAGTGGGATTTTTTACCAACTAAAATAAGCTTGTAGGGTATTCTTTTGTGCTTCATAAGTACCCACCTCAAGTGGTATTGTCTTGATTGAGCTCATTTCTAGTACTACTAAATTTCTCCAACTTAGAGGTCGAAGGAGTTTAAATGTAAGGTATTATTAAATGGATATTATTTGGATTATATAACCTAATGAATTTACATTTTTTATGAAATCAACACACACTAGTCCAGTCACACCTTAAATATTTAATTTATGTGTGTTTAAGTAGCATACCATTAGACCGATGACTTTTAGAAGTACAATGAGGAGCTAACATGTAATGTTTGGGTTCAAATGGATGCAATGGATATGTACAAATCAAGGCTAACCTAGTACTGATCACCTTAATTCCTTCACTTAGTTTGACTCTATAATTTAATGTGGATGGACCCAATGCCTGACTTTCCTAGCTTCGCTCTTGAGTAGAATCATATTTAATTATTGGAATCAATAAAAAGTTGTGTGTGGAAATAACTAGATGTTCAGATTATTGTACATTGATGCACTAGATGAGGGTAAAGTCAACTATTTCATTAAATTTGCGAGGTAAACGTGCTATAACCGTTTAGATGATTTTGTATCACTTATGGATATTAAAAAAGGTACCCATGAGGTGCACCATGGCAATTACTGATGAGATCAACTATATTTTCAAATTTCCTTTTGGTATCTATTTTTGCCCTCTACTTTTACTTGAGTGTGATCTTGACTTATAAAACAGCTATTTTTTAAAGCAATATTAACTTTTTTCTATATCCTATTATTCCTCAGGATGTGGAAAATGATTCATGTTAATCTTACTGTGCCATTAGATATTTCAAGCGTCATTGGCTAAGACTTTTTCATGCGGGTTCTCGTGATTTCATTGATGTAATTTAGTCCTGAAGGCAAATCTCAATATCCATCATTACATTAATTTGTCTCATTCCTGTTAATCTTAGGAAAACTGGAATCATATTTTGAAGGTAGTTCCCGAGAAAGACCTATTATCGTGTATTGTGAACAACATTCTTCCACTGGTATATTCACCATAACTTTCTATCCGCAGATTTGGCAATTTTTTAACCTTTTTTCATTCAATCTCTCAGTTAATGTGTGCATTAGATCACTTCTAATGTGCACTATCTCTATTTTGTGACAGTTCACCTCCAATGATAAGGCAGAAGAGATCTCCAAGTTCTTCACAAACTGCACGGATCCGGCACTTCAGAGTGCGCTAAAAGGAAATCTCAAGATGGTGAATATAAATATGAGATGGATTGAGGGTATCCGCACTGAGCCTGGACTTGCCCAAGCGGTTCATGCACTGCTTCACAGGACCTAGTGTGCATTTTGCTGCTAGTGCTATGATTCTGATGATGCACTTTTTACTTTTATTACTGTGAACTGCAATACCATGCGCCGCTGCCTACAAAATGTCTCTCTTTTGCATAGAATGGTGCTTGAATATATGTCTCCCGATGTTAAGAAAGTTTCAAGCGGAATATGTTGGTTCGAAGAATGAACTATAGGGCGGGGAAATGAGACTTCCTAGGGTGAAATGCTTTTCACATCGATCGGAAAGAAATTCTTGAACCCAAATGTGAAGCAAACATTCTAATATTTCGAAGTCAAAGTTAAACACCCACATCTCCCAACAAATGAGTAGGCCCTAGCTTTATTTAACAATTGCAACATCGTGTCCTAGTCGTTAGACACAAAATTAGTGTTTGAAAGATACCTATAGTATCCTAGGATAACCCTTTTACACGGATCAAGGGTTAGATTGCAGTTAAGGTGATATGAGTAGGAATATGATGTCCAATTCATGGTGGATTGTACATTAAGGGGAATAATAGATAGTTAATGAAAACTCAAGAATCTAACAATGAATAAAAAGGAAGTTGGCATAGCCATCGTATGGTGTCCCCTAAAAATAGTTTGGAGGTTGTTGTGATGAAGGAATTATCAAACCTAGGTACGTGAGTATCACTACAACTCTGCAAGGAAAATCATACCTCATGGTGACGGTTCAATTTTTTCATGGGGACCCTTTCTCGTTACATCTCATTGTTTAGCATGAATTTCTTACGCTACAAGTCTTATCGCCGAAGGCGTATCATAGATCTACTGAGGAAAGCAACCATAGCGCAACAAAGAGAGATTTAGTAACGCAGTTAGGTTATTGTTAATGCTTAATGATGACCCACAAGTAGAGGGGGTGTATCGTAGTACTTTTTATAAATAAGAGTGTCGAACCCAACGAGAAGCATAAGATGTTGACGAGCAGTTTTGATCGAGGATTCACTGTAAACACTAGAAAACATGTTTGCAGGGGTATTTGGTATTGCAGGTAAATAAAGCACATGTAAATAAAATGCAGTAATAATAATTGCAGCGAGTGGCCCAATCCTTTTTATAGCAAAGGACAAGCCGGTTGTTTTACTTATGATGACCAAACGTTCCCGAGGACACACGGGAATTTTGTCAAGTGCTTTCGCTTCACATAGCTGAATAATCTTCAATGGTTTGGTAAGTGTTGTGTCGGTGAACCTATGCTAATGCACTACCCCATACTTGGACTAATGCATACTTGTGATTATACCTCTTGCAAGCATCTGCAACTACAAGAAAGTAATTAAGATAAATCTAACCACAGCCTTAAACTCTGAGATCCTACACTCCCTCGTGCACCGGTTTCCTAACGGGGGTTTGGGTTTCTATCCCTCCCGCAACCCCACAATTAGTAGCTAAATACATGATGCACTCCCCTAGGCCCATAAAGATGAAGTATCATGTAGTCGACGTTCACATGACACTACTAGAAGAATAACACCACAACTTAAATATCAAATCAGTGCATATTACTCAACATAGTTCCACTACTAACATCATGACTTCTCCCATGTCCTTAAGAATAATGATGAATAACAATCTGGACATAAAACTTAATTCAATGCTTTCACTCAATAGCATCAACTACAAGGATTAATCAACACCGGAAAAGTTTCCCCTATGAACTAGACAAGTATCAAACCCAAGATGTTACAGCGGGATGGCGTGGAGACGGCGGTGATGAAGGTACTGGTGGTGGAGATGATGGTGATGATGATCCTGATGAAGTCCAGCTCGATGGCGGTGACGATGGCGACGATTTCCCCACTCCGGAAAGGAATTTCCTCGGCAGTTCTGCCTGCTGGAGAGCTTTTCTTTCTCTCTAGTTCTCCGCCCCGTAGCGGCGGTGGAATATTTCTCTCGTCGCTCCCCTGATCTTAGGTTTCTCGGGGGTTGAAATATGCGAGGGGGATTGTCAGAAGTGGGCTAGGGCGCCCAGACCATGCCTAGGCGCGGCCTGGGGTGGGCCCGCGCCCAGGGGTTGTCTGGCACCCTCCTGGCCCATCTTGGCCTCCCCTTTTGGCTTCCTCCGTCATCTGGTAAAATAGGATTTTCTGTATATTTTCTGGAAATTGTTGTTCTTTAGAAATATGGTGTCTTGACGGTCCTTTTCTAGCAGAATCCTGGCTTCGATGCTTAATTCTCCCATAATCATCAAATATGTAAAAATAGATGGAAAGACATAAGTATCACATCTAAATATGAAATATATCAATGAATAAACAATAAATTATGATATAAAATGTTGATGCAAATTGGACGTATCAACTCCCCCAAGCTTAGACTTTTCGCTTGTCCCCAAGCGAAACTAAACTTAGTAAACCAGACCACGGGTTTATGGAGTGAAGTGTCGATAAACAAAATACGGACAAGAAGCATCATACTTACCATTACACAAGTCATTATAGACAGTAACTTCCTCTTATATAATTCAACTTGCTATGAGTAAGGAGTCACTAAAAGAGGTGCATAGAGAAAATCATAATTGGTGATGGCAAACTTTCGTTCTTGGTCAGAGAACAATTAACAGATTGTACTTATCTTTCAGGCAGAGTCTTTATTATAGAGCTTATTGCAGAAATCACATGCTTAATCATTACAATCTCTTTACAATCATAGAAAGCTTTCAGAGTTATATTCATTCAGATAAACACATTGTGCGAAGCAAGGAAGAATAGAAGAGAGGATTGAATGGATCAACACACATAAACGGTTGGATCACAACAATTCAAATGCTTGCTTGAGACAGAGGGAAATAGGTTTACTGACTCAGCAGAAAAGTAAAAGACAAGCCCTACGCAGAGGGAAGCAAGATTACTCATGTGCTAGAGCTTTTTGTTTTAAATGCAATAGGATTATTGAAAATAACATTTGAGAGGTATGCATGTCTATGTCAACGAATGACATCAAACAATCTATCATCCTTTCATATAGTGACCTCAAGAGCGCCTCCCATGTAGTTCTCCATTGCACACCATTATTTAGGATTGATGAAGTATTATAGGGAGCAAGTAAAACCCAAATTTTATTGATTCGACACAGGGGAGGTAAAGAATACTTATAAGCCTTAACAACTGAGTTGTCAATTCAGCTGCACCTGGAAAAGCACTAATAACGGGGGTGATGTGAAAGCAGCAGTAATATGAGAGCAGTAGTAACAGTAACACAACAGCAGTAGCAGTAATATGAGAGCAATGGCACCACAAAATAGTTGATACTACTTCCAATGACATGTAGGAACAAGTATATGATGATGAAAGATGGACCGGGGTTCCCAGCTATCTACACTAGAGGTAACTCTCCAATAACAAGTGTTGGGTGAACAAATTACAGTTGGGCAATTGATAGGATTGAAATAGCATTAAGACAGAACATCAAGATTATTAATCATGTAGGCATGTTTTCCATATATAGTCATACGTGCTCACAATGAGAAACTTGCATAACATCTTTTGTCCTACCAGCCGGTGGCAGCCGGGCCTCTAGGGAATCTACTGGAAATTAAGGTACTCCTTTTAATAGAGCACCGGAGCAAAGCATTAACACTCCGTGAAAACATGTGATCCTCATATCTAAGCCTTCCCCTCCAGTTATCCCAGTTGCTGTCACTCTGGGGCCTCGGGTTCCGGACATAGACAAGTGCAAACAACTTGTAGATACAATCTAAGCAATAAGTATAGAGCTTAAATCTAAGATCATGCCACTCGGGCCCTAGTGAAAAGCATTAAACACAACAAGATTGCAGCAACAATAACTTCACAAACTTATATAGATAGACTAATCATAATGTAACAATCCATCGGATCCCAACAAACACAACACCGATTACATCAGATGAATCTTAATCATGTAAGGCAGCTCATGAGATCATTGTATTGAAGTACATGGGGGAGAGAGTACCAACTAGCTACAGCTAGAACCCGTAGTCCATGGGGGAACTACTCACGGAGCATGATGGAGGCGGTGGCGTCGATGGAGATGGCTTCCGGGGGCACTTCCCCGTCCCGGCGGCGTGCCGGAACAGAGATTCTGTCCCCGAATTGGAGTTTCGCGATGGCGGCGGCGCCCCTGGAGTCTTTCTGGAGTTTCGTCAATTCGTGTCGAAGATTTAGGTCAGGACGGCTTAAATAGGCGAAGAGGCGGAGTCGGAAGGGCCACGAGGCCCCCTCACAGTAGGGGGGCGCCCCCCCTAGGCCGCGCCGCCACCGTGTGGGGCCCTCGGGCTCCCCCTCTGGTCCCACTCGGCTCTGGAAGCTTAGGAAAAATAAGGTTCGGGCATTGATTTCGTCCAATTCGAGAATATTGCCCGAACAGCCTTTCTGGAACCAAAAACAACAGAAAACAGGAACTGGCACGGTGGCATCTTGTTAATAGGTTAGTTCCGGAAAACGCATAAAAACATTATAAAGTGTGAGCAAAACATGTAGGTATTGTCATAAAACAAGCATGGAACATCAGAAATTATAGATACGTTGGATACGTATCAAGCATCCCCAAGCTTAGTTCCTACTCGCCCTCGAGTAGGTAAACGATAAAAAGAATAATTTCTGTAGTGACATGCTACTTACATAACCTTGATCATACTATTGTAAAGCATATGAGATGAATGAAGTGACTCAAGTCAATGATCTATAGTTGCTAACAAGTAGATAACATATAGCAAAAAATTTCATGAATAGTACTTTCAAGACTAGCATCAAAAGTCTTGCATAAGAGTTAACTCATAAAGCAATAAATTCAAAGTAAAGGCATCGAAGCAACACAAAGGAAGATTTAAGTTTCAGCGGTTGCTTTCAACTTTCAACATGCATATCTCATGGATAATTGTCAACACAAAGTAATATAATAAGTGCAAATAAGCAAGTATGTAAGAATCAATGCACAGTTGACACAAGTGTTTGCTTCTAAGACGGAAGGAAGTAGGTAAACTGACTCAACATAAAGTAAAAGAAAGGCCCTTCGCAGAGGGAAGCAGGGATTAAATCATGTGCTAGAGCTTTTTAAGTTTTGAAATCATATAGAGAGCATAAAAGTAAAGTTTTGAGAGGTGTTTGTTGTTGTCAACGAATGGTAGCGGGTACTCCAACTACCTTATCAACCAGACTTTCAAGAGCGGCTCCCATGAAGGACGTTATTTCTACCACCAAGGTAGATCATCCCTCTTCTCTTTTGTTTACACATGCATTTTATTATTTATGGATGACACTCCTCCCCACCTTTTCTTTCTCCAGCCATGGCTAACCGAATCCTCTGGTGCCTTCCAACAATCTCATACCATGGAGGAGTGTCTTTTTTTTTCTTTTCTTCTTTTTGCAAAATTAAGTTGCTCGCTGATTGATCAGGGCAAAGCATGTGAAGAGAATTATTAATGCAAGTTAATTAGTTGGGGCTGGGAACCCCATTGCTAGCTCTTTTTGCAAAATTATTGGATAAGCGGATGAGCCACTAGTCCATTGGTGAAAGTCTGTCCGAAGTAAATGACAAGATCGAAACATAAAACACCACATACTTCCTCATGAGCTATAAAACATTGCCACAAATAAGAGATAATAGCTTTTGAATTGTTTAAAGGTAGCACATGAAGTATTTACTTGGAATGGCAGAAAATACCACATAGTAGGTGGGTATGGTGGACACAAATGGCACAGGTTTTGGCTCAAGGTCTTGGATGCACGAGAAGCATTCCCTCTCAGTACAAGGCTTTGGCTAGGAAGGTTGTTTGAGGCAAACACAAGTATGAACCGTTACAGCAAAACTTACATAAGAACATATTGCAAGCATTATAAGACTCTACACTGTCTTCCTTGTTGCTCAAACACTTTTACCAGAAAATATCTAGACCTTAGAGAGACCAATCATGCAAACCAATTTCAACAAGCTCTACGGTAGTTTTCCACTAATAGGTTTAAACTACATGGTGCATGAGCTTAAACATGATCTACTTGAGAGCTCAAAACAATTGCCAAGTATCAAATTATTCAAGACAATATGAAGCATTTTATGTTTCCAACCAAATATCAATAAGTGCAACGGTTTTCAACTCCGCCATGAACATTAAAATAAAGTTAAGAACACCAGTGTTCATATGAAAAAGCGGAGCGTGTCTCTCTCCCACACAAGGATTGCTAGGATCCGAATTTATTCAAACACAAACAAAAATAAAAACACACATACGCTCCAAGTAAAGCACATATGATGTGACCGAATAAAAATATAGTTTCAATAGAAGAAACCTGATAAATTGTTGATGAAGAAGGGGATGCCTTGGGCATCCCCAAGCTTAGACGCTTGAGTCTTCTTGAAATATGCAGGGATGAACCACGGGGCATCCCCAAGCTTAGACTTTTCACTCTTCTTGAACATATATCATCCTCCTCTCTTGACCCTTGAAAACTTCCTTCACACCAAACTTCTCATAAACTTCATTAGAGGGGTTAGTACTCAAAAAACTTTAATCCACTTTAGTCCTGTAGTGACACATTGCAAGAACTCAATAAAACATTAGCTACAGCTCTCCACGTCTAGAAAGCCTCACTTAAAATCCACAAGAGACAATGCAAAAAACAGAGACAGAATCTGTCAAAACAGAACAGCCAGTAAAGACGAATTTTTAAGAGGTACTTCCGTTGCTCAAATCAGAAAAATCAAAACGAATGAAAGTTGCGTACATATCTGAGGAACACGCACGTAAATTGGCAGATTTTTTTGAGTTACCTACAGAGAGCCCTGCCCAAATGCGTGACAGATAGAAATCTGTTTCTGCGCAGAAATCCAATCTAGTATCAACCTTCTATTAGAGACTTCACTTGGCACAACAATGCAATAAAATAAAGATAAGGAGAGGTTGGTACAGTAGTAACAACTTCCAAGACACAACAAAACAGTAGAAAAATAAAGACATGGGTTATCTCCCAGGAAGTGCTTTCTTTATAGCCATTAAGATGGGCTCAACAATTTTAATGATGCTCACGTAAGGATGAGAGCTGAAGCAAAAGAGAGCATAAAAAAAACAAGTTCAAAACACATTTGAGTCTAACCCACTTCCTATGCATAGGAATCTTGTACACAAATAAATTCATGCAGAACCAAGTGACAAGCATAAGAACATAAAACAAGAGTAACTTCAAAATTTTCAGCATATAGAGAGGTGTTTTAGTACCATGCAAGTTTCTACAACCATATTTTCCTCTCTCATAATAATTTTCAGTAGCTTCATGGATAAACTCATCAATATAACTATCACATGCAGCATACTTTTCATGATCCATAAACACATAATTTTTATCAAGCTTAAAAATAATAGGATCAGAACTTTCAAAACCACTTTTATCAATACTATAACAAGATGATTGATCAATCTCAAAAGATATGGGACTCCTAGATAAAGTCAAGACTTCTCCAATCCCATTTTTATTAGTAGTACAATTAATATTATCAAGTAACATAGGACCATCATCTAGAGCTTTATCATAAACATTTGCTAAGAAAAATTCTTTAGTACCATGCATTTCGACATCAGGCACAAACAAAGCATTATCATAAGATTTATCAAAATAGCATGGATTATCATAGATAACAGTAGCATAATCATTCTCACAAGTTTTACTCATAGGTAATATTTCAAGAGAATCCACAGGCATATAACATTCATCCTCTTTTGGTAAGCATGGAGGACAATCAAATAGTGTAAGAGATAAAGAGTTACTCTCATTAGAAGGTTGGCATGGGTAGCTAATCCATTCTTCCTCATTTTGTTCATCACTCTCCTCCTCTTTTTCATCCAATGAGCTTTCAGGTTCATCAATTTCTTCTTTCACGGGTTCCTGCAAATTGTGAGTGCATTCTTGTGCATTAATGAGTCTCTCTTTATAATCAATGATATAAGGATTATCACTGTAACTTTCTATGCAAAAATTAAGGATAGAAGATACATAATCTTTAAGGTCCTTACAAACAACACAAGTTTCATAATTTTTAGACATGAAGGATTCTATCTCAGAGGCTCCCATAAATATGACAAATTGTTCTACCTCTTCGAACCCAAAATGAATATAGCTATTACAATTATAGTTCTTAATTAAAACTTCCTCACTAAAGCCACATTGAAATTTCAGATGTTTAGTATCCTCTTTAGAGCAACAGTTTATATCATGGCGTTTAAGCAAGATTTTAGCAATTGTATTCAATTTTTCTATCACAGCACTCATAACTTTACCCTTTCTTGATTCTCTATAATTATTATATAATACTATAAGCTCCAAATAGGTTGTGGGTTCTCCCATAACATCAGTTTTTAATTTTTAGGTTTTTCAAATTTTTATGGATTTTCGGGTATATAGGGAAAATAAAACAAGACAAAAAGAAACTAAGCAAAAGTAAACTAAGCAAAATAATACTAGGCAGAAATAAACTAAGCACAAATAAACTAGACAAAAGTAAACTAAGCAAAACAAAATAAAATAAAAACAGAGAGAGAGGTAGAGTGTACTCCCCAGGTGAACTTATGAGTAGAGCTATGCCTCCTCGGCAATGGCGCCAGAAAATAGTCTTGATGACCCACAAGTATAGGGGATCGCAACAGTATTCGAGGGGAAGTAAAACCCAAATTTATTGATTCGACACAAGGGGAGGTAAAGAATACTTATAAGCCTTAACAACTGAGTTGTCAATTCAGCTGCGGAAAAGCACTAGTAACAGGGGTAATGTGAAAGCAGATAATATGAGAGCAGTAGTAACACAGCAGTAGCAGTAATATGAGAGCAATGGCACCAGAAAATAATTGATACTACTTCCAATGACATGTAGGAACAAGTATATGATGATGAAAGATGGACCGTGGTTCCCAGCTATCTACACTAGAGGTAACTCTCTAATAACAAGTGTTGGGTGAACAAATTACAGTTGGGCAATTGATAGGATTGAAATAGCATTAAGACAGAACATCAAGATTATTAATCATGTAGGCATGTTTTCCATATATAGTCATACGTGCTCGCAATGAGAAACTTGCATAACATCTTTTGTCCTACCAGCCGGTGGCAGCCGGGCCTCTAGGGAATCTACTAGAAATTAAGGTACTCCTTTTAATAGAGCACCGGAGCAAAGCATTAACACTCCGTGAAAACATGTGATCCTCATATCTAAGCCTTCCCCTCCGGTTATCCCACTGTCACTCTGGGGCCTCGGGTTCCGGACATAGACATGTGCAAACAACTTGTAGATACAATCTAAGCAATAAGTATAGAGCTTAAATCTAAGATCATGCCACTCGGGCCCTAGTGACAAGCATTAAACACAACAAGATTGCAGCAACAATAACTTCACAAACTTATATAGATAGACTAATCATAATGTAACAATCCATCGGATCCCAACAAACACAACACCGATTACATCAGATGAATCTCAATCATGTAAGGCAGCTCATGAGATCATTGTATTGAAGTACATGGGGAGAGAGTACCAACTAGCTACAGAGAACCCGCAGTCCATGGGGGAACTACTCACGGAGCATGATCGAGGCGGTGGTGTCGATGGAGATGGCTTCCGGGGCACTTCCCCGTCCCGGCGTGCGGAACAGAGTCTGTCCCCCGAATGGAGTTTCGCGATGGCGGCGCCCCCAGGTCTTTCGGAGTTTCGTCAATTCGTGTCGAAGATTTAGGTCAGGACGGCTTAAATAGGCGAAGAGGCGGAGTCGGAAGGGCCACGAGGCCCCCTCACAGTAGGGGGGCGCCCCCCCTAGGCCGCACCGCCACCGTGTGTGGGGCCCTCAGGGCTCCCCTCTGGTCCCACTCTAGCTCTCTGGAAGCTTCCGGGGAAAATAAGGTTCTGGGCATTGATTTCGTCCAATTCCGACAATATTGCCCGAACAGCCTTTCTGGAACCAAAAACAACAGAAAACAGGAATTGGCACTGTGGCATCTTGTTAATAGGTTAGTTCCGGAAAACGCATAAAAACATTATAAAGTGTGAGCAAAACATGTAGGTATTGTCATAAAACAAGCATGGAACATCAGAAATTATAGATACGTTGGAGACGTATCAAGGATCTCTCCAGTACATAATGTGTGGAGCATTGTTTGATTATTTGTTTATTATATTTTTTTTTGGGATGGGCACCCACCGTCTTGCTATTTTTGCAAAATTAAGGACTTAGCACATTATTCATGCTAGTCACGAAATGAAGTCATGAAAAGACAATAAACCATTCAATACTTCCTCATGAGCTAAAAACAAAACACAAAACATGTAGTAATGTTTGAAGGTTTTAAAGGTAGCACACAAGCAATTCACTTTAGAGTGGCAGCGAAATACCACATATAGGTATATCTGGTGGACAAAAATGGCATGCGTTTTTGGTTCATGGTTTGGATGCACGAGAAGCATTCCCTCTTAGTACATGTCTTTGGCTAGCAAGGTTGTGTAGCAAGCATAAGAGTTGAGCGAAACAAGCAAATATACATGTGATAGAAAACAATCATGCAATCTTCCTTGGAAGTACAAACGATTCAATCCTAAGAATATTAAGCTTATGATCCAACAAGAAAGAAAGATAAAGGAATAATATATCTACATGTATTTTTCTCTTTTCTACTTAAGCCTCAAAGTAATGTTGCTACTAACCAATGCTAAGTTTGACAAGACCCAATAGAATTACTTGATGCTTCGAATAATGATACCAATACTAACCAACAGGATTAATCATATGATGGAAGTTAATTACAAACTAAAGTAAGATGTGCAGAATGTAAATGATAAAAACTTCCCATTAATATTCCATAACGACAAATCACACCAAGGGATACATAGATAATTAACTAAAGGAGAGATACTTCCACATTGTAAACTATCCTATATGATAACTCCGTTACTCATGATACGACTCTACTGAAAAGTAAATAGGTCAAAGATAATAGTGTGATACCGCGGCACTCCCCCAAGCTTGGAACAAGCCAAGGGGATGCCAATACCAACGACGAATTACTCCTTCGGCGGTGGTGGTGCATCCTTAATAAGCTTATCAACCAGTTCCTTCAACTCATCAATCTCGTAGGTGAGAATACGAATCAACTCCGTGTTGTGATCAATACAATTCATGAATCTGCCAGACTATGAATCCTAGCTCTTGGAATTAATCCCCCATCCTTCCTCAGACTCAGAGCTTCCTTTCCCTGCATTGTTAGAACGATCCATATCCCATCCAGCGGGTAACCGCCTGAGGCACCCTTTCAAATTGATGCTTATGAATTAAAGTATGGAAGGGTTTACGCTTGCTTGAATACGGTGTCCTCTCTGCTAGGATCTAACATGGAATCCCTCCTCCAGCACTAATCCGAGCTCCTTTCTTGAACTTGAGTGGGTCTTCCACCACTCCAATATTTGCAATGATGGTGCGAGGAGGTGAGCACCGGTCTTCTACTACTTCCTCTTCAGCTTCACTCTTGACCTCCTCCTCCGGCTTTGGATCTTGGAGATCATCTTCCGGCAGCTCCTTGCCCTTGTTGTTGTTGGTGGAGACCATGGTGCCTCCAAAACCGAGAACAAATCTTGGCAGAAACAGCTCGAAAAAAAAACATGACGAGAACATGATGTACGAACCTCAGGGGATCCGGCGGATTATATAGCAAAAAGTTTCGTAATAAAAGGAAGGGAACAAGGCGAAACCGGGTCGGAGAGGGGCTCCAGGGCGCCCAAACCATGCCTAGGCGCGGCCTGGAGTTGTCCCGCGCCTAGGGGTGGTCTGGTGCCCCTGGGCACCTTCTCCTATCCGTTTCCGTCTCGTAATTTTTAATATTTAGCAAAAACAACAAAAACATAACCTGGAAAGTTTACGCAAACTTTTTCTTACGAAAACTGTTGCCTATTCGAAAACGGACTCTGCAGATTCCTGGATTTTCTCCTTAATGAATTCTTCCAGAGTCACAACTTGAATAATATCAATATCTTCATTATAAGAATCTCCAGAAATATAATGTTTGATTCTTTGCCCATTCACCACTTGTGTAGTATTATCCTTCAACGAAACAATTTTTATTCCACCGGAACGATACACCTCTTCAATAATAAAAGGTCCTTCCCATTTCGAGAGTAATTTTCCTGCAAAAACCCTGAGACGAGACCTATACAATAGAACTTTATCACCAACATGGAACACTCTCTTAAGAATTCTCTTATCATGCCACTTTTTAACCTTCTCTTTAAAGAGTCTAGCATTTTCATAAGCTTCATTCCTCCATTCATCTAAAGAACTCAAGTCAAGCAACCTTTTCTTACCAGCTAGTTTAAAGTCTCTATTAAGTTCTTTCACTGCCCAATAAGCTTTGTGTTCTAATTCTAAAGGCAAGTGACAAGCTTTTCCATAAACCATTTTGTAAGGAGACATACCCATAGAATTTTTATAAGCAGTTCTATAAGCCCATAAAGCATCATTTAACTTACTAGCCCAACTCTTTCTAGATCTATTAACAGTGTTTTGCAAGATCGATTTAATCTCTCTAATTTATAATTCTACTTGCCCACTTGTTTGAGGATGATAGGCTGAAGCAATTCTATGATTAACATCATATCTAGAAAGAGTCTTTCTAAAACCACCATGAATAAAATGAGAACCTCCATCAGTCATAAGATATCTAGGCACATCAAATCTAGGGAAAATAATATCTTTAAGCATTTTTAATGAGGTCTCACCATCAGCACTCTGTGTAGGTATAACTTCTACCCATTTAGTAACGTAATCAATAGCAACAAGTATATGAGTATAACCTTCTGAAGGAGGAAAATAACCCATAAAGTCAAATTCCCAACAGTCAAATGGTTCGATAATAAGAGAATAACTCATAGGCATTTCATTGCGTCTAGAAATATTACCAACTCCTTGACATTCATCACAAGATAAAATAAACTTGCTTGCATCCTTAAAAAGAGTAGGCCAATAAAAACCTGATTGTAGAACATTTTGTGCAGTCCTATCTCCAGTATGATGTCCTCCATAAGCACTACCATGACATTTTCTCAATATCTCTTGTTGCTCATATTCCAGGACACAAATTCGCATAATACCATCCAATCATTCTTTATATAAGTGTGGGTCATCCTAAAAATAATGCCTCAAGTCATAGAAGAATTTCGTTCTTTGCTGAGCTGTAAATATTGGAGGCAAATACTTGGAAACAATAAAGTTAGCATAATCAGCATACCAAGGACTTTCACGCGAAGTTACTTTTATTGCAGCTAATTGTTCATTTGGAAAACGATCATTAACAGGAATAGGATCATAAGAAATGTTTTCCAATCTAGATAAATTATCAGCAACATGATTTTCAGTGCCCTTCCTATCTACAATATGCAGATCAAACACTTGTAAAGGAAACAGCCATCTAATAAGCCTAGGCTTAGCGTCTTTATTTTCCATAAGGTACCTAATAGCAGCATGATCAATATGAATAGTAACTTTCGAATCAACAATATAAGGTCTAAACTTATCGCAAGAAAAGACTACAACTAAGAATTCTTTTTCAGTAGTAGCATAATTCTATTGAGCAGTATCAAGAGTCTTACTAGCATAATGAATAACATTCAACTTCTTATCTACTCGCTGTCCAAAAACAACACCTACTGCAAAATTACTAGCGTCGCACATAATTTCAAAGGGTAAATTCCAATCAGGTGGTTGAATAATAGGAGCAGTGGTTAAAGCCTTCTTTGGGGTTTCAAAAGCTTCCTTACAATAATCATCAAAGACAAAAGATACATCCTTTTGGAGAAGATTAGTAAGAGATTTTGAAATTTTAGAGAAATCTTTAATAAATCTCCTACAGAAACCAGCATGACCAAGAACACTACGAATACCTTTAACATCCCTAGGACATGGTATTTTCTCAATTGCTTCCACTTTGGCTCTGCCACTTCAATACCTCTTTCAGAAATTTTATGTACAAGAATAATTCCTTCATTTACCATAAAGTGGCATTTCTCCCAATTAAGAACAAGATTAGTTTCTTCACATCTCTGTAAAAATTTATCAAGATTGTACAAACAATTATCAAAAGAAGTCTCATAGATGGAGAAATCGTCCATGAATACCTCCACAATTTCTTTACGAAGACCATGAAAGATAGTAGACATGCATCTTTGAAATGTAGCAGGAGAATTACACAAACCAAAAGGAATACGTTGATGACCCATAAGTATAGGGGATCGCAACAGTCTTCGAGGGAAGTAAAAAAACAAATTTATTGATTCGACACAAGGGGAGGTAAAAAATACTTATAAGCCTTAACAACGGAGTTGTCAATTCAGCTGCACCTGGAAAAGCACTAGCAGGGGTGATGTGAAAGCAATAGTAATATGAGAGCAATGGCAATAGTAACACAACAACACTAGCAGTAACACAGATGAGATGGCACAAAAAGTTTACGATGTGGTGATGTTTTATTTCTACATCACAATTTTCACTACAACATAAATGATATTTATTGACAAACCCCTTATGTCACTTAATATCCAGATTTTTTCAACAAATATGTGCGGGTGACAAAAATGTGTCGTCACTAATTTTGTCAATAAAGGTGCGTCATAAAAATCGCTAAACACGGCTTGCATTTTTTCGTCATCGATCAACTTATATTCGCTGACGATGTTTGTTTTGTCAAGAGTCATGTATAATAGGTGACTAAAATATTTGTCATGCTATATATGAACATTTTGTCATTGTGGATATGACATGCCATCATTATAGACGTGGCATTTTGTTAATTACGTGAATTTTACTGACGTGACATTATGACAAGTGGGACCCAATGGTTATTACAGGCGGACAACATCTAGGCATATCTCAGACCAGGCCAGAAAAAGCCCGAGCTTAAAAGCCACAGCCCAATCCCAACCAGAAGCCCAGATTTCACGCATAAGCCTGGCCCGATGGGAAGCCCGAAAACCCAAAGCCCGGCCCAATCCGATTTCCACCCGGTCCCAGGCCCGGTCCAAACCGGACCACCCGGTCCCAGGCCCGGTCAACCGGATTCCAGACCGGCCGAGTCCGAGTCTGTCTCGACCAGATCTATTCTGGGTCGGTTATTTTCGTACTTTTCGACCCGAGGTCGTCAAACGCCTATATAAGTCCCCGGGACGCCCCAAAGTAGCTTTAGACCACGTTTAAGATAAACCCTAGTTCTTAGCTGTGTGCTCTGCAAAACTATTGAATCCCTACACCATATTGCTTGATTTGGTGTAGATCTGAAAGTCTTGTGTGATCTCTCGTTCCATTGGGAATTGGTAGATTGCAACTTACCGCTTCGTGGCCGGCGGCTACGTGCGCAAGTGTGTGGAGTTGCGAATATCTTGCAGGGTTGAGAGCTGTTACATTGGCGACAGGGATCAATCGAGAGATCTCGTTGCGTCATACAAGTTATCATCCACTACATCGTCGTGTTCATCCGCTGTGTTCATTCTGTGATCATCATCACCACCGTTGCTTACTCAGAAGATCGGGCCACCCCTTATCATCTTGGTATCAGATTTCAGTGTTTCCTCGGTAAGCCATCCACAATCCACCCCATAGTTGAGTTGTGATTGATTTTCTATCCAGAAAAAGCCAAAAAAAATTAGGGTTAGGGTTTGCCATAGCCATAGATTGCACTAATTTCGAGTTTTAGTTGCTTTTCGTATTTATTTTTGCGTATCTTTATCTTTCTTCTAGTAGAATTGTTAGGGTTTGTGTTTCTATCTCATCTATTTAATCATCTAGAGTCAGTTTTTGTTTACTCCTAGTCCACATAGCATAAAGTGTGTTTGTCCAAACCATAGCCACAGCCTTTCGATATACGTGACTAAGAATGTGGGGACCCTGGAATACATATCCGAAATACCCTGTTATGCATTTCTCTCACGACCCCAAGATCATTCTGCCGTGAGAACATAACCGAACTGAATATCCAGATTACAATCATCCATTACAAGTACCGAATAAATAGTCTTACAATAAAGGGGTCACATGACCCAGTCTTACATAAATGCCACAGTGGGCAAGTTCACACAAACATAGCAGCGGATACACGTCATCATCGTCGGGCCCAAATCATGCCTTTAGACCTACAGGCAGCTGACTTGGAGATCGTCCTAGGTCGCATAGTCGTCCTGGTAGCCTCCATCCTCTTCGAAGTCCTCCTCATAGTCTGGCCAAGTAAATAGCCAGGGACAAAGCCGTGAGTACATTTGGAATTGTACTCGCAAACCATCACAAGGGGTGCTATCATAAACCATCTACGGGAGACGAGAGGGAAACGATAGTTTCTCTCGTGGATATAGCATGCATCAGTTTCTCTTGTGGATATGGCATGCATCAGTTTTCTCTTGTGGATATAGCATGCATCAGTTTCTCTTGTGGATATAGCATCCCGACATCTCAAGTGATGGGGACACTAAGACTGTTCCCGTAGCACTTCTATATCTTGTTGAAGAAGATACTTCAGAAGATATCCTATGACATCTCTATATCTTTATTGAAGAAGAGTTAGCATTCCGCCATCTCAATTGATGGAGCTGCTGGGGAAGTCCTATGACATCTCTATATCTTTATTGAAGAAGAGTTCCTTTTCCCATGAAACATTAGTAGAGGTTCCCTCTTTCTTTTATATCCGGCGACCATCTCCATATGGTCGACACACACCCTTTTCCGGCACTCTTCCGGTACATTCAACACAACACATTCTTTGCAAAACACTTGTCAAAACAAAACTCAAAGCTCAGGTTAAGGTTGGCCTTTTCAACTTGTCCATGACCGCGGACGCGGCTATTCGAATAGTTTCAACTCTGCAGAGTGTGCGCACTTTCACCACAAGAACCAACAAATCCGCCGGGATCAACCCCGGTTCGTCATACAAAAGTATGCGAGTCTCGGATAGTCAGTCATAGTCTTTCGCTCGCCTCCATTGACATGAGATCCTTCCCTGCGGGCTTACCCCTTCCCGGCACCCCGGCGGCATACCTTCTCATGAGCGTATCCCCGGCGCCACGACGGAAGACCCTCAGTAATCGTCCGGCTATAGACAACTACAGTGTATTGCCTCCTTCAGAGCGCAACCCGGCGTCAGAGGTCTTCGTGACCCTCCTAGAGAGTTGTGAAGGGGTCTCACGTCAACTTTGTCGAACTACGGACTAAGCCCGTGCCCACTTTGGGTGATGTGGCTGCGCTGTAAAGTTGGTTCGGCGAACACTTATACGCAGTGCTCGTTTTTCCCATCCCACCTTAACCTTTCTCATTTCATCATCCACACAACACTTATCCAACACATTTACCAAACACCTTTGCTTTCACAAACCTTACACTTGAGTAAGCCTCCCTCACTCAAGGTTTTCTCAAAACATTTACAACAAGGTAATCCTTGAGGGGTTCCCATCCTAAAGTTTCATGAGAGGAAATCTACCACTTATCTATGTGGTCGAAAAGACAACCATAGACCTTTCATGAGTTGTGGGTGAGGGACAAAAGAGGTCTCACTCTTGCTTAAGGTAAGCATGTGTAAGACAACAATTATTATATTATGCCTCAGATTTTAGGAGTGTTATACTACTACTTTTAATTAGAGCAGGAATTAACCAAATAATTAGGCTGGGCATATTCATCTCATTTTGAGAATACACCAAGATCATGGCATTGATACTTCTTCCTCAAATGGTGTAGGGGTAGTGTCGGCTACCTTGTAAAGTGAGGATACAAGCAAGATGGATACACTAGATGCCCAAGTGGAGTGACATGGTCAAGATACCATGCATACCAATCACACGAGACAATGGTGGAGTATCACCACTAGGGAGTACCCCACTTTGAAACATACACATATGACAATAGATAACGAACAACACACATAGAGATCAAGGTGCTTTGGATACCAACAAATGACATCCAACTAGACACCAATTCAGAGTTCAAAGATGGCTTGCCTTGGTTGGCTTGTCCCTGGTCTTCCTCAAGATCTTCTCCAAAGTCCTCCCCTTCAACTTCACCCTCGTTCGTATCTAACGTCGCAATAGTAAATGGTATACATAATCAATACACAAACAAGGGAACCAAAGGTAATTTGGTAAAATATGCAAAACATGCAGGGGAGTTGTTTGACAGTAACCAAAGATGGGTGGTTTAATTTTAAATCAAATAGGGGTAATGGTTTAAATAACATAATCCAAATTTAAACCTATCATTGCATGTAACACACATACACTTATAACCAGAGACAAAATTTTA
Source organism: Lolium multiflorum (assembly GCA_030979885.1). Taxonomy (NCBI): domain Eukaryota; kingdom Viridiplantae; phylum Streptophyta; class Magnoliopsida; order Poales; family Poaceae; genus Lolium; species Lolium multiflorum. The sequence goes on along the minus strand of CM061753.1, from coordinate 328,029,204 downwards.
TGAACAGAGACCAATGATATTTTTCCTAGATGCACAGTAACAATATAAAACTAACACAATTGGATTCATCCAAAAATATTAATTTTTCAATTTTTAGAATTAGAAATACTAACCAGAATACAGTGATCATGTTTAATACCTCAGAAATTGTACAAAAATCCTAAAATTACAAGACTAGTGGCATTTGAAAGATAATTTTATACTGGTTCTAATGCAATTTGATTCATGTCAATCTGAGTTACCAAACTATTTTTATTAACGAAACAGTGCACCAGTAGATTTCCATTTTTAATTCCTGTTTAACAAATTTTCAAAAATTAAAAAGGGCGGGAACGCCCTGGGCCGTGCAGTGCTGCGCAGATGGGCCGGCCCAGTGGGGCTCTCCGGTGGCCGCAGAGAAAAAAAGAAAAAGAAAAGGCCGGGGGCCCGTGGCGGGCCAGGCCGGCCGACGTGGCCATGCACGCGGACGTGGCCGTGCATGCGCCATGCGGCCGCCCGATCTGGATCCGACGGCCCAGATCTGGCGCGTCGTCGACGTCCGCGGCGCTCGCCGGCGCGGAAGAAGAAAGGGAGCGGCCAGGGGCTTACCGGCGGCTGGCGACTGCGCGGATCGGTGCAGGCGGGTAGGTGGCGTAGGTGTGCTGCTCGTGCGTGTGCTGGCGGCGTCCAGGGGCTGCTGCTCCTCCTCGCTCGGCGTCGTCTGCGTCACGGACGGCGTCGGAGCGTCGCGAGCGTCGGCGTCCTGCGGTGCTCCTGGGGAGAAGAAAAGAGGGGCAGGGTCAGGAGATGCAGGGGGTGGCGTGGGTGAAGGAGATCAGGGGAGGGGAGTGGCGTTGGCGCCGTGGTGGTGACCTCCTGCGCGTCACCCGCGCGGTGACCGTGGTGAGCGCCTCGGCGCGTCGCAGCAGTGGCGCGGCTGCTGCTCAAGCAGCCAGGGGCGGAGTGGAGCAGCCTAACGGCGTGGTGTGAGGGGGGAGCTGAAGGGGGAGTGGGGGTGCTCGTGGCTTTTTATAGCCAGAGAGGGGACGGTAGTGGGAGGGGCGGTGGCGATGGCCAACGGGCGCCCAGGGGCTGGCGTCACGCGTCGGCCCCACCGTGACGTCGCCCTGGAGCGTCAGCAGGGGAGGGAAACGAGGGGGCGCACGGCAGGCGAGGCTGATGGCGGGCGACGCGAGGCGTCGAGCCATCATGGCTCTGCCAGCGTGGCGCGCGCGTGCGTTAAGCGGCTAGGGTTTTGGCGCGGGAGGGAGTGCTGGTGGCGTTTGGGCCAGAAGAGAGGGGGTAGAGCGAGGTAGGGCTGGGCCAGGGCAAGAGAGAGGTGAGGTGGTGCTGTCCACGGCCCAACCAGAGAAGAAAAAGAGAGGGAAGAGAGAAAAAAGAGAAGAAATAAAAAGAGAGGGGGAAGTTCCCCCTCTTGTCTCTCGGCCAAAACCAAAGAGAGAAGAGAGAGATGAGGAAAAAGGGGCAGGGGTAAAAAGAGAGGGGGCCATGCCATGTGCATGTGCCAAAGTGTGACTAAGTGCATGTGCACATGTGAAGAAAAGTTTGGAGAAAACAAAATACGGTGATGGTGGGGTTGGTGATGTAACCCTAGGTGGTGTGGTGGTGGTGTAGAGAAGAGGGGAGAGTGTTCCCCCTTATCCAAGGGTGATGCTCATCATGCTAGGGTTAGGGTTTTTGAGGGGTATGGTGTACCAGAGGTGGTATTAAATAAATTAAAGGTTCCATTTTGAAAATTTTAAGAAGTGGTGTACTTATTTAGTTCATGGTGTGGTGACATACATATCATACCAAAAGGGACAATTGAGTTAAGCTAAGCAAGAATCTATCCTACACTCAATCAATAGTGCTAAACAAAAGTTTTTGTTGTCTCCAAATTTTAACTAGTTTGAAAATGTGCAGGTTCTGAAAAATGGGGTGTTACAGACCTTCCCCCCTTAAAAGAATCTCGTCCCGAGATTCCGAGGCTAGGAGCTTGAATAGGTAGGGGAACTCCTTCCTAAGATATTCCTCTCGCTCCCAAGTGGCTTCGTCTTCTGAATGATTACTCCACTGTACTTTGAAGAACTTAATCTTTCTTCGACGGGTCAACCTCACAGCTTCCTCCAAGATACGAATAGGGTTCTCCCGGTAGGTTAGGTCTTGGTTTAAATCGATAGCACGGTAGTCAATGTTCTTGAAGACCTCTGGCTTGTCCGGCACTTGCAGACACTTTCGAAGTTGAGAGATGTGGAAAACGTCGTGGAACTCTGATAATTCCGGGGGTAATTCCAATTGATAAGAAACCTCTCCTCTTCGGCCTATTATCTTGAAGGGGCCAATGTACCTTGGAGCTAGCTTGCCCTTGACGTGGAAACGCTTCATTCCTTTGAGAGGGGTAACTCGGAGATAGGCAAAATCTCCGATACTAAAGGTCACTTCTCGACGCTTGGTGTTGGCGTAGCTCTTCTGTCGGGACTGGGCTGCTTTCAATCGGTCGCGGATGAGTTGAACTTGTTCTTCCGCTTGCCGAAGTACATCGGGTCCAAATACTTGACTTTCTCCGGTCTCGGACCAGTTGAGAGGGGTTCGGCACTTTCTTCCATATAGGGCCTCGAAAGGTGCCATTTGAAGACTAGCTTGGTAGCTATTATTGTAAGAGAACTCGGCGAAGGGTAGGCAATCTTCCCATTTGGTTCCATAAGCAAGAACACAAGCGCGGAGCATATCTTCAAGAATCTGATTTACTCGCTCAGTTTGTCCTCCGGTCTGGGGGTGATACGCTGTGCTGAAGGATAATTTGGTGCCCATGGCTTCTTGAAGCTTTTGCCAAAAACGGGCAGTAAACTGAGGGCCTCGATCAGAAACGATGATCTTAGGAATTCCATGTAGGCTGACTATACGGGAGATGTAGAGATCTGCCAACTTACCCACACGGTCGGTGGTGTTGACGGGCAAGAAGTGCGCGACTTTTGTAAGTCGATCCACGATTACCCATATAGAGTCGTGTCCTCGGTTGGATCGGGGAAGTCCGGTAATAAAGTCCATTCCGATTTCGTCCCATTTCCACTCAGGAATCTTCAAGGGTTGGAGAAGTCCAGCCGGGCGTTGATGTTCTGCTTTAACCTTCTGGCAAACGTCACATCGGGCAATAAAGAACGCGATGTCTCGTTTCATTCCATGCCACCAAAAGGTATCTTTCAAGTCTTGGTACATTTTTGTTCCTCCGGGGTGGATAGAGTAGGGGGTGTTGTGGGCCTCTTCCATAATCAGGTTCTTAATACTAGGGAGGTTTGGAACGCAAAGACGTCCGTTGTACCACAAAATCCCTTCAGGGTCAATGGAAAATCCAGCCACTTTTTCTTTACCCATACGACGCTTGATTCCTTCAATACTTTCATGACCAACTTGTGCTTCTTTAACTTGGTCGTGGAGGGTAGGTCGGACTTCCATTGCGGCTAGGAATCCGTGACTAACCAGTTCTAATCCGAACTCCTCGAACTCTTGGTATAGCAGGGGTTGTTTGGTCTTAAGGCAGGCATTGAGAGAGCAAGGTTCTCGGCTGAGTGCGTCAGCGACTACATTTGCTTTTCCTGGGTGATAGTGGATGCTGAGATCATAATCTTTTATCAACTCAATCCACCTTCTCTGACGCATGTTCAATTCCCTTTGTGTGAAGATATATTTGAGGCTTTTATGGTCGGTGTAGATGTCACACCGATTACCGATGAGGTAATGGCGCCAAGTTTTGAGGGCATGAACCACAGCGGCTAACTCAAGATCATGAGTTGGGTAGTTTGTTTCATGGGGTTTGAGCTGTCGGGAGAGGTAGGAGATAACTTTGCCCTCTTGCATCAGGACACTTCCAAGACCAAGCTTGGAGGCGTCACAATAAATTACAAAGTCTTTAGTAACATCAGGCATGGTTAGGATTGGGGTAGAGACAAGCCGTCTTTTTAGTTCTTGAAAACTTTCCTCGCACTTGTCCGTCCATTCAAACTTCTTATTCTTCTTAAGCAAGAGAGTCAAGGGTTTTGCTATGCTTGAGAATCCCTCTACGAACTTGCGATAGTACCCAGCTAACCCGAGGAAGGATCTTACCTCGGTTTGGTTGGTAGGAGGTTGGCGTTCCATGATTGATTTGATTAGGGAGGGATCGACAGACAGTCCTCCAGCTGATAAAACGTGACCAAGGAATCCAACTTCTTTGAGCCAGAACTGGCATTTGCTGAACTTGGCATAAAGTCGGTGCTTCCTAAGGGTTCCCAGAACAAGCCTCAGATGCTCTTCATGCTCTTCTTCCGTTTTGGAATAAACGAGAATGTCATCGATGAACACCACGACAAACTTGTCGAGGTACTCCATGAAGACTTTATTCATGAGGTTCATGAAATAGGCGGGGGCGTTTGTGAGTCCGAAAGACATTACGGTGTACTCATACAGTCCGTAACGGGTAGTGAAAGCAGTCTTGGGAATGTCCGATTCTCGAACCTTGAGCTGATGGTACCCAGTGCGGAGATCTATTTTGGAGAAGACTTTGGCTCCATTCATCTGATCGAACAGATCATCAATCTTGGGTAGAGGATATTTATTCTTGATTGTAACATCGTTGAGTCTACGGTAATCCACACACAGGCGAATGGTACCGTCTCGCTTGTCCACGAAGATCACGGGCGATCCCCAGGGCGAAGCACTAGGTCGGATCAGACCTTTACTCAACATGTCATCCAATTGTTTCTTTAACTCAATCAATTCTTGAGGGTTCATCCGGTAAGGTCGCTGAGCTATAGGTGAAGTACCCGGAATTAACTCAATAATGAATTCAATATCCCGGTCCGGGGGCATACCAGGCAACTCCTCCGGAAACACGTCCGGATATTCACAGGCGATTGGAACTTGATCTAGAGTCGGTCCAACGATACTTTTCTTGCAGAAGGATTTGGATGAGTGTGTAGTGGCGGTATATTTTACTGGCAAGCCTTGATCATTAGATAAGGTAATGGATTTTTGGGCACAATCTATGTGTCCTTTATATTTAGTCATCCAATTCATCCCAAGTATCACTTCTAAACCTTGGGCTCCTAATACTATGAGATCGGCGTGGAAGGGTACTCCTTGTATATTTATGGGAACATTTTTGCATGATAAGTGGGTTTTAGTGGTTGATCCGGGAATTTGGACTAGCATGGGTCGTCGCATGTTAGTCGGCGTCATCCCACTTTTCTTAACGAATGGTTCGGTGACGAAGGAATGTGATGCTCCGGAATCAAATAAAACTCGAGCAGGAGTGGAGTGGACTAGGAACATACCCATCACGATGTCCGGGGCCTCCTCAGCTTCCTCGGCGTTGACGTGGTTCAGATGTCCTCTGGCTGCATTGGCCTGCTTCTTGACCAAAGGCTTCCTTCCAGGAGTAGCTCTGGCTTGAGCTTGGTTAGACCTGGGTGCATTGGTGCGCTGAGCTGCATTCATCTTGGTGGGGCACTCACGAGAAAAGTGCCCAGGCTTCCCACAAGTGAAACAACCATCTCCAGGAGTACGAGCTGGGGGATTGGGGCGGGGGTTGTTGTTGTAACCTCCTCCTCCGGAACGGTACTGTGGAGCTGGACGGTTGGGGTTGTGATTATTGGAGCGATAGACTGGGGCGGATGCTGGGGTCCTCTGAGGTGGGTTGGCAGGCCTTGATGGAGGCGGACTGCGGTACTTGGGGTTGCTAGGTCCACTTTGCTGCTGCTGCATCTTGCGCTTTCTGGTTTCATAGGCAGCCTTGCGCTTGGACTCCACCATAATGGCGGCATCCACGAGCGCCTCCAAGTCAGGGTAAGGTACAGCCACAAGGATGCTTTGGATTTCCTCATGCAGACCATTAAGGAAACGATCCCGCTTCTTCTCATCAGTATCAGTATCCTGAGGTGCATACCTTGCCAAGGTGTTGAACTTGTCCAGATAGTCCACAACATTGGAGTTGTTCTGCTTCAGATTGAAAAACTCGTCGCGCTTCATCTTGATCAGTCCTGTAGGAATGTGAGCCTTGCGGAACTTGGTGGTGAATTCCTCCCAAGTGATGACATGATCCTCGACTTGCATGGCCTTGACATTCTCCCACCATGCTCTTGCGGGTCCGGAAAGGAAGTGAGTGGCAAGAAGAACTTTCTCTTGTTCTCCTACAGCAGCGACTTCAAGGTTGTTCTCGATGGTGCGGAGCCAGTCGTCCGCGTCGAGGGGAGCGGTGCACTTGGAGAACACGGGTGGGTTAGTGTTCTGGAAATCCCTAAGGCGTGACCTTGGGGCTTCCTCGCCGTGTCCTTCTCCTTCTTCATTGTTACGGTTTCCCGCAGCGGCTTGAGCAATCTGCCGAAGGGCAGCAAGGTTGGCTTCACTCTCTTGGCGGGAACGTTGGCGATCTTCCAACAGAAGGCGGAGAATCTGAGTCATGTCAGGATCCGGGGGTGGTGGTGGTGGTGGCGGAGCGTTTGTGTTGCGGCGGGTGTCAACCATCTGAGGAAACAAGATATGAGATAACGGAACAATTTTAAGGAGCAAGGTCTTTCCAAGGCGGTTGGGAAGGTGTATGTATGCATGAAAAGAAATAAATTTTCAAAACTAAAGCAAACACAAGAAAATCAAAGAGGCAATCATCATTCATCAGCCATACTACCAAAAGAGGTTATAGTTCACAACCAACATATGGTCACATCAGGACCAACAAAGTACGTCGCAACATGCGGGACAGCCTAACATATAACAAGTCTCGGGGGTGCACATCTAGAAATCATCAAGAGGGGCGGAGAGTCCATCAAACGGGGGCTCCTCGGGATCCTCCTCCTCATCCGGCGTGGCCTTCACGGTGTCAAGGGGCTCGGGGTCCTCGGGCTCGTCGTTGATGAAGGCGAGGTCATCCTCGTCCTCATCTTCATCGCGCCCATCCCCGATGAGTCCCTCTTCCTCCAAGAAGTCCTCATCGTCGCTAACAAGGGCGGTGTCCTCCTTGCGGATATCCTCGCCTTGGTCCGGAAGAGCCTCAAGCTTGTCCTCGGCGTCACGGAGGGCGGTCTTAAGGTGCATGACCTTGACCTTAAGCATGTAGTTGGCCTCACGGACGCGGAGTGTCTTCTTCTGCTGGCGACGATACTTGAGCCTTGCCAGCTTCAGATCCAGCTTGAGCCCTTCCTGCTCATGCTTCAGCACCTCATTCTCCATCCTGTTGGAGTCAAGGCTGAGCTGGGTCTTGTACAGCAAGTTCTCCATCTGGGACACCTGGCGCCCAAGGAGGCAAGTGTAGGGGATCATAGTGGGAATCCCCTCCTCGTTGCGACGTCCCAAGAGAGCATGCGGAAGCCCCTTGGCCTCCAACTCGACACGGTGGTGGAAGACTAGGCGAGAGAGGGCTGATTGGAGCACCCTCACAAGTCCATCTTCCCACGTGCGGTCAAAGACCTGAACCTCAATCTCCTCAAGTGGCTTCACATGGGAGCCACGGAGTGTGCAGACCACCAACCAGGACATCTCGCCGTCCTTGGTGCTCTCCAGCTGTCCTCCCTTCACCTCGGGAAGCAGGCGTCCAACGGCCCGCGACACCTCAACGAGGGCAGTCTCAAACAGGTAGGGAGGCTGATTGTAGCCCAGCTGGAGGCTCTCGGTGAACATAGGTGGATCCATCTACACAACATTTTAAGTTCTTAGTTAGTAACATGATCAAAGTGTGCAAAATTTTAAGTGCATAAGGTAAAATCATTAAAGATTAATGCAAGTAATATTAAATCTAAAAGAATTAGGGGAGAGACTAGGCATTATTTCAGCATATAGTCATCTCGTTTTTGATATAGAAAAATAGTTTTTGTACTACCTTAGCGTCCATGCTAACTAGGGTCTCCTATGGTCAGGATGGCTCTGATACCAGCTCTGTGGGGACCCCGGAATACATATCCGAAATACCCTGTTATGCATTTCTCTCACGACCCCAAGATCATTCTGCCGTGAGAACATAACCGAACTGAATATCCAGATTACAATCATCCATTACAAGTACCGAATAAATAGTCTTACAATAAAGGGGTCACATGACCCAGTCTTACATAAATGCCACAGTGGGCAAGTTCACACAAACATAGCAGCGGATACACGTCATCATCGTCGGGCCCAAGTCATGCCTTTAGACCTACAGGCAGCTGACTTGGAGATCGTCCTAGGTCGCATAGTCGTCCTGGTAGCCTCCATCCTCTTCGAAGTCCTCCTCATAGTCTGGCCAAGTAAATAGCCAGGGACAAAGCCGTGAGTACATTTGGAATTGTACTCGCAAACCATCACAAGGGGTGCTATCATAAACCATCTACGGGAGACGAGAGGGAAACGATAGTTTCTCTCGTGGATATAGCATGCATCAGTTTCTCTTGTGGATATGGCATGCATCAGTTTCTCTTGTGGATATAGCATGCATCAGTTTCTCTTGTGGATATAGCATCCCGACATCTCAAGTGATGGGGACACTAAGACTGTTCCCGTAGCACTTCTATATCTTGTTGAAGAAGATACTTCAGAAGATATCCTATGACATCTCTATATCTTTATTGAAGAAGAGTTAGCATTCCGCCATCTCAATTGATGGAGCTGCTGGGGAAGTCCTATGACATCTCTATATCTTTATTGAAGAAGAGTTCCTTTTCCCATGAAACATTAGTAGAGGTTCCCTCTTTCTTTTATATCCGGCGACCATCTCCATATGGTCGACACACACCCTTTTCCGGCACTCTTCCGGTACATTCAACACAACACATTCTTTGCAAAACACTTGTCAAAACAAAACTCAAAGCTCAGGTTAAGGTTGGCCTTTTCAACTTGTCCATGACCGCGGACGCGGCTATTCGAATAGTTTCAACTCTGCAGAGTGTGCGCACTTTCACCACAAGAACCAACAAATCCGCCGGGATCAACCCCGGTTCGTCATACAAAAGTATGCGAGTCTCGGATAGTCAGTCATAGTCTTTCGCTCGCCTCCATTGACATGAGATCCTTCCCTGCGGGCTTACCCCTTCCCGGCACCCCGGCGGCATACCTTCTCATGAGCGTATCCCCGGCGCCACGACGGAAGACCCTCAGTAATCGTCCGGCTATAGACAACTACAGTGTATTGCCTCCTTCAGAGCGCAACCCGGCGTCAGAGGTCTTCGTGACCCTCCTAGAGAGTTGTGAAGGGGTCTCACGTCAACTTTGTCGAACTACGGACTAAGCCCGTGCCCACTTTGGGTGATGTGGCTGCGCTGTAAAGTTGGTTCGGCGAACACTTATACGCAGTGCTCGTTTTTCCCATCCCACCTTAACCTTTCTCATTTCATCATCCACACAACACTTATCCAACACATTTACCAAACACCTTTGCTTTCACAAACCTTACACTTGAGTAAGCCTCCCTCACTCAAGGTTTTCTCAAAACATTTACAACAAGGTAATCCTTGAGGGGTTCCCATCCTAAAGTTTCATGAGAGGAAGTCTACCACTTATCTATGTGGTCGAAAAGACAACCATAGACCTTTCATGAGTTGTGGGTGAGGGACAAAAGAGGTCTCACTCTTGCTTAAGATAAGCATGTGTAAGACAACAATTATTATATTATGCCTCAGATTTTAGGAGTGTTATACTACTACTTTTAATTAGAGCAGGAATTAACCAAATAATTAGGCTGGGCATATTCATCTCATTTTGAGAATACACCAAGATCATGGCATTGATACTTCTACCTCAAATGGTGTAGGGGTAGTGTCGGCTACCTTGTAAAGTGAGGATACAAGCAAGATGAATACACTAGATGCCCAAGTGGAGTGACATGGTCAAGATACCATGCATACCAAACACACGAGACAATAGTGGAGTATCACCACTAGGGAGTACCCCACTTTGAAACATACACATATGACAATAGATAACGAACAACACACATAGAGATCAAGGTGCTTTGGATACCAACAAATGACATCCAACTAGACACCAATTCAGAGTTCAAAGATGGCTTGCCTTGGTTGGCTTGTCCCTGGTCTTCCTCAAGATCTTCTCCAAAGTCCTCCCCTTCAACTTCACCCTCGTTCGTATCTAACGTCGCAATAGTAAATGGTATACATAATCAATACACAAACAAGGGAACCAAAGGTAATTTGGTAAAATATGCAAAACATGCAGGGGAGTTGTTTGACAGTAACCAAAGATGGGTGGTTTAATTTTAAATCAAATAGGGGTAATGGTTTAAATAACATAATCCAAATTTAAACCTATCATTGCATGTAACACACATACACTTATAACCAGAGACAAAATTTTATGAACAGAGACCAATGATATTTTTCCTAGATGCACAGTAACAATATAAAACTAACACAATTGGATTCATCCAAAAATATTAATTTTTCAATTTTTAGAATTAGAAATACTAACCAGAATACAGTGATCATGTTTAATACCTCAGAAATTGTACAAAAATCCTAAAAATACAAGACCAGTGGCATTTGAAAGATAATTTTATACTGGTTCTAATGCAATTTGATTCATGTCAATCTGAGTTACCAAACTATTTTTATTAATCAAAACAGTGCACCAGTAGATTTCCATTTTTAATTCCTGTTTAACAAATTTTCAAAAATTAAAAAGGGCGGGAACGCCCTGGGCCGTGCAGTGCTGCGCAGATGGGCCGGCCCAGTGGGGCTCTCCGGTGGCCGCAGAGAAAAAAAGAAAAAGAAAAGGCCGGGGCCCGTGGCGGGCCAGGCCGGCCGACGTGGCCATGCACGCGGACGTGGCCGTGCATGCGCCATGCGGCCGCCCGATCTGGATCCGACGGCCCATCTGCGCGTCGTCGACGTCGGCGCTCGCCGGCGCGGAAGAAGAAAGGGAGCGGCCAGGGGCTTACCGGCGGCTGGCGACTGCGCGGATCGGTGCAGGCGGGTAGGTGGCGTAGGTGTGCTGCTCGTGCGTGTGCTGGCGGCGTCCAGGGGCTGCTGCTCCTCCTCGCTCGGCGTCGTCTGCGTCACGGACGGCGTCGGAGCGTCGCGAGCGTCGGCGTCCTGCGGTGCTCCTGGGGAGAAGAAAAGAGGGGCAGGGTCAGGAGATGCAGGGGGTGGCGTGGGTGAAGGAGATCAGGGGAGGGGAGTGGCGTTGGCGCCGTGGTGGTGACCTCCTGCGCGTCACCCGCGCGGTGACCGTGGTGAGCGCCTCGGCGCGTCGCAGCAGTGGCGCGGCTGCTGCTCAAGCAGCCAGGGGCGGAGTGGAGCAGCCTAACGGCGTGGTGTGAGGGGGGAGCTGAAGGGGGAGTGGTGGTGCTCGTGGCTTTTTATAGCCAGAGAGGGCACGGGTAGTGGGAGGGGCGGTGGCGATGGCCAACGGGCGCCCAGGGGCTGGCGTCACGCGTCGGCCCCACCGTGACGTCGCCCTGGAGCGTCAGCAGGGGAGGGAAACGAGGGGGCGCACGGCAGGCGAGGCTGATGGCGGGCGACGCGAGGCGTCGAGCCATCATGGCTCTGCCAGCGTGGCGCGCGCGTGCGTTTAGCGGCTAGGGTTTTGGCGCGGGAGGGAGTGCTGGTGGCGTTTGGGCCAGAAGAGAGGGGGTGGAGCGACTAGGGCTGGGCCAGGGCAAGAGAGGGGTGGGGTGGTGCTGTCCACGGCCCAACCAGAGAAGAAAGAGAGAGGGAAGAGAGAAAGAGAGAAGAAATAAAAAGAGAGGGGGAAGTTCCCCCTCTTGTCTCTCGGCCAAAACCAAAGAGAGAAGAGAGAGATGAGGAAAAAGGGGCAGGGGTAAAAAGAGAGGGGGCCATGCCATGTGCATGTGCCAAAGTGTGACTAAGTGCATGTGCACATGTGAAGAAAAGTTTGGAGAAAACAAAATAAGGTGATGGTGGTGTTGGTGATGTAACCCTAGGTGTTCTGGTGGTGGTGTAGAGAAGAGGGGAGAGTGTTCCCCCTTATCCAAGGGTGATGCTCATCATGCTAGGGTTAGGGTTTTTGAGGGGTATGGTGTACCAGAGGTGGTATTAAATAAATTAAAGGTTCCATTTTGAAAATTTTAAGAAGTGGTGTACTTATTTAGTTCATGGTGTGGTGACATACATATCATACCAAAAGGGACAATTGAGTTAAGCTAAGCAAGAATCTATCCTACACTCAATCAATAGTGCTAAACAAAAGTTTTTGTTGTCTCCAAATTTTAACTAGTTTGAAAATGTGCAGGTTCTGAAAAATGGGGTGTTACAGAACTTCCCCAGAAGAGACTATTTTTACCGCTCGACAGGCTGCTCATTAGGGTTTTGGTGCTTTGCATTATCTGTTGGCCGTGTTATCAAGGAGTTGAGTCATAAAATAAAAATAAAAGAGAAAATAGAAAAGAAGCAAAAAGAGCTACATAGCTGCGTTACAAAAGAAAAATACAAAAAGAAAAGTGAAGTGCTAGTAGAATCAAGTGAAGGCCTAAGTTTTCTTTAACTGCACCCGTAGTTGAGCAATTTTGTGCCTGTTTCGTTGAGCTTTGCTAGCGTCTCTCGAGTGCATTGCAACCTTTCATCCATATAGTTGCATTGCCACATTTATCGCCTTGTGTGAGTATCTCTGGTTGTCTACGGTCATCGCTAGAGCTTGTTATTGGTGCAAATAGGTAGCCTACCTACAGCCCCACATATATCCTGCTTTGTCGTGTGATTGTTCTTATACCCTTGATATTCTTCGCTACATCCGTGCACTAGTTGTTACTACAAGTGGTAAGAAACACTAATTTACTTTGGAACGGTAAGATTTCCTTTTCTTATCATTTTTGAGTGAGCTGTGAGAGTACCACCACATATATTTTTGATTTGGTGCACTAATCTACTAATCATGTCTGCTAGTGATCAAAAACTTGTTAACTAGGAAAACAAGAATTCGGCAGATATCATCACATGGAGGGAGTATGAGGTTCTTCGTAATGAGATGCGACGTGAATTCCGCATTGAGGATGATGAGCTTAGAGGACAGGTCCAAGAGATCAACAAAAAGCTAGATGCTACTAATGAGACCGTCACTACAATGGCTGATCAAATGACGGATATACAGCGCAGTTTTCAAGCTTTGCAATTGGCTGTTGAAAATCTTACAAACCAACAACACCAACAAGATGAAGACCCTGATGAAGTACCTGTTCGTGGTAATCGTCCCCGTGGTTGGGCTCCACTTGGCCGCCATGGTCGTGGACATGATGAGGAAGATGGATTGGGTAAGCCCAAGTTTTCCATACCCAAGTTTGAAGGAGGAGCTGACGTTGAAGAATACATCACTTGGGAGCTCAAGATTGAGAAGTTATGGAGCTTACATCCAAATTACACTGAAGATAGGAAGATCAAGCTTGCTTCTTCCGAATTTGATGGTTATGCATTGCGTTGGTGGGATGCACTTGTTCGTAATCGACAAGCAGATGGTGAGCCACCTATTATCACATGGCGTGCTATGAAGGAGGCGATGAATTCTAGCTTTGTGCCCACTAATTATTTGCGTACAATACACTAGTGGAAAAAGGGCTAACTGTGGCGCACGGAAATCACTTTCTGTGGCGCACGAGCCCGTCGCCACAGTTGCCACGCGACTAGTATTAGAATTCTGTGGCGCATATGTACGTGCGCCACAGAATTTTGAAACTTCTGTGGCGCACCATGCCAATATGCGCCACAGAATTCTCTTAAAACTTCTGTGGCGCACCATGCCAATATGCGCCACAGAATTTTTTTTCGAATTTCAAAAAAGTGGCGGCCAGATCTAGATCTAGATCTGGGGCCGCCGGAATTTCGCCGTTTTTTTTTTGGTCGTGGTGGTGGTGGTGGTGGAGGAGGAGGAGGAGGAGGAGGTGGTGGTGGTTGTGTTGGAGGAGGAGGAGGTGGTGGTGGGTGGTGGTGGTGGTGGTGTTGGTGGCCGGAGGAGGAGGAGGAGGTGGTGGTGGTGGTGGTGGTGGTGATGGTGATGGTGGTGGCCGGAGGTGGTGGTGGTGGTGGTCGGAGGTGCTCGCCGGAGGAGGTGATGGTGGTCGCCGGAGGTGCTCGCCGGAGGAGGTGGTGGTGGTCGCCGGAGGTGGTCGCCGGAGAAGGTGGTGGTGGTCGCCAGAGAAGGGATGTGGTGGTGGTGGTGGTGGGAGGAGAAGTGAGGAGATGGAGAAGTGAGAGGAGAAGTGGTGGAGGAGAAGTGGTGGAGGAGAAGAGGTGGAGGAGATTGGCGCCGGCCAAATTCAAAATTTTCGGGCCAAACTTCTGTGGCGCACGGACACTGGTGCGCCACAGAATTTTTTTTTTTTTTGTATTTTGCAGGAAAAACTTTAACGAGCCGTAACTTTTTACTCTTTTCGAATTTGGCGATTCTAAAAATTGTCTAATCGGGCAAGCCCCGGTGAATTCGGATGTAGAATTTTCGTGGGAACATTTTGATATATTGTGCGTTTTTTTTCGAGTTCGTATGCAACCAGAAAACCAGTTTGATGATTTTCCCACGCAATTTTGCAAAAAAAGTCGAAATTCATGTTTGTTAAGTTTCAGTGGTGCTAGATGACATAATATATGGGAATCTCGAATGATTTTAGTTTTTGAAATTTCTATCTATTTCTTTCTTATTTTACAGAATTTTGACTTTCTGTGGCGCACTAGGCATATGCGCCACAAAATTCTCTTCCCCATCTGCAGTGCTGGACCCCGCGTGGGCCCCATGGAAATTCTGTGGCGCATCCGTCCACATGCGCCACAGAAAGTCAAAATTCTGTGACGCACCAAGCCAATATGCTCCACAGAAAGTCGCAATTTCTGTGGCGCATGTTTTTGGTGCGCCACAGATGTCATTTCTACCTATAATGGTTTTCCTACTAGTGATAAATGATAAGTTGACCCTGTTGAGGCAAGGTGTGAAGACTGTGGATGAATACTACATGGAGATGGAGATTCTTATGCAGCGTGGCCGTGTCCGTGAGTCTCTAGAGATGACAATGAAGCGTTTTCTCAATGGATTGAAGTATGATATCAAAGGCATTGTTCATCATTACAGCTACACCAATATGAATCAATTGTTACATCATGCAAGAGAAGCTGAATCACATTTGGCTGACGAAGCAAAGGTTAAGGGACGTGCTACGGGAGCTGGGCGCTTCACGCCTCGCGCGCCCCCACCAGAGGCGCCGGCGCCATCGACGCGCTCTGCACCTTACTCTACTCTGCCTAGCAAGCCGGTCTCCAATGTGTCTAACACAAAGAAGTCCGAATCTGCTGCAAGTACGAGTGGTTCTAGCATGTCTACAGCACGCAACCGTGATATGCTTTGTCATACATGTGGTGGCAAGGGTCACTTCAAGAGAGATTGTCCTAACCGCAAAGTCATGATTATCAATGAGGACAATGACTATGAGACTGGAGATGATGTTGATCCAAATGCTCCAGACGATGATGACTATGACACTGATGGTGAAGATGCATATCCGTCTGATGCTCGCCCTATTGTTGTGTTGCAGCGTGCTCTTAATGTGTTGCCCAGTGCATCTACTCAGCGCTGCAATTTGTTTCAAACCAAGGCTTTAGTTGGTCCTGACAAGGCTTGCAAGGTTATTATTGATGGCGGGAGTTGCCGCAATTTAGCAAGCAAGGAGTTGTGTACCAAGATGAAGTTGAAGTATCTACCGCACCCGCATCCATACTATATTCAGTGGTTGAGTGACAATGGTGAGATGAAGGTAAAACACATGGTGCGTGTTGAGTTTGCGATTGGACCGTATAAGGATTGCATTGATTTTCATGTGGTTCCTATGACGGTGTGTCACCTACTATTGGGTCGGCCTTGGCTCTATGACCGTTCTGTGCAACACAATGGCTGTGCCAATACATATCATTTGGAGTTCAAAGGCAGGAAAATTAACTTACAGCCTATGTCACCACAGCAAATTGTCAATGAGTCTCGTCAGAAGATTGAAGTAAACTTGGAGGATGCACCTCTAGATAGGCGAGAGAATTGTAATGTCGTGAGTGATATAACGAAAAGTGAGAGAGTGAATTCCTTAGTGATTTTAGCCACCAAAGAAGACATGAGAGAATTTAGTGAGGATCCTACATCCATGCCTCTTGTGCTTATGTACAGGGGTACGGTTTTGGTTTCTAACGACATGACCCCTCTTACTCTTGGTGTTTCTAATGTTTTGCAGGAATTCCGCGACGTGTTTCCGGAGGAGGTGCCCGCAGGACTACCACCATTGCGTGGTATTGAGCATCAAATTGACTTGATCCCCGGCGCCTCGCTGCCCAATAGGGCGCCATATAGAACAAATCCCGAAGAGACGAAGGAGATACAGAAGCAAGTACAAGCGCTACTCGACAAAGGTTATATCCGCATAAGCCTTAGTCCTTGTGTTGTTCCTGTTATTCTAGTTCCTAAGAAAGATGGTACATGGCGTATGTGCGTAGATTGTAGAGCGATAAACAACATTACTATTCGATATCGTCATCCTATTCCCCGTTTAGAGGATATGCTAGATGAATTGAGTGGTGCTGCTGTTTTCTCTAAAATTGATTTGCGTAGTGGTTATCATCAAATTAGGATGAAAGAAGGGGATGAGTGGAAAACAACCTTTAAAACAAAATTTGGTTTATATGAGTGGTTAGTAATGCCTTTTGGTCTAACTAATGCACCTAGCACCTTCATGAGACTTGTCAACACCCGGATTTTTAAGTCCGAATGCCTATTATGTCATACATCGCAATCCCAGGAATATTGTTGTTGCGAGACATAACAGTTGATATCATAAGTCATCATTCATTACAAACCATAATCGTCTTACAAAAGTAGATCACATGATCCAATATTACAACCATAGTTGATCTATTGATCAACGAACAACACAAATAGCGGAAGCGTAATAGAAGTGGACTATCTAATCCACAGGCCAACGCTTGACGTTAGAAGAACTCCTAGTTGGTGTAGACGTCCTGCTGGCCGTCATCCTCATACTGCTGCTCCTCTTCATATTCTGGCCATTTGAATAGCCAGGGACACAGCCGTGAGTACTTTTAAAGTACTCGCAAACTAATACTATTGTAATTGCTATCAATTTTATTAATGGGATGCTAAGCTCTAGGTTTATTTGCATAAAGCCAATTTTAGTTCATAAGTATTTCATAAAATACTCTTCTTAATCTAACTAACTCAAGTGGGAACATTAGTGTCATTCCCACAACTCAGTTGTGTTTTCAATTCAAGTCACTATTTCATCACCCCTTTTCAAGAAAAGATCTGACGACGGAACAGTATGGCCTTTCCAATCGTCCGTAACCGTGGACACGGCTATTCGAATAGATTTACACTCTGCAGAGGTTGCACACTTGTGCCACAACATTTGATTACATCCGTCAGGGAACCCTGAATAATCGTAACTCAGTACGCGGATCATCAACCCTAACCTTTCACTTACATATCCTAGTATGGGCACCTCTCCCCATGAGCCGGCCTCCCAGTGAAGACAAACCGTCACCTGGGAACCATAGCCTTGGGCCGGACATTCACCTCATTTCACGTCATTTCACATCATTTCACTTTCAACGGAGGCAGCCTCGGCATAACCCCTATGACGCTTGTTAGGGGAACCCATACTAAGACACATAAACTTCCAGTTAAGCCCTACCCATAATCAGGTATTGTGGGGGTACTAAGAATTGGAATGGTATCGCATACGACCACACCATCAGTTTTTGTCAAATTCATCATGTCCTTCAATTCATATTCACCTTCAAAGCCTTTCAAAGTCATTTCATTTCACATGTTCCCATCTAGAGTAGTCAATTTTAATTGTTAGCAGTAGCAACTATTCATGAGGGGTGCTAACTAGCTTGTAATGCTTTTAGGCTAAGTTTGATACTCTTGTAGTACTCTATACTTAGACCAAAGTTAACTATAAAAGTAAGCTTTAATAATCAAAGTAAAAGCTTATGAGAATAAAACTTGGGATTGGATCATGAAGCATAAGAAAAGGTGAGTGTGCCTTGCTCTGGTAGAGCTTTGCACTTTGCAAGAATATTAGCTTGCCTTGGTTGGTGTATTGATCAAAGTAGTCTTCCTCTTCCTATGTGTAGACCTCCTCCTCCTCTGGGTACTCCTCGGTACTAGCGTCTAAAAACGAATACGATGTGCACAATCACCAAACAAAGCTTAAGAGCTAGACTAAGCACACAGCTGAGTCACACAAGCTATTCTAGCATCATAACATTGCCCTCATGTTGGTTGACTTTGTTTTATTCTTAAGAAAAATAATTTCCTCTTATTACAAATATTGATTAGTGTTTCTATTTAATTCTTGGAGAAATAATTTCCTCTCATTGAATCTTGTTAAGATTTAATTTCCCCAACTAATAATGTATGAACCCTTGTTGACCAAGGTCAACCATTCATAATCATCATTTGAGAAATGGATTTAAATGAGGTAGAGTACCTCATGCAATTTTAACACTACCTTACTTATGATTTAACATCACCAAATAATTGAATATGAGATTGTGTAGATCATGGTCACTACCTCATATTAAACTACTTGGGACAAGATTTAAATGAGGGAAAACCTCTCATATGATTTATTAAATAGTTTTGGACAATATCAATTGACTAGAAATAGCCATAGAGCCCTTTATTTCAACTAGGCCATGATCACCCAAAGTAACCATGTCATATTTTTGCAGAAACATGTAGTGTAAGTGAAATATGATTTATGTGAGTGGGAATCAACCCAAAAGCACTTTTGGTTGAATTTTAATAATTGTTTGAAGTTGTAAAAGTCCCTGCCTTGTTATTTTTTCCACATTAAATCTACAAAGAATCTCGTGATCAGACCAGTGGGGTTGGATGGGTCTTTTCTCTAGCTTTCCAAATATATAAAATTCATCAAATTTGGTTTATCCAATTTGATTCTATTAAATTTTGAAAAAGCATCTGTGAGTAATTTGAAATAAATCGATTTAAACGAATTTGTATTCGTGGGCCAGCGCGGGAAAGCTAACGGGCCGAAACGGGGGAGAGGGAGTTGGGCTGGCCCAACTGCGCGTCCTGCGCGAGCACGCCGCCTGACAGGGTGGGCTCCACCCGTCAGCCTCTCTTGAACGGTAGGGGAAAAGGGGCCGTCCGATTAGACGCTGATCCGACGGATCACAATCGTCGTCATCGACGGCGAGAGGGGAGCGGCGCGAGGGGAGGGGGTCGACGGCTCACCGGCGGCGCGGCGAGGGCTGGCAGTGTGCTCGATGAAGGTGTAGACGACGGCGGTCCTCCTGGTACTGGCGGCGCGGCCTGGGGTAGCTCCAATCGATGGCGGCGTCTGCGGGTACTGGCGGGCTCCGGCGGTGCAATTGAGGGTCTATGGCGGCTAATGTCGACGGGCGAGTGGCGGAGGAGGTCGAGGGAGATGAGAGAAGTGAGATGGTGTGGAGAAATCGACGAGGAGAGGTCTCCTTTTATAGGCGCGGAAGGGGACCGAGGTGCTGCGGCGATGTCGACATGGGCGCGGGCGTTCCGGCGAGCTATCGAGCTAGGCGTGGGCGGTGTCCTTTTCCACACGTCATGGCAGTCCTCCTGGCGTCAACGGCGCGGCGAGGCGATGCTTAAATTTGTCGGGCGCGTGCGTGTACTGGCGAGGGCGTGGCGGACGGGCTCGTCCTCTACGGCGACGGCGGGCGTGGGTTGGCGACCAAACGGTGCCTGGCGTGTCCGCCGTGCGGTGACGAGGCATTGGGCGAGAGAGGGGGTCCGGGGGTGCGGCGGTGCGGCGAGGCGACGCGTGCCTGTGGCGCGCGCGGCCGTGCACAAGGCGACGTGGCCATGCCGTCCTTGTCGTGCAGGACGTCGTGGGAGCGCGCCTGTTTGGTGCGTGTCGTCGTTCTCTCGGCCAACGGCGGGTACAGGCGTGCTCAGGGGATCATGGGGGTACTGTGAGACAAGGTAGCTAGGGTTGGAGGTGAGAGGAGAGAGGGGGAGCATGTCCATGGGGAACATGGCCGGCATGGCCATGGCATGGTCATGCCTTGCCCTTGCTAGGGTTTGAGTGGCTTGGTTTAGGTGAAGAGGGGACCAGGGGACAAGCTAAGCACAAGTGGAACCAGAATTGAGGCCAAGCACTATTGAGCATAGTGAGAAATGATTTGGTTTGGATTTGTTCACAAAATATTTGCAAAAATGGCCACATGACTTCAATTTGGAAAATGTTGAATGAAACTCAGTGGTGTTGATCCATGTGATCAAGGACACACAATGGTGGTGGTTTTCAAATTTACAAAGAATTGTAAGATTTCAATTTTGGTGTGATGTTGAATTTGTTAAAGGGATTTCTATTTTCGTGCCCCTGCTTCGTTAGTTGTACTCAGTTTTCCCCAGCTCGTTAGTTTTTCCTCAGTTTTCCCCTCCCTCTAGTTTGAAACCCATCGAAGACGCGGGTTGCCGTCAGGTCAGAGGCCTTACCGTTACCGTGAGGTCAGTTCCTCGCTGACCGTCTCGTGCTGACGGGTGGATCCATCTACCGCTGACGCGTGGGCCGTTTTATTTACTGATTGTATACGCGGTGCTGCCAATGACAAATGGGGCCGCTCTATGGGGCTGCCGCAGCCAATGACCAGTGGGTCGTCTATTTATTTATAGAAAATTATATATTGCCGCTCTGTGGGGCCTCCGCAGTCAATGACCGCTGTGGTCGTCTATTTTATTTAGAGAATATAATATAGAGCCGCTCTGTAGGGGCCGCCTCAGCCCATGGCAGGTGACTATTTTCGCAGCTTAATCTAAAGTGACTTTTATGCTAAACATTGTGCATCCCGGCGTTGACCTAGCAGTGGCGGCGAGGATGTGGTGCTCGAATAATAGTGGAAATGCGATATTATTTTTTACATGCATAATATATAGAAAATAGCTAGATCTCTAAATCGATGCATATGAAGCTACATATATATTCTTGGTCATGATCCCCTTAATTATCTAAAGGGGATGGATGCATGGCTTCACGTCGTCGTCGCTTTCATCATCAGTATCTTCGTCGTCTGAGTAGTAGTACCTCCTGCACATTGTTCCGTCAAACACCTTCACTGTGAGCACATCATCGCCTTCATATTTGAAGTGTACGAACCAGCCGAAATCCACACCGTGCGCGATGGCGAATTTCTCCCAGCCCTTGTCGAGGTACATCCGGCCTTGTCCGTCAAATAGGACCTCCACGGTCCAGAGACGAGGACCGCAGTCAGCTGCTCGCAGATACACCTTAGCTGGCTCCTTGCCGTCAAGATAGTCCGCAAATTTTTTTGGGAGTTCCTGCAAAGAGATCGAGCGCCGATCGTTTGAAATTAGGGAACCCTTGAAATTAAAGGTTTTTTAGAACATGCCCATAATTAATCACATGCATCATATATGTGGGAACGCGTACGTACCTTCTTGACCAAAGGGTCTTCATAGACGACGATGAAGAACTCCTCTATGATCAATGGCAGTGTTGACGGTGGTGGTGGCAATGATGATGATCCACTTCCCATTCCCCTTCCCCTTCCCCTTCCGGTCCGCGTCCGAGACGTGGAAGCCATGGCAATGGATAAAGTGTATGTGAACGAAGAAGAGAGAGGCAGAACCTATTGACACAAGGGATGGCCGTGTGGGTGTTTATAAGGGAGAGATGACCGTTGTAGGGGTTTACACAATAAAATAAGGAGGAGATGACCGTTGTGGGGGTTTATACACAATAAATTAAGGAGGAGACGACCGTTGTGGGGGTATATATCTCAACAAAAAAAGTAATGCGGACTATGTTGACTAGTTTATCATTTTACCGTGAAAAGTAATGCCTAAGACTACTCATAGTGGGAGTAACTTGGGTAGTAACATAGAGCTACATGCAACGCCAACTAAGCAATTTGATGACATGGCACATCATTAATTGAGGAAAGAGAGCATTGTGGTAACTAGCTATGTTACCATAACATCACATTTTCCAAGATTAGATGAGTCTACAACCTAATTAATATGGCTTTGCATGACACTACACATATGTTACTTCCCACTATGAAGGTAGTAACATAGAGTAGTAACATGTGCATGTTACTACTCTATGTTACTCTCCACTATGACTAGTCTAAAAGAAAAGTAATGGCTACAAGAAATCGGTGATGGTTTATCGTTTTTTGCGTGAAAAGTAATGGGTACAAGAAATGGGTGGTGGTGTATCATTTTTTGCGTGAAAAGTAATGGCTACAACAAAATCGGTGATGGTTTATCGTTTTTTGCGTGGAAGGTAATGGGTACAAGAAATGGGTGATGGTGTATCATTTTTTGCGTGATAAGTAATGGGTCCAAGAAATGGGTGATGGTGTATCATATTTTTGCGTGATAAGTAATGGCTACAACAAAATCGGTGATGGTTTATCGTTTTTTGCGTTGAAAGTAATGGCTACAAGAAATGGGTGATGGTGTATCATTTTTTGCGTGAAAAGTAATGGCTACAACAAAATCGGTGATGGTTATCATTTTTTGCGTGAAAAGTAATGGCTACAAGAAATGGGTGATGGTGTATCATTGTTTGCGTGAAAAGTAATGGCTACAACAAATCGGTGATGGTTTATCATTTTTGCGTGAAAAGTAATGCCTAAAAAGAGTTTATAATTTAGCTCGTGAAAAATAATGCAGAAAACCAAACTTTAGCGTACTAGGTAACCGCCCTTTCGCATACATAGAGTGTGGAAGCTAACCGACGACAGAGAGAGAGAGGGTGGTGGCCCCGACCAGAGAGAGAGATAGGGGTTATCCTGCCCGTTAGATCATACGATCAACGGTCGGCGGGCAAGATCCGCGTGACATGGGCTAGACCAATCAGGGCAATGTTGGGCGTCTGTGAGAGTTTGTGAAGGGAGAGGGCAAAACTGAGTAGTATCAAGAAACCAAGGGCAAGTGAGTAGTAAACAGACTAAGGGATTCAAATATGAGATTTAAAAAATGGAAAATGCGTGTTTTGTACAATGAAACCCATCTTGGCCTACCTCAAACTATTTGCAATACCAATATACATCAGTGTGAGAATTGTGGCCTCATTTAGACAAAGTATGTTTTGGGGAAAGCTGTTTTGGGTAGGGCTTATTATGGAAAACCATGCACCTTCATAGCTACTAGGTGATTTGAGAAGTGGCAATTTGTGGTGAAACTTGATTTATCTATGATTTATCTATGATTTGAGAAGTGGCAATTTGTGGTAAAGACTCCATGAGTAAGTGCCACTCTTTTTCGGATTTTTTTGCACATTAAATAACTCATTTAACTAGTTAATCCCATTTGTTGACTCTCTGTTGACCAGCCACTTGAGGGTAAAACTGAGTATATTGCACTAGCCAGTATTAGCACTCAAGGAGAAAACTGAGCACACAAAAAATGCTAGTATATGACTCGAGGGTATACCTGAGTATATCTAAATTTCCAGGGTTAGACTCGAGGACGCGTGTTGCGGTGCAGAAGTGGAAGACGTGCCATTGTTGACGCGTGTCGCGGTGCAGACGTGCAAATAGTGGACGCGTAGGACGCGGGTCGCATTTAGGACGCGTAAGCCCCTCCCTCCCTCCCTCTGCACACAGTCGTCTCATTCTCGCTCACGCACGAAACCACCCCTCTCACGTCCCATCAACTTCTCCAAATCGAAAAAACCCCAACCGCCGTACGCACGCTACCCTGCCGGCGATGGAGAAGAAGAATGCGCCGGCGGCCGTCGCCTCCGAGCCCGTCGCCTCCGAGCCCGTCGCCTCCGCGCCCGTCGCCGCCGAGCCAGTCGCCGCCGAGCCCGTC
Organism: Lolium multiflorum; assembly: GCA_030979885.1. NCBI lineage: Eukaryota > Viridiplantae > Streptophyta > Magnoliopsida > Poales > Poaceae > Lolium > Lolium multiflorum. The sequence continues at coordinate 328,005,426 of CM061753.1, read as the reverse complement.
GCCGCCGAGCCAGTCGCCGCCGAGCCCGTCGCCGCCGAGCCAGTCGCCGCCGAGCGCGTCGCCTCCGAGGGCGGCGCATCCAAGCGCGGCTCCTCCGTGAACTGGGCCTCTCTCTCGGCTGATGGACCACTTCACCAGATCGGCGAATGCTTGCTGGCGAACGAGGAGTACGCCGACACCTACTCTGCCATGAGGCAAGTCTGTAGAAATTGGCGCTCAGGTTTGCCTGAGCCCGACGTGCACCTGGACGAATGGATCATGCTACACCACGCCCTTCCACACGTCGCTGAGTTCACCTTCCTCCAACTCGGCACATCACGCTACGTCACCATAGATCTATCGGAAGTTCATACAAGGTTCAACTTCCTCCATATCTACCTCTTTATTTTCAATCTTAAACATCTTAGTGCTGAATGTTATCGTGCTTGCCCAGATACTACTTCGTCGGATTTTGCCGTGGCGTCATCGTGCTTGCCCAGAAGTACCCGCCGCACAAGATACGGCTTCTGAACCCACTCACAAAGAAATACACTATGTTTGAGGCGCAGATGCCATCTGTTCTCCTGAAATCAGTCGATGTGATCAAATCCCCGACTATGGTCTTCGTTACCGCACATTACCCGTCGGAAATTGGTTGGGTCGATGAGAGCACTCCAACTAAGGATATAGATAAAGGTTGGGAAAACAGATTTTCGATCAAGAACCATTGTCTGCGTTGCATTACACCGTTCAATGGTGAACTGTATGCACTAGCTGTGGACAATTTAGAGCATGGAAGAATAGTGTGCACCAATGTACAGTTGCAGAAGCGCGCGAGCACTGTCAAGATGGAGACACTAATTTCATTTCCAGAACTTGGACATCAGAAGTTCTACCTCGTGAAGTCGGATGGTGATCTGCTGCTTGTGTTGTTGGTCAGCGTGGCTTTGGCGGGCAGACCATTGGTGTACCGTGTGGACACTCAGAGCCGCTCTCTCCATCCGGTCAGTAACATTGGCAGTAATGCCTTCTTTGTGAATTATACCCGGTGTATCTCCGTCGACACCAGAGTGTACCCGACACTTCGACCTGGCTGCATCTACTACACGGATTTGGGTTATATCAGAGAGTACTCTCATGATACAAAGGCCTGGGAGGAGTGGCCAGAACGTGTGGATAGAATAGGAAACTCCGGTCTGAGAAATGAACACAGGCCATACCGTTTGGAGGATGTATTGGCCTCACACTGCAGACGGAAGGAGTTCAATCAATATTTCCTTGGGGTAATGCACGGCTGGACCGACGCCGAAATATATGAGGAGGAATGAAGAACAAATTCATTCATCCTAATCTTCTTGTTGTCCATACATTGCGTGCGTCTTGTATATTACAACGTTATTGGCTGCTTTTGGCTGCTGTATGCAGTTTCCCTATGTATTATACTTAGCTTTCTGATTATGCAGTTGTCAATTTATCATATACTAGCTTCTAGATTTGCTACTAGATTTGCTGCCATATTGGGCAAAAAACGAGAGCCAAAAGGCATAAATAACCCTAGAGATTTGCTACTAGATTTGCTGCCATATTGAAAACAGAAATAGAAGCTTCTCTAGATTTGATACTAATTTGGTAAAAAAGACAGAGAGAGAAAGAGGGAAAAAGGTGCTCTTAAAAATGCCAATTTGGGCCGAGAGAGACAAAACCCAGCTCCTGCTCACGTGCAACCAAACGCTTCTCTTCCTGTCCCACGCGGTCCCTTTCTACCAGCCCCACGCGACGCGGCCCCACGCGACGCGGCCCCACACGTCGCGGCCCCACAGACGACGCGGCGCAACACGTCAGCACAGAACGTCCAAATAAACGGATTCCTTCCGTCTGAGCTCGTTCTGCGGGTTTCAAACATAGGCTTGGGGAAAACTGAGGAAAAACTAAGGGGCTGGGGAAAACTGAGTACAACTAACGACCCGAGGGCACGAAAATAGAAATCCATTTGTTAAAAAGTCTCAACTTTGCTTGAGCATAACTTTTGATCTAGGATGAATTTGCATGTGTGGTCTTTACCCAAGTTGTTCACCTTGATGTGTACTTGGCTGAGGTGCAAAGAATTGGATTTGTTTGGTTTGAAAATCTCCTAATATAGAGGCTCAAAGTAGGCATCAGACTAGAATTGGCAGATTTGACCATTAGTGCATGTGAGCACAATTTGATTTCAAATTTGATTTAATTTGAGTTTCTTTGATTCCAAAAGTGTTTATAAGTGTTTAATAACATAATACAACTAATGGTGCAATCCAAAGTGGTCTAGGGTGAAGATTTGCAAAAATGGCATAAGCCATATGTGAGGGTTTTGGGATTTTTCTATTTTATTTCTTTTCTTCCTTTTTGATTTGCTTGGTGATCTTCAAAGGTTCAATTGAGGGTTTTAGGTTGTAGAACATAAGCACACAAGTAATCATCATGGTAATCTCACACAATAATGCACAAACCCTATGCATGGCACTATATGCAAATAAAAGTTTTTGTTGGTTCTGAAATTTGAGTGTTGGAAACTCCTTTTCTTTCTTTATTGAAATTTTGGGATGTTACAAACCCTTCCCCTTACAAAAGATCTCGTCCCGAGATCTTAAAGAAAACTAGGTACTAAAGAGATCTGGGTATTCTTTCTTCATGTCTTCTTCCCGCTCCTAAGTGGCTTCTTCTTCGGTGTGGTTGCTCCATTGAATCTTCAGGAACTTGATGCTTCTGGTGTGGGTGGTTCTGAAAGCTTCTTCCAGGATGCGAATAGGTACTTCGCGATACGTCAGGTCCTTGTTGATATCCACCGATCTGTGATCGATGTTCTTGAAAACATCGGTCTTCTCTGGCACTTCCAAGCACTTCCGGAGTAATGAGATGTGAAACACGTCGTGCACAGCCGACATTTCTTTCGGTAGTTCCAGTTGATAAGATACTTCTCCTCGGCGACTCAGAACTTTGAAGGGTCCGACATATCGGGGTGCAAGCTTTCCTTTGAGCTGGAATCTCTGCATTCCTTTAAGGGGGGATACCTTGAGATAGACAAAATCTCCGATCTCGAAGGTCATCTCTCGGCGTCTCTTGTCGGCGTAACTCTTCTGCCTTGATTGCGCCGTCTTGAGGTATTCGCGGATCTTGTGCACCTTCTCTTCGGCTTCTCGAAGAACATCTGGTCCAAAGACTTGGCTCTCTCCGACTTCCGACCAATTCAGAGGGGTACGGCACTTTCTTCCGTACATGGCTTCAAAGGGGGCCATTTGTAAGCTGGCTTGGTAACTGTTGTTGTATGAGAATTCTGCGTAAGGCAGGCAGTCTTCCCACTTAGATCCATACTCCAGTACACAGGCTCTCAACATGTCTTCAAGAATCTGGTTGACTCTTTCAGTCTGTCCATCGGTCTGCGGGTGATAAACGGTGCTGAAATTTAGCCGGGTTCCTAGTCCTTCCTGTACTTTCTGCCAGAATCTTGAGGTGAATTGGGATCCTCTATCGACACAATTGACTTCGGGGTTCCGTGCGACGACTATTATAGACTCAGCTAACTTCGGGCCTTGATATGTGGTCTTGACGGGGATGAAATGAGCTACCTTGGTCAATCTATCGACTACTACCCAAATGGAATCATTCCCTTTGCTGGATTTGGGCAAACCTGTGATAAAGTCCATTCCTACTGAGTCCCACTTCCACTCTGGAATCTGCAGTGGCTGCAACAATCCCGCGGGTCGCTGATGTTCCGCCTTGACTCTTTGACAAATATCACACTTGGCGATGTAGCTTCCAATCTCCCTCTTCATTCCATGCCACCAAAATTGTTCCTTCAAATCCTGATACATCTTGGTTTCTCCGGGATGAATGGAGTAAAGGGTGTCGTGGGCTTCCTTGAGAGTAACTTGCTTCAACTCTGAGTCTGATGGCACACATATGCATCTGTTGTACCAGAGAACTCCTTCCTCATCTTCGAAGAATCCCGGTGCTTTCCCTGCAGCCATTTGGCTCTTGATTCCGTCAATGCTGGCATTTCCTTTCTGTGCTTCTTTGATCTGACCAATCAAGGTGGGCTGAAGCTCTATGCTGGCTAGGAATCCTTCACTAACTAGTTCCATTCTAAACTGCTCAAACTCTTGGTATAGGCTAGGTTGTTCTTCTGCTATCATGGAGTTCAACTGACACGGCAGTCTACTCAGCGCATCCGCTACCACATTGGCCTTGCTGGGGTGGTAGTGAATTTCCATATCATAATCCTTGATTAACTCTAAGCATCTTCTCTGCCTCATATTCAGCTCCTTCTGGGTGAAAATGTACTTCAGGCTCTTGTGATCCGAGTAGATCTCGCATCGATCACCCATGAGGTAATGACGCCAAACTTTCAGTGGTAAAACTACGGCTGCAAGCTCGAGGTCATGGGTTGGGTAGTTCTGCTCATGTTGCTTCAGTTGCCCAGATAAGATATCACCTTGCCTTCTTGCATCAACACACATCCAAGACCAATCTTGGATGCGTCTGTTGCCTGCCAAAGCCCACCGGCGAGCAGTGGTTAAGCAACACGAAGAGCCGAGAGGCTTCCAAGGCGGCAGCGGGCCCTGGTCCCTCGACGTCGTCCCGCAAATGCTCCGGCACACGACACGCGGCTGCAAGGCGTGCCACCTGACCTATACGGCCGGAAGGTGTGGATTGCTTCGATTAGTTCCCTGCATGGCGGACACGTAAACATTAAATACGAGCCCTATCGGCTCTCGGGTTGCCCTGTGGATCGGCTCAAAGAGCCGTCGCCCCATGGTTCATGTTGGATTTTCAATGACATGGGGATCCTGCTTGATCACAACAAAGCTAAACCAATCTACGACAGTTTAGGGTTTTCACCGTATGATCGGAACATCCTACGCGTAGTTGAGCCTAATAGACACGAAAGATAATGGAAAACTAACCCTAAAAGAGGCCTAAAAACCAACATTACGTTAATTCCCGGAACATCCCTCTTAGGGCTAACAAACCATACCTAACGCACTACCGGATCGTTCAACCCGTTTGCAAGGCCTAACCATACGGATATTAAACTAATCCTTGAAGAACAAGGAGCAACTATAACAGATCGGATCTACTAAGTAACGAACAAGCAAGATGCTGCCCTTACACCTGGATAGGTGTAAGGGCAGCTAGATATTGAGGGACGGCACAGCTAAGCAGATATGCGCAAGAAAAGCATCTATGCAAGCCCCAAAACATCTACGATAAATAGTGCTACTCGCCATCAACAACGCTTCATACGAGCAACACAAGGTAAACGAATAAACGTTGTGCTGCCTAGATCGCAAGATGCGATCTAGGCAGCATGATGCTTACCCGGGAGAAACCCTCGAAAGAAGGGGTGGCGATGCGCCTGATTTGTGTTTGTTGTGAACGTGATTTTCCTCCTTTTCCGATAACCCTAGATACATATTTATAGTCCAAGGGACTTTCTAATTTGGACGTGCACCTAACCGTGCACGGGTTAAACTCTATCTTTTAATCTAAACTACGATGCGATCTACTATATTACAGATACACGGGCAATTAAGCCCAAACTCTTTGTGCAAGGCCGCTTCAAAGATGCTCCACGTGTATATTCTTCAAGCCCATCTTCACTTACGGCCCATCTCCTGATTTGGCCAAAATCCGGTGATAACACATGCCCCCTGGTTTTGGTAATGATAATTTCAAAACCACTCTGTTTTTACCTTCGAGGGGTCATGTCGTGGCAGAGCAGAACCGTCGCAGTATTCTTCATCATGACACCTTGCCTTCTCAACTTCTCTGCACGATTTGACGGTTTTGGCACCACATCCTCGAAAACTGTTCGAACATTAAATCTCCATCTCTTTTTATTTAACTGCATCGAACAATTCTCCTCTTCATCCCCTTAGCATTAGCACTCCAAAAGCCCTCCTCCGCCACCATGCCTTCTTCTTCTTCCTCCTCATCGGGTCTTTCCACCCCCTTCCGCGAGCCGACGCCGGAGTGGGATCCGCAGGAGGCCCACGCAGCCAACATCCGCCGCGCCATAGCTGGCGGGGACGAGTCGAGCCACGACTTCTCCGTCTGGTCCGAGGATGACCAATTCTTGACGGACGGAGAGAGCTAGCGACCTCCGCTTCCTCGCCGGAGAATCGGAGGAGGAGAGCGAGGACGATCGCCTCTCCTGGGGTGACTTCACCTCCTCCGAGGAGGTGAAGGATGAAGAAGAGGAGGAGGCCGACACCTCCTCCGACGAGCCGCCGGCCAAGCGCTTCGCCCCTGGCCGGGCAACCTCAGCGACTTCGACAGCGATGACGACGCGACGAGGAAGACGAGGACAATGAAGGTCCTGCCGGCGGCCGCGCAGCGACGACGAGCCGGCCGGGAGCAGCGCCGACAGCGGCGACGACGACGACGAGGGCAGCAATGGCCCGTAGATAGGATCTTTAGCATAGGGCTAGTAGTAGTAGATGGGGCAATGTATCCCCTAGTAATTCCTTTTGAGAGCAATTAGCTCTTCATGTAAGAAATCTTGCTACCAATGAAGAATTTCCCTTGACTTGATTTTGCCGATCCCTTTTATGTCAATTTAGCCGATGTCCCCTCAAACTGATTTTGCCGATTGTTAGCCTGATCAACGCTCAATGAGCCGATGGCAACGCACCGGTCCGTTATGATAAATTTCCAGATAGATCAGTCCAGATCCCCAAATTTCAGTCGAACAGGACCAAATCGCGATCGTGCAAACTTTAGATCTTGGAAATCCAAACCTTCTGAGCTTAATGTTAGCTTTAACGGCCAAAATTCCGGAGTCAATGCCTTCAGGAGAACTCCAGGACCATTGCTGAACACCTTGATGCTGAAGCTAGAACTTCTGCATAACAGATACCATTTGCCCACAACTTTCCTTGTGATGCTCTATTTCTTTGCAGCAACAAGCTGGTCCAGAGCCTTTCAATGATAATGGCTCCCTCTTCAAACTCCTCCTACCAACTCCGGCGGTTTCCTTCTGCAACAATTCACCATCTCTCAAACAAGTTGTGATGCAGAACCAGCCGATTCCAACAAAATCGGCTTCCTAGAACAAGAAACCTTAAAGGCAAGCTACCCCCCCGAGCCTCAGCCAAGGCGAGGATAGAAGTGGACCAGCCAACTGGGCCACCCTTGGCTTCCAAGTTGTAGTGTAGAATCAGCCGATTCCAACAAAATTGGCTCCTTAAAGCAAAAGATGCAAACGTGGCAGGGAAGCTTACGCCCAAAGAGCCAACGCACTAGAAGAGCTTGGAAGGATCAGCAGCTCCCTTGGACTAAGAAGCCTCAAATGTAATGGCCCTCCAGCTCCTCCTAGCTCCATTCTCGCGTCTTGCTGCTCAGATCGGCCCATCATCTCTAGCAGACTGATGCATCTTCAGTGGGGGTGCTGATGAAGTTTCGACGCTCTCCACAGCCGATCTTCAGTAGGAGTTGGAGGTCCTTGAAGAGAGGATTTGAGTCACCACACAACTCCATCGAGGCGTTCTTCCAGTAGATCCTCTTCATCAGCAATGCTTGTACCTCTCGAGTCGATGGCCGTGCATCGGCTATGCTGAAATTTTTTTGTATTTTCGATTTTTTATTGGCCGATCGATTCATGAATCGGCTTCCCCTGGGTACATACTTCATGGTGTCTTGTACCTCTCCGTGTGTATGCCCCCCGAGCTGAATCCTTCAAGTGATTGAAGATATCGGCTTTCAGCCAATTCAAGTTTGTCTCGCCACTCACCATGCGAAATAGCACATCAGTAAACACGGGTGGTGGGAATAGTTTTAGCCGATTGCTAGAATCGGCTCCCCTTGCAGTTGGTGATCCAACTTATTTGCTGATAAATGTTGGCCATGGCTTATCCCCAGGACCAATTTCAATCTCTTCTAGTCCATCAGCTGATGTAAACCCATATCTCAGCTTTCCATTGCCTGCCAAATAAATGATGAACACAGGCAGAAGGTAGGTTGAGTCTAATTGTGGCCGATTGCTAGAATCGGCCTCCTTTTCCATTGCAATGTTGAACGTGGGTTTACAACTTCTTGGTTCCCTGCTACGACAACGTGGCATGTTTGAAGTGAGATCCTTGTTTCTTATTTTTTGGGGCCGATCGCAGGGATCGGCCTTGCCACGTACGTCCATAGTCTTGGGTCTTGCTACTCTGTCAGGCCAGTGGATAAGACTAGCCTCACCCCGTTTTTTGTAGCTTCGATGCGCTCACAATCGTCAGATTGATTCCGAGCGGCTCTTGGTCATTTGCTTCCCAGATGTTCATGGCAGCCAAAGAGATATCGACTGAATCATCTGCATGAACAACCTCCACTTCGTCTCCATCCCATTGTATGATGCTGATGCATTGTGGATGGAATGCGGCATTAGCATGGATCCAATCCCTTCCTAGCAGAACAGCATAAGTGCTCTTGCTGTCGACGATGAAGAAGGACGTGGGGATGGTCTTTCGGACGAGTCAAGTCCACGTTCAGAACACCCTTGGCTTCGACGGTTGGCAGTTGAAATAGCTTAACGTGACGTTGGTCTTGATCAGATCTTGATAGAACGTCCCAAACGTCGTAACATGGAGTACGGCATTATGTTGACTGCTGCTCCCGTGTCAACCAGCATCTTGCTGATAGGCTGCCCGTTGATATAACCCTTCAGGTATAGGGCCTTCAGATGCCTATAGCTCCTTTCTCGTGGCTTCTCAAAGATAACCGGCCGTGGCCCGCAATCAAACTGTGCCACTGATACTTCCTCGTCTTTTGGAGCACAAAACTCTGACGGGAGAACGAACACCATGTTTGTATCAGCCGATGTCCCTGCATCGGCTTTCGTCTGCTTGGGTCGCCACACTTTCTTCGGTGGGCGAGCCTCTGTTTCCAGTGTTTGCTGAATTTTCACGGCCAGATCAGGCCGTGCTTTCCTCAACGTGTACAGGTACTGCGCCTCGGCTTCTTCCAAGTTTCGTAGCCGTTGCACTCTGCGCTTTTGGGAGTGGCTGAGTCCATCAGGACACCACCTTGGTCGGTGATATCTATCTTCTTCTTCTGACTCTTCAAAGTCTTCATCTTGGGATGACTCAGCTCGTTTGTTCTGAGGTGGGAGAGGTCCTAGACGCTCGAACACTGAAACTTCATTTGTTCCCTTCCTCTGCTGTCTACATTCCGGGCAGTTCTCGATTGTAGGCAATCGGCTCATTCCTGAGTCCCAGCAGTGTTTGAAGAAAGGACAATTCCAATGTCTGTCCACGTCCTCTTGCTCCCTTGATCTCCCTCTGGCGTGACGCTCATACCCTTCGTATCGACGGTATTTCCTGTTTTCTGCATCAGACCGACGATATCTATCATCATCTACGTCGTAACGCCGACGTCGGTCGTACTGCTGTTCATATTTGTTAAGGAGGTGCGCGGAAAGTGGTCGTTGATACCGCACGCTTATCACCTCTTCTTCAGTCAAATACCGTCTGTCATCATGCTGGGGCCGGTCGCGTGGATCGGCCTCCTTCTTATCCTTGCCACGAGAGCGACTACTCTCTGGCTTATCATCGCCATGGCGATCTGCAAGCCCTGCCATATTGATATCAAACGAGAAACCTGGCTCGCGTCCTATGCACTGACTGAGATCGACCATGTTGACCTCCGGAAACGGCTGCGTGTCAACCCTCATGGCAAACTGACCGAAGAGTAATCGGCCTTGTTCTATCGCCATCTGAATCTGTCCGCGCAGGACTTTGCAGTCGTTGGTGCTATGGGTGAACGTGTGATGCCATTTGCAGTATGGCTTGCCGTTCATCTCTTGAGGCGTGGGGATTTTGTGGCCTTCGGGTAACTTCAGCTGTTTCTCCTTCAGCAGCAAATCGAAAATTTGCTCCGTTTTGCTCAAATCGAAGTCAAACCCCCTCACAGGCCCTGGTTGCTTCACCCACTTGCAGGACACGGGTTTTGCCCCCCGAGTCCACTCAGCTACAGCGACCTCCTGATCTCCTGCAGAATCTTCATCTTCGTCTGTCTCGATCAGGGCGACTCGCTTGTATTTGTCCTGGTACAATTCTGGATGGCGCTGTTCATATGCTGTCAACTTCTGAACCATGTGAGCCAGTGAATTGTACTCCGCTTGGAAGGTCACATCTTTGAGCGGCGCTGACAATCCTGCTACCGCCAGCTCGACTGCTTCCTTCTCAGATAGGCGAACCGAATAACATCGGTTCCTGACGGTCCTGAACCTCTGGATGTACTCAGATACTGTCTCTCCTCGTCTCTGCCGAACTTGGGTCAGATCGGCAAGGCTAGCTTCCGTAGTTTCTGAATGGTATTGTACGTGGAATTGCTCTTCCAGCTGCTTCCACGTTCGAACCGAGTCTGGTAACAACGAGGTGTACCACCCAAAGTCTGGACCCGTGAGAGATTGCGAGAAGAACCTCACACGTAGCTCGTCTGAAGCTGAGACCATGCCCAACTGTGCCAAGTATCGGCTCACGTGCTCGATCGAGCTGGTTCCTTCTGATCCACTAAATTTTGTGAAGTCGGGAGCCGATACTTAGGTGGCAGCGGGATCAGGTCGTAGTCGTTGGGATACGGCTTGGAATAGCCGATCATCCTCTTCTTCGGCAGGATGCCGAACTTGTCTCTCATGATGGCGGTGATCTCATCCACCGTAGGAGCTGCAGAAGCTGATCGTTCATGACTCGTCTTGGTGGCATATTTAGTTAGCCACGCTGTTTCTCGGCATCTGCTCCAAAGCGCTTCTGCTCCAGCGACTCCTCTGCCGTGGCATCCTTCCTCTTGTAACCTGGTCATCAGTCGTTGCAGTCCGGCACGTATGTGCACACGTATCCATGTGAAATTTCCTTGGGTGGATCATACAGGAATTGGTAGTCGCCTGGATCACCTCCAACCTTGTAGACGACGTACGCCGGTGAACCTTGTTGCTGTGGAGCTACAAACGTGTGTTGCAGTGGTGGCCTTGTGTAGAGCGGTACCTCCCCTTGGTGAGTTCCTAGAGCAGGACCTGACGGAGAGTACTTGTGCTTCGTGACTTCTTGCACCACATTGAGCGCGACACGCTCCAGAGTATTCACCAGGCTCTCAGCATGCCGATGAAGAGAGTGAGCAACGGCATAGTTGACTTCCTGTCGCAGGGCTCTGGTACGTTCGTCCGAAGGGAGAGATAGATCTAGTCCATCTAGCGCGCCTTCGGGTTGGAACCCTTTGAACTTGATCCCGTGCGAACGGGTTTTCTCAAAAGCGCCGATGAGATCGGCTTCCAGGATGGCCTTGAGCTCATCATATCTCTTCTTATGCTCGGGAGGCAGATCTTCATACTTGACTGGTTCCGCCGCCTGAGACGCAGATGACGACATGGTTGCTGCGGAAGATTGTCCCGATGTCCCACAGGGTGCGAGAATGTGTTGCCTGCCAAAGCCCACCGGCGAGCGGTGGTTAAGCAACACGAAGAGCCGGGAGGCTTCAAGGCGGCAGCGGGCCCTGGTCCCTCGACGTCGTCCGCAAATGCTCCGACACACGACCTGGCGGCTGCAAGGCGTGCCACGACCTATACCTGGCCGGGAAGGTGTGGATTGCTTCGATTAGTTCCATGGAAGACACGTAAACATTAAATACGAGCCCTATCGGCTCTCAGGTTGCCCTGTGGATTGGCTCAAAGGGCCGATCGCCCCATGGTTCATGTTGGATTTTCAATGACATGGGGATCCTGCTTGATCACAACAAAGCTAAACCAATCTACGACAGTTTAGGGTTTTCACCGTATGATCGGAACATCCTACGCGTAGTTGAGCCTAATAGACACGAAAGATAATGGAAAACTAACCCTAAAAGAGGCCTAAAAACCAACATTACGTTAATTCCCGGAACATCCCTCTTAGGGCTAACAAACCATACCTAACGCACTACCGGATCGTTCAACCCGTTTGCAAGGCCTAACCATACGGATATTAAACTAATCCTTGAAGAACAAGGAGCAACTATAACAGATCGGATCTACTAAGTAACGAACAAGCAAGATGCTGCCCTTACACCTGGATAGGTGTAAGGGCAGCTAGATATTGAGGGACGGCACAGCTAAGCAGATATGCGCAAGAAAAGCATCTATGCAAGCCCCAAAACATCTACGATAAATAGTGCTACTCGCCATCAACAACGCTTCAGCACGAGCAACACAAGGTAAACGAATAAACGTTGTGCTGCCTAGATCGCAAGATGCGATCTAGGCAGCATGATTCCCGGGAGAAACCCTCGAAAGAAGGGGTGGCGATGCGCGATTTGTGTTTGTTGTGAACGTGATTGTCCTCCTTTCCGATAACCCTAGATACATATTTATAGTCCAAGGGACTTTCTAATTTGGACGTGCATCTAACCGTGCACGGGTTAAACTCTATCTTTTAATCTAAACTACGATGCGATCTACTATATTACAGATACACGGGCAATTAAGCCCAAACTCTTTGCGCAAGGCCGCTTCAAAGATGCTCCACGTGTATATTCTTCAAGCCCATCTTCACTTACGGCCCATCTCCTGATTTGGCCAAAATCCGGTGATAACAGCGTCACAATAGACGTCGAATGGCTTGGTGATGTCCGGCATGATCAGGATTGGGGCTGTGGTCAGTCTTGTCTTCAGCGTCTGAAAGCTCTCTTCACATTTGTCCGTCCATTCAAACTTCTTGTCCTTCTTCAACAGTTGAGTCATTGGTCTGGCTATGCTGGAAAATCCTTCAACAAACCTACGGTAGTATCCTGCTAATCCGAGAAATGCACGGACTTCAGTCTGAGTGGTTGGGGCTTTCCATTCTTCCACAGTTTTGATCTTGGCAGGATCTACAGCAATTCCTCCTGCAGACAGGATATGTCCCAGGAATCCTACTTCCTTTAACCAAAACTCACATTTGCTGAACTTGGCATACAACTGGTGCTGTCTAAGGGTTTCTAGGATGATCTCCAAATGTTGCTCATTGATGGCGTGTAACTCACACGTTCGTTGGGAACCCCAAGAGGAAGGTATGATGCGCACAGTAGCAAGTTTTCCCTCAGAAAGAAACCAAGGTTTAATCGAACCAGGAGGAGCCAAGAAGCACGTTGAAGGTTGATGGTGGCGAAATGTGATGCGGCGCAACAACAGGGATTCCGGCGACAACGTGGAACCTGCACAACACAACCCAAGTACTTTGCCCCAACGAAACAGTGAGGTTGTCAATCTCACCGGCTTGCTGTAACAAAGGATTAACCGTATTGTGTGGAAGATGATTGTTTGCAAGAAAACAGTAAAACAAGTATTGCAGTAGATTGTATGCTATGTAAAGAATAGGACCGGGGTCCACAGTTCACTAGAGTGTCTCTCCCATAAGATAAAAGCATGTTGGGTGAACAAATTACAGTCGGGCAATTGACAAATAGAGAAGAGCATAACAATGCATATACATGATATGATAAATATAGTGAGATTTAATCCGGGCATTACGACAAAGTACATAGACCGCCATCCAACTGCATCTATGCCTAAAAAGTCCACCTTCAGGTTATCATCCGAACCCCATTCAGTATTAAGTTGCAAAGCAACAGACAATTGCATTAAGTATGGTGCGTAATGTAATCGACAACTACATCCTTAGACATAGAATCAATGTTTTATCCCTAGTGGCAATAGCACATCACAACCTTAGAACTTTCTGTCACTGTCCCAGGTGTCAATGAAGGCATGAACCCACTATCGAGCATAAATACTCCCTCTTGGAGTTAAGAGTAAAAACTTGGCCAGAGCCTCTACTAATAACGGAGAGCATGCAAGATCATAAACAACACATAAACAATAGATTGATAATCACCATAACATAGTATTCTCTATCCATCGGATCCCGACAAACACAACATATAGTATTACAGATAGATGATCTTGATCATGTTAGGCAGCTCACAAGATCCAACAATGAAGCACATAAGGAGAAGACGACCATCTAGCTACTGCTATGGACCCATAGTCCAGGGGTGACCTACTCACTCATCAATCCGGAGGCGACCATGGCGGTGTAGAGTCCTCCGGGAGATGAATCCCCTCTCCGCAGGGTGCCGGAGGCGATCTCCTGAATCCCCGAGATGGGATTCGCGGCGGCGGCTCGAAGGTTTTCCGTATCGTGGCTCTCGGTACTGGGGGTTTCGCGACGGAGGCTATAAGTAGGCGAAAGGGTAGGTCAAGAGGCGGCACGAGGGGCCCGGGGGAGGCCGGCGCGGCCGGGGCAGGGGCGCGCCGCCTGTCACTGGCCACCTCGTGGCCCCACTTCGACTCCTTCGGTCTTCTGGAAGCTTCGTGCAAAAATAGGACCCTGGGCGGTGATTTCGTCCAATTCCGAGAATATTTCGTTACTAGGATTTCTGAAACCAAAAACAGCAGAAAACAGCAACTGGCTCTTCGGCATCTTGTTAATAGGTTAGTTCCAGAAAATGCGTAAATACGACATATAATGTGCATAAAACATGTAGGTATCATCAATAAAGTAGCATGGAACATAAGAAATTATCGATACGTTGGAGACGTATCAGCATCCCCAAGCTTAGTTCTGCTCGTCCCGAGCAGGTAAAACGATAACAAAGATAATTTCTGAAGTGACATGCCATCATAATCTTGATCATACTATTTGTAAACATATGTAATGAATGCAGCAATCAAAACAAAGGTAATGACATGAGTAAACAAGTGAATCATAAAGCAAAGACTTTTCATGAATAGTACTTCAAGACAAGCATAAATAAGTCTTGCATAAGAGTTAACTCATAAAGCAATAAATCAAAGTAAAGGTGTTGAAGCAACACAAAGGAAGATTAAGTTTCAGCGGTTGCTTTCAACTTATAACATGTATATCTCATGGATATTGTCAACATAAAGTAATATAACAAGTGCAATATGCAAGTATGTAGGAATCAATGCACAGTTCACACAAGTGTTTGCTTCTTAAGGTGGAGGGAGATAGGTAAACTGACTCAACAATAAAAGTAAAAGAAAGGTCCTTCAAAGAGGAAAGCATCGATTGCTGTATTTGTGCTAGAGCTTTTATTTTGAAAACATGAAACAATTTTATCAACGGTAGTAATAAAGCATATGAGTTATGTAAATTATATCTTACAAGTTGCAAGCCTCATGCATAGTATACTAATAGTGCCCGCACCTTGTCCTACTTAGCTTGGACTACCGGATCTTTGCAATGCCATGTTTCAACCAAGTGTCACAAAGGGGTACCTCCATGCCGCCTGTACAAAGGTCTAAGGAGAAAGCTCGCATTTTGGATTTCTCGCTTTTGATTATTCTCAACTTAGACATCCATACCGGGACAACATGGACAACAGATAATGGACTCCTCTTAAATGCATAAGCATGTAGCAACAATTATTATTCTCATATGAGATTGAGGATATATGTCCAAAACTGAAACTTCAACCATGATTCATGGCTTTAGTTAGCGGCACAATGTTCTTCTCTAACAATTTGCATGCTCCAATCATTAAGGTGATAGATCCTTCAGACAAGACGGACATGCATAGCAACTCACATGATATTCAACAATAGTTGATGGCGTTCCCCGAAGCATGGTTATCGCACAACAAGCAACTTAATAAGAGATAAAGTGCATAAGTACATATTCAATACTACGATAGTTTTAAGGCTATTTTGTCCCATGAGCTATATATTGCAAAGGTGAATGATGGAATTTTAAAGGTAGCACTCAAGCAATTTACTTTGGAATGGCGGATAAATACCATGTAGTAGGTAGGTATGGTGGACACAATTGGCATAGTAGTTGGCTCAAGGATTTTGGATGCATGAGAAGTATTCCCTCTCGATACAAGGTTTAGGCTAGCAAGGTTATTTGAAGCAAACTCAAGGATGAACCGGTGCAGCAAGACTCACATAAAAGACATATTGTAAACATTATAAGACTCTACACCGTCTTCCTTGTTGTTCAAAACTCAATACTAGATATTATCTAGACCTTAGAGAGACCAAATATGCAAATCAAATTTTAGCAAGCTCTATGTATTTCTTCATTAATGGGTGCAAAGCATATGATGCGAGAGCTTAAACATGAGCACAACAATTGCCAAGTATCACATTATCCAAGATATTTTAAAATTACTACATGTAGCATTTTCCAATTCCAACCATATAACAATTTAACGAAGAAGAAACTTCGCCTTGAACATTATGAGTAAAGCCTAAGGACATATTTGTCCATATGCAACAGCGGAGCGTGTCTCTCTCCACAAAGTGAATGCTAGGATCCATTTTATTCAAACAAAAACAAAAACAAAACAAACCGACGCTCCAAATAAAGAACACAAGATGTGACTGAATAAAAATATAGTTTCAGGGGAGGAACCTGATGATGTTGTCGATGAAGAAGGGGATGCCTTGGGCATCCCCAAGCTTAGACGCTTGAGTCTTCTTAAAATATGCAGGGGTGAACCACAGGGCATCCCCAAGCTTAGAGCTTTCACTCTTCTTGATCATAGTATATCATACTCCTCTCTTGACCCTTGAAAACTTCCTTCACACCAAACTTCAAGCAAACTCATTAGAGGGCTAGTGCACAATTAATAATTCACATGTTCAGAGGTGGCACAATCATTCTTTACACTTTTGGACATTGCATAAAGCTACTGGACATTAATGGATCAAAGAAATTCATCCAACATAGCAAAAGAGGCAATGCGAAATAAAAGGCAGAATCTGTCAAAAACAGAACAGTCCGTAAAGACGAATTTTAAAATGGCACCAGACTTCCTCAAATGGAAAAACTCAAAACTAATGAAAGTTGCGTACATATCTGAGGATCACGCTCGTAAATTGGCAGATTTTTTCGAATTTTCTACAGAGACTTGTGCCCAGATTCGTGACAGACAGCAATGCTGTTTCTGCGCAGCGAAATATAACATCAACTTTGATATAGAAACTTTACTTGGCACAAAAACATGATAAGGAGATGTTGCTACAGTAGTAAACAACTTCCAAGACTCAAATATAAAACAAAGTACTGTAGTAAAAACATGGGTTGTCTTCCATAAGCGCTTTTCTTTAACGCCTTTCAGCTAGGCGCAGAAAGTGCAAATCAAGTAACATCAAGAGTAGAAGCATCAACATCATAACTTGTTCTAATAATAGAATCAAAAGGCAACTTCATTCTCTTTCTAGGGAAGTGTTCCATACCTTTCTTGAGAGGAAATTGATATTTAATATTACCTTCCTCATATCAATAACAGCACCAACTGTTCGAAGAAAAGGTCTTCCCAACACAATAGTACAAGATGCATTGCATTCGATATCCAAAACAACAAAATCAACGGGGACAAGGTTATTGTTAACCGTAATGTGCACATTATCAATCCTCCCAAAGGTTTCTTTTTAACATTATCGGCAAGATTAACATCCAAATAACAATTCTTCAATGGTGGCAAGTCAAGCATATCATAAATCTTTTTAGGCATAACAGAAATACTTGCACCAAGATCACATAAAGCATTACATTCAAAGTCATTGAATTTCATTTTAATGATGGGCTCCCAACCATCTTCTAACTTTCTAGGAATAGAAGCTTCAAGTTTTAGTTTCTCTTCTCTAGCTTTTATGAGAGCATTTGTAATATGTTTTGTAAAGGCTAAATTTATAGCACTAGCATTAGGACTTTTAGCAAGTTTTTGTAAGAACTTTATAACTTCAGAGATGTGACAATCATCAAATTCTAAATCATTATGAGCTACAGCAATGGGATCATTGTCCCCAAGGTTGGAAAAAATTTCAGCAGTTTTATCACAAGCGGTTTCAGCAGTTTTAGCAATTTCAGGCAGTTTTGTACGCTTTGCACTAGGAGTAGAAACATTGCCAACACCAATTATTTTACCATTGATAGTAGGAGGTGCAGCAACATGTGAATCATTATCATTACTAATGGTGGTGATAGTCCAAACTTTAGCTACATTATTCTCTTTAGCTAGTTTTTCATTTTCTTCTCTATCCCACCTAGCACGCAATTCAGCCATTAATCTTATATTCTCATTAATTCTAACTTGGATGGAATTTGCTGTAGTAGTAATCTTATTATCAATATCATTATTAGGCATAACTTTCAATTTTAAAAGATTAACATCAGAGGCAAGTCTATCAACTCTAGAAGCAATAATATCAATTTTATCAAGCTTTTCCTCAACAGATTTGTTAAAAGCAGTTTGTGTACTAATAAATTCTTTAAGCATAGCTTCAAGACCAGAGGGTACAATCCTATTATTGTTGTAAGAATTCCCATAAGAATTACCATAACCATTACCATTAGCAGAAGGATATGGCCTATAGTTATTACCAGCGTTGTTCCTATAAGCATTGTTGTTGAAATTATTATTTTTAATGAAATTCACATCAACATTTTCTTCTTGAGCAACCAATGAAGCTAAAGGAACATTATTTGGATCAACATTAGATCTACCATTCACAAGCATAGACATAATCACATCAATCTTATCACTCAAGGAAGAGGTTTCTTCAACATAATTTACCTTCTTACCTTGTGGAGCTCTTTCCGTGTGCCATTCAGAGTAATTTATCATCATATCATCAAGAAGTTTTGTAGCCGCCCCTAAAGTGATGGACATAAAGGTACCTCCAGCAGCTGAATCCAATAAATTCCGCGAAGAAAAATTTAGTCCTGCATAGAAGGTTTGGATGATCATCCAAGTAGTCAGCCATGGGTTGGGCAATTCTTTACCAAAGTTTTCATTCTCTCCCATGCTTGAGCAACATGTTCAGTATCTAATTGCTTAAAATTCATTATGCTACTTCTCAAAGATATAATTTTAGCGGGAGGATAATATCTACCAATAAAAGCATCCTTACATTTAGTCCATGAATCAATACTATTCTTAGGCAAAGATAACAACCAATCTTTAGCTCTTCCTCTTAATGAGAAAGGAAACACTTTCAATTTAATAATATCACCATCTACATCCTTATACTTTTGCATTTCACAAAGTTCAACAAAATTATTGAGATGGGCAGCAGCATCATCAGAACTAACACCAGAAAATTGATCTCATATGACAAGATTTAGTAAAGCAGGTTTAATTTCAAAGAATTCTGCTGTAGTAGCAGGTGGAGCAATAGGTGTGCATAGGAAATCATTATTATTTGCGTTTGTGAAGTCACACAACTTAGTATTTTCAGGGGTATTCATTTTAACAGTAAATAAAACAAACTAGATAAAGTAAATGCAAGTAACTAATTTTTTTGTGTTTTTGATATAGAGAGCAAGACAGTAAATAAAGTAAAACTAGCAACTAATTTTTTGTGTTTTGTTTAGGTGCAGCAAACAAAGTAATAAATAAAATAAAGCAAGACAAAAACAAAGTAAAGAGATTGAGAAGTGGAGACTCCCCTTGCAGCGTGTCTTGATCTCCCCGGCAACGGCGCCAGAAAAAGAGCTTGATGGCGTGTAACTCACACGTTCGTTGGTAACCCCAAGAGGAAGGTATGATGCGCACAGTAGCAAGTTTTCCCTCAGAAAGAAACCAAGGTTTAATCGAACCAGGAGGAGCCAAGAAGCACGTTGAAGGTTGATGGTGGCGAAATGTGATGCGGCGCAACAACAGGGATTCCGGCGCCAACGTGGAACCTGCACAACACAACCCAAGTACTTTGCCCCAACGAAACAGTGAGGTTGTCAATCTCACCGGCTTGCTGTAACAAAGGATTAACCGTATTGTGTGGAAGATGATTGTTTGCAAGAAAACAGTAAAACAAGTATTGCAGTAGATTGTATGCTATGTAAAGAATAGGACCGGGGTCCACAGTTCACTAGAGGTGTCTCTCCCATAAGATAAAAGCATGTTGGGTGAACAAATTACAGTCGGGCAATTGACAAATAGAGAAGAGCATAACAATGCATATACATGATATGATAAATATAGTGAGATTTAATCCGGGCATTACGAGAAAGTACATAGACCGCCATCCAACTGCATCTATGCCTAAAAAGTCCACCTTCAGGTTATCATCCGAACCCCATTCAGTATTAAGTTGCAAAGCAACAGACAATTGCATTAAGTATGGTGCATAATGTAATCGACAACTACATCCTTAGACATAGAATCAATGTTTTATCCCTAGTGGCAACAGCACATCACAACCTTAGAACTTTCAGTCACTGTCCCAGGTGTCAATGAAGGCATGAACCCACTATCGAGCATAAATACTCCCGCTTGGAGTTAAGAGTAAAAACTTGGCCAGAGCCTCTACTAATAACGGAGAGCATGCAAGATCATAAACAACACATAAACAATAGATTGATAATCACCATAACATAGTATTCTCTATCCATCGGATCCCGACAAACACAACATATAGTATTACAGATAGATGATCTTGATCATGTTAGGCAGCTCACAAGATCCAACAATGAAGCACATAAGGAGAAGACGACCATCTAGCTACTGCTATGGACCCATAGTCCAGGGGGTGAACTACTCACTCATCAATCCGGAGGCGACCATGGCGGTGTAGAGTCCTCCGGGAGATGAATCCCCTCTCCGGCAGGGTGCCGGAGCGATCTCCTGAATCCTCCGAGATGGGATTCGCGGCGGCGTCTCGGTAAGGTTTCGTATCGTGGCTCTCGGTCTTTGGGTTTCGCGACGGGAGGCTATAAGTAGGCGAAAGGGTAGGTCAAGAGGCGACACGAGGGGCCCAGGACAGGCCGCGCGGCCAGGGCTGGCCGCGCCGCCCTGTCACCTAGCCACCTCGTGGCCCCACTTCGACTCCCCTTCGGTCTTCTGGAAGCTTCGTGCAAAAATAGGACCCTGGGCGGTGATTTCGTCCAATTCCGAGAATATTTCGTTACTAGGATTTCTGAAACCAAAAACAGCAGAAAACAGCAATTGGCTCTTCGGCATCTTGTTAATAGGTTAGTTCCAGAAAATGCGTAAATACGACATATAATGTGCATAAAACATGTAGGTATCATCAATAAAGTAGCATGGAACATAAGAAATTATCGATACGTTGGAGACGTATCACTCATGTTCTTCTTCGGACTTGGAGTAGATAAGGATGTCGTCGATGAAGACAACGACAAACTTATCCAAAAAGTTCATGAAGATCTTATTCATGAGGTTCATGAAGTAAGCGGGGGCATTGGTTAATCCAAACGACATGACGTTGTACTCATACAACCCATATCTGGTGGTAAAGGCAGTTTTGGGAATATCCATTGCACGGATCTTCAGTTGATGGTAACCAGTCCTAAGATCAATCTTAGAGAATACTTTGGCACCGGTCAGCTGGTCAAACAAGTCTTCTATCTTTGGCAAGGGGTATTTGTTTTTTATGGTGACATCGTTAAGCTTATGATAATCCGTACATAAACGACTGGCACCGTCCTTCTTATCCACAAACAAAACTGGGGATCTCCAAGGCGACGCACTCGGTCGAATCAGACCTTTGGCTAGCAATTCATCCAGTTGCTTCTTCAGTTCCACTAACTCTGCTGGGTTCATGCTATAGGCTCTCTGGGCTATGGGTCCTGTTCCAGGGATTAACTCAATGATAAACTCGATATCCCGATCTGGGGGCATACCGGGTAGATCATCAGGAAACACATCAGGGTATCGACAGACGACCCTGATCTGATCCAAGGTTGGCTTGGCTACACTCTGGTTGCAGGTAAACTTTCTGGGCAGTCTCTCAGAGATGTGTTCTACTAACACTCCGTTGCTACTAGTCATGGTGATGGCCTTCTTGGCACAGTCAATTAATCCATGATGTTTGGCCATCCAATCCAAACCCAGTACTACTTCCAATCCTTTTGTTTCCAGAACAATCAAGTTTGCATAAAAAACTACTTCATGTATACTGATAGGCACATCCTTGCAAATTTTCTAGCTTTTGTGGTTGAACCGGGTATTTGAACTATCATGACATGCTTCATACTGATTGGTTGAATTTTACTAGTGCATGCAAATTCTTCAGTAACAAACGAATGGGATGCTCCAGAATCAAACAACACTCTTGCAGGTACTGAGTTAACAGAAAACATACCCAGTACAACATCTGGTGCTTCCTGGGCTTCTTCAGCATTCATGTGGAAGAGACGGCCGCTGCGGTTGTTGGGGTTGTTGGGGGTGAACTTCTGCCGGTGGAGACACGGCGTTGCTGCTGAGCAGGTGCAGCGGTGTTGGCGGCAGTCTTGGCTAACCTCTTGGGGCACTCGTTGGAGTAGTGACCCACAATTCCACATTCATAGCAGGTGATGGTTGACTTGTCCTTGGGGGCGACGGGGACAGCATTGCTCCCAGTCCTTGGAGCAGTGTTGGGATTGTTGGTGTTGGGGGCTCTTGTCGGGGCGCGGTTGTAGTTGGTGTTGCTGGCATGGTGGGGGTTGTTGTTGTTGTGGTGGCCTCCTGGCCTTGGGTTTCCTCCACTCCGGTTCTGAAAACCGGGACGTGACATCTGCATCGGGGGCTTGTTGTTGTTTCTTGGGGCGAAACCTCCGCTTGAGCTGGGGCGATACCTTGGGGCATTGCTGGGCCCACTCTGGTGCATCATGCGGCGTTTGCGGTTCTCATTGGCTTGGTGGAGTTTTCCCTCCATCTGGATGGCGGAGTCCACCAGGGCTTCAAGGTCGGCAAAGGGGATATTGACTAGCACGGTCTGCATCTCGTCATGCAGTCCGTTCCGAAACCTCTCCTTCTTCTTCTCTGTGGTGTCGGTCTCATTGGGGGCATACCTTGACAGTGTAAGAAACCTGTCGCGGTATTCCACCACCGACATCCTTCCTTGTTTGAGTTCCCTGAACTCGTCCCTCATCTTCTTTATCAGGCCCGGGGGCACGTGATACTTGCTGAACTTGAGCTTGAAATCTGCCCAAGTCATGACCTGTCCGGCGTTCATAGCACGGGTGCTGGTCCACCAAGCTCTTGCTGGTCCTGCTAGGTAGTGCGTGGCAAACAGCACTTTCTCATTGGCATTGATACGTCTCCAACGTATCGATAATTTCTTATGTTCCATGCTACTTTATTGATGATACCTACATGTTTTATGCACATTATATGTCGTATTTACGCATTTTCTGGAACTAACCTATTAACAAGATGCCGAAGAGCCAGTTGCTGTTTTCTGCTGTTTTTGGTTTCAGAAATCCTAGTAAGGAAATATTCTCGTGAATTGAAATCACCGGGGTCCTATTTTCACGAAGCTTCCAGAAGACCGAAGGGAGTCGAAGTGGGGCCACGAGGTGGCAGATATGACAGGCGGAGCGGCCCAGGCCCCGGCTGCGCCGGCTGTCACTGGGCCTCGTGCCGCCTCTTGACCTACCCTTTCGCCTACTTATAGCCTCCGTCGCGAAACCCCGGTACGAGAGCCACGATACGGAAAACCTTCCAGAGACGCCGCCGCCGCCGAATCCCATCTCGGGGGATTCGGGAGATCGCCTCCGGCACCCTGCCGGAGAGAATCATCTCCGGAGGACTCTACGCCGCCATGGTCGCCTCCGGAGTGATGAGTGAGTAGTTCACCCCTGGACTATGGGTCCATAGCAGTAGCTAGATGGTCGTCTTCTCCTAATTGTGCTTCATTGTTGGATCTTGTGAGCTGCCTAACATGATCAAGATCATCTATCTGTAATACTATATGTTGTGTTTGTCGGGATCCGATGGATAGAGAATACTATGTTATGGTGATTATCAATCTATTGTTTATGTGTTGTTTATGATCTTGCATGCTCTCCGTTATTAGTAGAGGCTCTGGCCAAGTTTTTGCTCTTAACTCCAAGAGGGAGTATTTATGCTCGATAGTGGGTTCATGCCTTCATTGACACCTGGGACAGTGACAGAAAGTTCTAAGGTTGTGATGTGCTGTTGCCACTAGGGATAAAACATTGATTCTATGTCTAAGGATGTAGTTGTCGATTACATTACGCACCATACTTAATGCAATTGTCTGTTGCTTTGCAACTTAATACTGAATGGGGTTCGGATGATAACCTGAAGGTGGACTTTTTAGGCATAGCTGCAGTTGGATGGCGGTCTATGTACTTTGTCGTAATGCCGGATTAAATCTCACTATATTTATCATATCATGTATATGCATTGTTATGCCCTTTTCTATTTGTCAATTGCCCGACTGTAATTTGTTCACCCAACATGCTTTTATCTTATGGGAGAGACACCTCTAGTGAACTGTGGACCCCGGTCCTATTCTTTACATAGCATACAATCTACTGCAATACTTGTTTTACTGTTTTCTTGCAAACAATCATCTTCCACACAATACGGTTAATCCTTTGTTCCGACAAGTGAGATTGACAACCTCACTGTTTCGTTGGGAAAAGTACTTGGGTTGTGTTGTGCAGGTTCCACGTTGGCGCCGGAATCCCTGTTGTTGCGCCGCATCACATTTCGTCACCATCAACCTTCAACGTGCTTCTTGGCTCCTCCTGGTTCGATTAAACCTTGGTTTCTTTCTGAGGGAAAACTTGCTACTGTGCGCATCATACCTTCCTCTTGGGGTTCCCAACGAACGTGTGAGTTACACGCCATCAGGCATCCACTCCAGCCACTTCCAAGTTGTTCTCCATTGTCTGGAGCCAGTCATCTACATCAAGTGGTTCTTCGGTCTTGCTGAAAACAGGAGGATTTGTGTTCTGGAAGTTCTTGAGTTTTGACCCAGGGTGATCATGGTTTCCCTGGCCTTGGTTGTTGTGGGCTAGCTGTTGCAGTGCAGCTAGGTTGGCCTGTCTTTCAGCTCTTTCATTCTCGCAGTCTGCCATCAAGGTCTGCAACAGTTGCATCATTGCGTCTTGATTCGCACCGCGGTTGGGACGGGCCATCTGAACATTGAGATAGATCATGAGATAAGAGGGAATTTTCTGTGGCTTGTTTTGGGTAAGTTCAAAAATTTAAAACTTGAATTCTTTTGATATGAAACACAAACACACATTCATTCATTCAAACATCACATATTACAAGCTAACACGTCCATGGTTTTAAGAACCATTTTCTCGCGCTACGATACAAGGGACGGGATACAACTCACACCTACATAAGTGATCAAGTGCAACTACTCCACATCGATAGGGACGAAGTCATCTACTCCGGCCTCCAGGAACTCATAGTCCTCAACATCAGTGTACTCGTCTTCCTCAAAGTCATCGTCGTCACTCAGGAAGGCTCCTCCTCCCTGAATGTCTGCTCCTTCTCCTTCCTCTTCCATCTCCATCAGCTGATCTTCCTGGGCCTTGACAGTGGCCTCCAAGGAGACCATCTTTGCGCGAAGGCGCGCAATGGTAGCGTCCTTCTTGGCACGCTGCAGGCGGAGTGACTTGCGGTCCTTGGCGAGCATCTTGATTGCATCGGCATGGTGAGCCAATGCCTGTGAGTCTGGTTGGCGTAGGCGCGGGAGTTGTCCAGCTCCTTCTGGGTATGATACAGCATGAAGTACAGATGATCCACGTGGTGCCTCAGCTCGGGGTGGAGCTGCAGTTCCATGGGTACTCCAATGGAGTCATGCCTTGCGAGGTTAGCAAAGCGAGACGCGAGTATCGCCACCACATTTTGCCCGCACAAACGGGCAAGTGCTTCCTGAAGAGCACGAGCGAGTCCGTCCAGCCAGCTGCTTTCCCTGAAGGAGAAGAGGATCCTCTCAGAGGTAGGAGGCTCCACCTTGCCCCTCAGATCAGCGGTGATAACCCACTGAAATTCCCCTCCGGGCTGGTCGTTGACCTCGACTCCGTGAAACTCCAGGTGTGGGTGTCCAAGGTACTCCGATAGGGCATCGAGGTCCCTCTCGAAGATCAAGTCTCTGCCATTCCCAAGCTGGTAAAACTTGACGTTGGTTGGCTCCATCTGAAAGTGAATTGGATGAGTAAGTTAGAGAGTGAACAAATGTGTCAAACTTTTATGTAGATTTATAAGGAGGAGCATGACTTCTTATTTGAAAAGATCTCCAAGAGAAGAAAGTGACTAAGTTTTTCAGAAATATTCACTTCATTTGTTTCTTTGTAAACTAAGTTTTGCAAAACGTCCGTTCTAACTAGGGTCTCCTAAGGTCAAACAATGGCTCTGATACCAACTTGTCAACACCCGGATTTTTAAGTCCGGATGCCTATTATGTCATACATCGCAATCCCAGGAATATTGTTGTTGCGAGACATAATAGTTGATATCATAAGTCATCATTCATTACAAACCATAATCGTCTTACAAAAGTAGATCACATGATCCAATATTACAACCATATTTGATCTATTGATCAACGAACAACACAACAGCGGAAGCGTAATAGAAGTGGACTATCTAATCCACAGGCCAACGCTTGACGTTAGAAGAACTCCTAGTTGGTGTAGACGTCATGCTGGCCGTCATCCTCATATTGCTGCTCCTCTTCATATTCTGGCCATTTGAATAGCCAGGGACCGTGAGTACTTTTAAAGTACTTGCAAACTAATACTATTGTAATTGCTATCAATTTTATTAATGGGATGCTAAGCTCTAGGTTTATTTGCATAAAGCCAATTTTAGTTCATAAGCATTTCATAAAATACTCTTCTTAAGCTAACTAACTCAAGTGGGAACATTAGTGTCATTCCCACAACTCAGTTGTGTTTTCAATTCAAGTCACTATTTCATCACCCCTTTTCAAGAAAAGATCTGACGACGGAACAGTACGGCCTTTCCAATCGTCCGTAACCGTGGACACGGCTATTCAAATAGATTTACACTCTGCAGAGGTTGCACACTTGTGCCACAATATTTGATTACATCCGTCAGGGTAACCCTGAATAATCGTAAATCAGTACGCGGATCATCAACCCTAACCTTTCACTTACATATCCTAGTATAGGCACCTCTCCCCATGAGCCTGGCCTCCCAGTGAAGACAAACCGTCAGCCTGGGAACTGCACAGGCCTTGGGCCGGACATTCACCTCATTTCATGTCATTTCACATAATTTCACTTTCAACGGAGGCAGCCTCGGCATAACCCCTATGACGCTTGTTCAGAGGGAACCCATACTAAGACACATAAAATTCAAGTTAAGCCCTACCCATAATCAGGTATTGTGGGGGTACTAAGAATTGGAATGGTATCGCATACGACCACACCATCAGTTTTTGTCAAATTCATCATGTCCTTCAATTCATATTCACCTTCAAAGCCTTTCAAAGTCATTTCATTTCACATGTTCCCATCTAGAGTAGTCAATTTTAATTGTTAGCACTAGCAACTATTCATCAAGGGTGCTAACTAGCTTGTAATGCTTTTAGGCTAAGTTTGATACTCTTGTAGTACTCTATACTTAGACCAAAGTTAACTATAAAAGTAAGCTTTAATAATCAAAGTAAAAGCTTATGAGAATAAAACTTGGGATTGGATCATGAAGCATAAGAAAAGGTGAGTGTGCCTTGCTCTGGTAGAGCTTTGCACTTTGCTAGAATATTAGCTTGCCTTGGTTGGTGTATTGATCAAAGTAGTCTTCCTCTCCCTGTGTGTAGACCTCCTCCTCCTCTTGGTACTCCTCGGTACTAGCGTCTAAAAACGAATACGATGTACACAATCACCAAACAAAGCTTAAGAGCTAGACTAAGCACACACCTGAGTCACACAAGCTATTCTAGCATCACAACATTGCCCTCATGTTGGTTGACTTTTTTTTATTCTTAAGAAAAATAATTTCCTCTCATTACAAATATTGGTTAGTGTTTCTATTTAATTCTTGGAGAAATAATTTCCTCTCATTGAATCTTGTTAAGATTTAATTTCCCCAACTAATAATGTATGAAACCTTGTTGACCAAGGTCAACCATTCATAATCATCATTTGAGAAATGGATTTAAATGAGGTAGAGTACCTCATGCAATTTTAACACTACCTTACTTATGATTTAACATCACCAAATAATTGAATATGAGATTGTGTAGATCATGGTCACTACCTCATATTAAACTACTTGGGACAAGATTTAAATGAGGGAAAACCTCTCATATGATTTATTAAATAGTTTTGGACAATATCAATTGACTAGAAATAGCCATAGAGCCCTTTATTTCAACTAGGCCATGATCACCCAAAGTAACCATGTCATATTTTTGCAGAAACATGTAGTGTAAGTGAAATGTGATTTATGGGAGTTGGAATCAACCCAAAAGCACTTTTGGTTGATTTTTAATAATTGTTTGAAGTTGTAAAAGTCCCTTGTTATTTTTGCCTCATTAAATCTACAAAGAATCTCGTGATGAGACCAGTGGTGTTGGATGGGTCTTTTCTCTAGCTTTCCAAATATATAAAATTCATCAAATTTGGTTTAGCCAATTTGATTCTATTAAATTTTGAAAAAGCATCTGTGAGTAATTTGAAATAAATCGATTTAAACGAATTTGAATTCGTGGGCTAGCGCGGGAAAGCTAACGGGCCGAAACGGGGGAGAGGGAGTTGGGCTGGCCCGACTGCGCGTCCAGCGCGAGAAGGCCGCCTAACAGGGTGGGCTCCACCCGTTAGCCTCTCTTTAAACGCGGAGGGGTAAGTTTTAAAAGGGGCCGTCCGATTAGACGCTGATCCGACGGATCACAATCGTCGTCATCGACGGCGAGAGGGGAGCTCTAGCGCGGCGAGGGGAGGGGGTCGACGGCTCACCGGCGGCGCGGCGAGGGCTGGCAGTGTGCTCGATGAAGGTGTAGACGACGGCGGTCCTCCTGGTACTGGCGGCGCGGCCTGGGGCAGCTCCAATCGACGGCAGCGTCTGCGGGTACTGGCGGGCTCCGGCGGTGCAATTGAGGATCTACGGCGGCTAATGTCGACGGGCGAGTGGCGGAGGAGGTCGAGGGAGATGAGAGAAGTGAGATGGTGTGGAGAAATCGACGAGGAGAGGTCTCCTTTTATAGGCGCGGAAGGGGACCGAGGTGCTACGGTGATGTCGACATAGGCGCGGGCGTTCCGGCGAGCTATCGAGCTAGGAGTGGGCGGCGTCCTGTTCCACACGTCATGGCGGTCCTCCTGGCGTCAACGGCGCGGCGATGCTTAAATTTGTCGGGCGCGTGCGTGTACTGGCGAGGCCGTGGCGGACGGGCTCGTCCTCTCCGGCGACGGCGGGCGCGGGTTGGCGACCAAACGGTGTTTGGCGTGTCCGCCGTGCGGTGACGAGGCGTTGGGCGAGAGAGGGGGTACGGGGGTGCGGCGGTGCGGCGAGGCGACTTGTGTCCGTGGAGCGCGTGGCCGTGCACAAGGCGATATGGCCATGCCGTCCTTGTCGTGCATGACGTCGTGGGCGCGCGCGTGTCTGGTGCGTGTCGTCGTTCTCTCGACCAACGGCGGGTACAGGCGTGCTCAGGGGATCATGGGGGTACTGTGAGACAAGTTAGCTAGGGTTGGAGGTGAGAGGAGAGAGGGGGAGCATGTCCATGGGGAACATGGCCGGCATGGCCATGGCATGGTCATGCCTTGCCCTTGCTAGGGTTTGAGTGGCTTGGTTTAGGTGAAGAGGGGACCAGGGGACAAGCTAAGCACAAGTGGAACCAGAATTGAGGCCAAGCACTATTGAGCATAGTGAGAAATGATTTGGTTTGGATTTGTTCACAAAATATTTGCAAAAATGGCCACATGACTTCAATTTGGAAAATGTTGAATGAAACTCAGTGGTGTTGATCCATGTGATCAAGGACACACAATGGTGGTGGTGGTTTTCAAATTTACAAAGAATTGTAAGATTTCAATTTTGGTGTGATGTTGAATTTGTTAAAAAGTCTCAACTTTGCTTGAGCATAACTTTTGATCTAAGATGTATTTGCATGTGTGGTCTTTACCCAAGTTGTTCACCTTGATGTGTACTTGGATGAGGTGCAAATAATTGGATTTGTTTGGTTTGAAAATCTCCTAATATAGAGGCTCAAAGTAGGCATCAGACTAGAATTGGCAGATTTGACCATTAGTGCATGTGAGCACAATTTGATTTCAAATTTGATTTAATTTGAGTTTCTTTGATTCCAAAAGTGTTTATAAGTGTTTATTAACATAACACAACTAATGGTGCAAGCCAAAGTGGTCTAGGGTGAAGATTTGCAAAAATGGCATAAGCCATATGTGAGGGTTTTGGGATTTTTCTATTTTATTTCTTTTCTTCCTTTTTGATTTGCTTGGTGATCTTCAAAGGTTCAATTGAGGGTTTTAGGTTGTAGCACATAAGCACACAAGTAATCATCATGGTAATCTCACACAATAATGCACAAACCCTATGCATGGCACTATACGCAAATAAAAGTTTTTGTTGGTTCTGAAATTTGAGTATTGGAAACTCCTTTTCTTTTTTTTATTGAAATTTTGGGATGTTACAAGACTGATGAACCATGTTTTGCGTGATTTTATTGGCAAGTTTGTGGTTGTGTATTTTGATGATATATTAATCTACAGCCACAATGAATCTGACCATACTATACATATTAGACATGTTTTGCAAGTGTTGTGTGATAATCAACTCTATGATAATCTTGAGAAGTGCACATTTTGCAAATATAAGGTCATATTTCTGGGTTATGTTGTCTCTAAGCATGGAGTAGAAGTAGATGAGTCTAAAATTGAAGTTATTCAAAATTGGCCTACTCCCATGAATGTGAGTCAAGTAAGAAGTTTTCATGGTCTAGCTGGGTTTTATAGAAGATTTGTGCCCAACTTTAGTACTATTGCTGCACCTTTGAATGATTTAACTAAAAAGGGTGTTGTCTTTGAGTGGGGCGCAGCCCAAGATCATGCTTTTGATGAACTTAAGAGATTGTTAACTTCTGCATCATTGTTTGCACTTCCTGATTTCAATAAGCAATTTAAGATTGAATGTGATGCTAGTGGTATTGGAATTGGTGGTGTGTTGATGCAAGAGGGCCGTCCAATTGCATATTTTTCTGAGAAACTTTCTGGTGCTAAGTTGAACTATCCAATCTATGATAAAGAATTGTATGCTTTAATTAGAGTTCTTGAGGTTTGGCAACATTACTTGTGGCCAAAAGAATTTATCATACATTCTGATCATGAAGCTTTGAAATATCTGAAAGCCCAATCTACTTTGCATAAGCGTCTAGCTAAGTGGGTTGAGTTCATTGAATCTTTTCCATACATTATTAAGCATAAGAAGGGAAAAGATAATATTGTTGCTGATGCTCTTTCTAGGAAGAATATGCTATTAACTCAACTTGATGTCAAAATTCCTGGATTCGAGATATTATGTGATTTGTATGCCACTGATCATGATTTTGCTTAACCATGCATATCGCTTGTGTGCTATTGGTAAAGCATGGGAAAAATATCACATACATGATGGGTTCTTGTTTAGAGCTAACAAACTATGTGTTCCAGAATCGTCTGTGCGTTTGCACTTATTGCAGGAATCACATGCTGGAGGTTTGAAGGGTCACTTTGGGCGTGAGAAGACGCTACTCATGCTAGCTGACCACTTTTATTGGCCAAAGATGAGGCGGGACGTGGACAGGTATGTGAAGAGATGCATTACTTGCAACAAGTCCAAGTCCAAGCTGAAGCCTCACGGTTTGTATACTCCTTTACCGGCACCTACTACACCTTGGGAGGATATTAGTATGGATTTTGTGTTGGGTTTGCCACGTACTAAGAGAGGCCATGATTCTATATTTGTGGTAGTGGATAGATTTTCCAAGATGTCACACTTTATTGCCTGCCACAAGAGCGACGATGCGTCGCATATTGCTAACCTGTTTTTTACGGAGATTGTACGTCTACATGGAGTCCCGAAGACTATTGTTTCTGATCATGACGTGAAGTTTATGAGCTACTTCTAGAAGACGCTTTGGAGAAAGATGGGGATGAAGCTGCTTTTCAGCACTACTTGTCATCCCCAAACTGATGGACAAAATGAAGTGGTGAATAGAACATTGTCACAGTTGTTGAGATCCATGATCAAGAAGAACCTGAAGGAGTGGGAAGAGTGTTTGCCGCATGTGGAGTTTGCTTACAACAGGCGGTACATTCTACCACAGAGTTGTGTCCTTTTGAGGTGGTGTATGGTTTCAAACCCATTACTCCACTTGATTTGTTGCCTCTACCCTTACATGAGAGAGTCAATATGGAGGCATCCAAGAGGGCCGATTTTGTGAAAAAGATTCATGTGAAGACTAAAGAGTTGATCGAGAAGAAAGGCAAGAGCAATGCTGCAAGGATGAACAAGAAGCGCAAGGAGTTGTTATTCAAGCCCGGTGATATGGTCTGGGTACATTTTCGCAAGGATAGGTTCCCGAATCTACGGAAGTCCAAGTTGCTTCCTCGTGGTGCTGGTCCTTACAAAGTGCTTGTCAAGATCAATGATAATGCATACTCGATAGATCTTCCAGAGGATGAGTTTGGTGTCAGTAATTCTTTCAATGTTGCTGATTTGACACCATATGACGGAGAAGACCTTGGAGCGTCGAGGTCGATGCCTTTTGAAGGGGGGAGATGATGAGGACATCCCTACCTCACTACTACCTCTGTCATTGCCAGTTGAAGATGATCCTGCTGTGAAACTCAAGTCCAATGAAGTTAGGATTGGACCAATGACACGAGCTCGTGTGAAGCTACTTAAACAACATATGAACTTGTTCCTAAGCGATACTTTGATCGATGAGAACTTTATACTGTCTAAGTCGTATTACTTATGTATGATCAGGTATGAGGAGGAACCAAGCATCACACGAGGAGGAGAGGAACAGCTGGACAAGAAGCTGGACGTGAAGCTGGACATGGAGCTGGACGTGAAGACATCCCATGGACGCGCGAGGAGGAGCGGGAGGCATGCGCGAGAGGAGGGGAACTTCAGGCCGGCGCCAGGCCCGGTCAGACCGGCCGTGGCACCGGGCCACCCGGTCCCAGCCCCGGTCGACCGGCCTCCACGCCGGATCGCCCCGGTCAAAACCGGCTCCAGCATTTGTGCCAACCGGGCAACCATCCAGGGAGCCTGGACGCTTAGTCCGGTTTCCACCCGGTCCCAGGCCCGGTCCAAACCGGACCACCCGGTCCCAGGCCCGGTCAACCGGATTCCAGACCGGCCGAGTCCGAGTCTGTCTCGACCAGATCTATTCTGGGTCGGTTATTTTCGACTTGAGGTCGTCCCGAACGCTATATAAGTCCCCGGACGCCCCCAAAGTACCTTTAGACCATGTTTAAGATAAACCTAGTTCTTAGTTGTTTGCTTTGCAAAACTATTGAATCCCTACACCATATTGCTTGATTTGGTGTAGATCTGAAAGTCTTGTGTGATCTGTCGTTCCATTGGGAATTGGTAGATTGCAACTTACCTCTTCGTGGTCGGCGGCTACGTGCGCAAGTGTGTGGAGTTGCGAATATCTTGCAGGGTTGAGAGCTGTTGCATTGGCGACAGGGACCAATCAAGAGATCTCGTTGCGTCATACAAGTTATCATCCACTACATCGTCATGTTCATCCGCTGTGTTCATCCCATGATCATCATCACCACCGTTTCTTACTGAGAAGATCGGGCCACCCCTTATCAGGATTACTGCAATGACGTAGGGATCCGGCTTGACCTTGCATCTGTGGCTCATCCACAATCTAATGGTCAGGTCGAACGAGCCAACGACCTTATACTAGCCGGAATCAAACCTCGCCTCGAAGAACCACTGCGACGCGCAACCGAAACTTGGGCCGAGGAGTTAGATTCTGTTCTGTGCAGCTTACGAACTATCCCTAATAGATCAACCGGATTTACTCCGTTCTTCCTGGTATACAGATCTGAAGCAGTGCTCCCCTCTGACATCATCCACGATTCACCGCGAGTTTCCGCCTACAATGAAGAAACTGCTGACGAGGCTCGACAGCTATCTGTGGACCTTATCGAGGAAGCCCGGAACTTAGCCGACCAACGTTCCGCCATTTACCAGCAGAAGCTCCGACGCTACCATAGCCGTCGATTTCGGAATTGCTCGTTTATGACAGGGGACTTGGTCCTCCGCCTTCGTCAGGTGAAATACCATAAGTTTCAATCTCCATGGGAAGGACCTTTCGTCATCAGCAAAGTGCTTCACAACGGATCTTACTACCTCGTTGATTTTCGGGAGTTAAAGGATAGACCTGCTAATTGGTACCGGAAATGCAAGCGAGAGGATCCGGTGGAAATATATAACGAGACAGATCATCCCTAGAATATAGCACAGCTACGTCCTTTCCACACTTAGCAATTTCCGCATTACATCTCCTGTAATATCTATGATACATGATCAATGAAATAAAGCATATGGTTCACTCTTTGAGTCTTTTACCTCCTTTAGTTTTTTCATTTTTGGATCGTGTATGTTTTCCGACTAAAACCGCAGAGCTAGATATTTCCGCCTAGGCGTGTATTAAAGTTGTGATTTTCAAAATCGTCCTTTAGGACGTAAGCTTAAGTTTTCTGGTGGATGAGTTTTTTGTTGCAAACTTATGGATTCCTGGTAGCGACTTCTGGAACCTTGGCTGGGGGCTTGTTTCCGCGCTTATCGACGGATTGCCATTGGGCTTCGTCAGGCGAGCGTTTCCGGCTAAAGGTCTTCCGGCTCGTGGAAGGTCAAATAAGAAAGCCGGAGAACTTAGAAACTAGCACTTGCTTTTCAAACAAATGAAACATGCAAATATATATAACAGATAGCAAGATAAGTTTTTCCGCCCATGCAAATTGTTTCGTTCCTAGCTACTTAAGAATTTAAGTTATATATTACAAACCCTCGATGAGGCCAAAATGATGCATTGTTTTTTTCCGCAGGATAAAAGTTTTCTACTTCTCCTTAGCCGGAGAAGAACAGGCTCCATCTTCAGTATGCGCTGCTTCATCTTCCGCCTCCTTGGCCGGAGAAGAAATAGCATCTTCATCGTCATCCTCAACCTCCTCAGTCGGAGAAGTGGCGCCATCCTTGGACTTATCCTTGGAGCTGGTCCATGTCACTTGGCCTTCGTCGCCAGATTCGGCGGGTCGTGCCTCCGCTGCTCGCTCCTTGGCATATTCTGCTTCGAGGATCTCGTCAGCCGGAAGCACCACCTTGTCGAAGAATTGATCGTGGCGGATGCGGCGCGCGATCCGGGTATCGTAACCACTGCATGCATCTAGAAGTGCATCCACATCCGTGTTCGGAGGAACTCCGGTGGTGGCAAGGTCGATATCCAGACACGGAGAGTGCGCCAAGCACATGGCCAGACACATCTGGGCGGCGCACCTAGCAGATGAGGCTTGAAGGTCAGCAACCAGCTCCGGAAGAAGGTCCATCCTTTTGATCAGGCCACGAATGTCGCAGGTTCTGCTATCCTTAATGTTTAGATTGTGGCAGATTTTCCGACTCGCTGAGATTAGATCATTACAATCGTCTCCGGCAAGTCGGATCAGATCTTCACGAGGGAACTTGTTGCGCTGGTCTTCTTCATAACCAAGAGGCTCTGTACAAAAATGATCGGAGCCAAAAATCAGTTTGAGTTTAGCGGATTAATTTGATTCTTGTGATTTGGATTCTTACCCATGACATCGGCGTTCAGAAGGTCCCAGCATTGCTCCGCAGTAGTCATGTATTTCCGGAGCCCTTGGACTTCCTTCTGAAGCTCTTGTAGTGTGTCGCTGTCAACCTTACGCTTCATCACAAAATTCGCCTCTTTCTGAAGAAGCTCAGATTTCTTCTCCGCAAGCTGCTTCTCTGCCCGCTCCCGCTTTGTTTCCACTTCCGCCAACTTGGTCGCTAGATTTTGGTAGGCGGAATGCAGGTTCTCGAGTTCGGAGGATGCGGTGGCGAGGGAGGAAGATGCACCTATTAGAAGATAAATACATATAAATTCAAAGTCGAAATTTGGAATAACAATAGACTAGGTCGGAGGCATACCTTGGGCTTGCGCCAGTTGTTGTTCTAGCTCTGCAAGTCTTTCTCTGCCGGCATGGATATCCTCCGCCTGACTCAAGGTGACGCAGCGCTGCAGGGAGATGTTCGTGTTTAGTTCATAGCGTCTGTTGCTCCTGAAAAATCAGTGTTCGGATTAGTTTTCGGAGGCATTCAAATTTGTGTGTACTCTTTTGAAGCATCATTGCTGGAAAGTTTCTGCCATGACGCTTGGGGGCTACCACGACACTTTAAATTTTTCCAGTTGATATTACTCTTAAGTATCAAAGCACTAACTATCACTAGTTTCCGCCTAGATACTTGGGGGCTACTGGGAATATCGGATTACCTTGCGCTTGACGAGGAGATGGTCGAAGAAGTCGCCAAGTTACTTCTTGTGGAGCTGAATCTCGGAAGACTTAGCATCAGCCTTACCCCAGGCATTGTTCATCATGGAGCCCAGCAGGTCCTGCTCCAGTTCCCATTTCTCCGCCTCCGTCAGCCTGTGGAAGAACTTATGAGAATAAGCCTTCGGAGTGGAGTACAGATTTGTTGGGTCCCCGAAATTGGCCGGAAAGGTTACGACATTACTAGCCGGAGCTTCAGCCTTATCTTGGGAATTCACTTCTGCCTCTTTCGGAGTCTTGTCCTAGGGTCCCTCCGGAGTTGCTCGCCTTGCAGCGGATGAGCTTACGCCTCCCCTCTCGCTGCTCACAGGAATAATTTCCGGTGGAGCTTGGGCAGCTGGGTTGGGGGAGTGCTGGGCCTCACGCGGAGGTGAGTGAGGAGTGGGGTGTGAAGTGCTGGGAGGTGTTGGTGTGATCGGAGGAACAACTAGCGACGCCCTCAGATACTTCGTTATTTGCTTCTGGGTATTAACCCGAGAAGCTGGGGCCTTTTGACTCATGTGACAAGAAAAGGGAAAAACATAAGTAACAAGCTTACACAATAAAAAATGAGATGTACTCGGATACTTACGTGGCTCCGGGGATTAGTGGGCGCGATCCTTTCCCTGCGTTTGCTAGCAGTTTGAGGCGCTCACACTCCGCCTTCTTTGAGTCGAGCGGAGGCGGCTTGATCTTGGCCTTTTTGGCGGAGGCCTCGCCGCTGGCACCGGCTTCGGAGCCAGAAACCTTGGCGCGGGGATGCTTGGCGGGTCGGGGAGCAGCTTTCTTGGGATCCTGCTCCTCCTCTTCGTCGTCGTCCTCCGGATCCTCCTCCGCCCCTTCGGCGCTCGTGGTTACTCGGAGTACAATTCTAAAATCCTCCTCCGCCAAAGTATCGAGCTGGAGAGGTAAAAGCAAAGAAGTTAAAAACACTTCAAATTTGAGAAGTTAAAGTGTTGAGATTCGAATACGTACCGGAGGACATTGGTTGTTCGTCTTGATGTCTTTCACAATCTCCGGGACCGGTTGGCCCCGGGTAATCTTCACAAGCGTTTTGATCCTCCTTTTTAGAGAATCCGCTGGCAAATTGTCGCGGGTGACTCGGAGTGGATCTTCCACCCCGGTGTACTCGCTGATCTTTCGCGTGTTGTACTTCAGGGGTTGGATCCGGCGAGAAAACCAACTGAGAGTCAGATCAGTTCCGGTTAGCCCATCGTGGACTAACCAGGAAATCCTCCGCGCTGCCTTATCCAGCTCCGGGTATTGTGCGAGGGCGGGGATGAGGCAGAGGCTGGTTGACAAACTTGGGAAGCCCCTCGTGGACGTTCGTAACATGTATATTCTTTACATAGAACCATCCGGCGTTCCAGTACCGGACGGATTCGTGAGAGGAGTGCGGCGGATACATTCTTCCGGGGCGGAGCATGAAGGTCATGCTTCTGCAGTTCACCATCGCCTTGTCCTTCGTCTCCTTCTTGACACGGAAAAATAATTGCCACAGACGGATGTCGGGGCGAATTCCGAGATGTCCTTCGCAAAGTGTCACGAAGTTTGAGAGAAGGAGGTAGGAGTTGGGACAGATGTTATGAGGCTGGAGGCCGTAGGTGGTGAGGACGGAGAGAAAAAATTCCGAACAGGGGAGCGATAGGCCGCGCTCCACCCAGGCCTTCGTAAGGACGCGTTCGTCCGGATCCAGCTTGGGAGTGATGGAGTCTTTCATGAAACTCCAATGTGGAGAAATCATGCCCTCGTTCTGGAGGTCTCTGAGTTCCGAGTCTTTTACCTCGCATGGCCACCACTGCCCCTTCTCACCTTCATGATTCCGGGCCTTGGAACCCTTCTTCTGCTCCGCTTCCTGCACTTTCGCGGCCATTCTTGCTTGACCCTCGAGTTCTTCTTGGATCTCTTGGAGGGTTGGGATCCGGCCTAGTGCGTTGCTGGAAGATGCGGAGAAAGGTTGAGCCAATCTGGTGTCGGAAATGTGTGGTGGTAGGAAAGCTAAAGGTTCCGGAAATATTGGTTCTGGAGAGTTTGGTTCTGGACTATTCGGAGAACTACCAGTACATTTTGGTGAGTTAGGGGACATGTTTCCGGCTACATGCATGTGGTGAAATAATCTGAGTAGCCGAAACTAAACTAGTCTAAGCTACTTCTTCTATGGGTCCGGCGAACGTACCGTTAATGGTGTGGCGGTTCCCCGTTGCGCCAGCGAAGATGAGGTCGCCGGACTTAGCGCACTAAGCTCCGCTTGACCACCAATCGACGGCGGATAGAATTTCCCGATCAACCGCGATGATCTCAGGTCGAGGATGGCCTTGGAGTGGCGGTGGACGAGGTTATCTGCGGAAGAGTTCGCCGGAGTTGAGATCCGGTGGGCGGTGCTGTCGGGAGGAAGAAGATGAAGTGAAGGAGCGGTGAAAAGAATGAAAGTTACCGAACGCGGGAGGTATTTATAGACCCCGCGCGGGGATGCGTGAGCCGGATCCAACGGTGAAAATGAAACGGTCGCGCCGTTGGATGGATGCCATGTGTCTTAGGTCAAAGCGGTATAACGACGCAGTGGTGACCTAACTGTGCACCGCCGAGATTTCTGGCTGAAGATTCGCATCTCCAAAAATTTAGCGCAGGAAAAGAGGAAGTTGAGCACGACGTGGGAGTGAAATCTGCTGAGTTACCGTTACTAAAGAACAAATGATTTCCGGTTGATTGAAGTCGGAAGCAAGGAAGTTTTGGAAGCTCTTCAAGATTCTCTTCGGATCCGAGCTGAATGAAGTCGGAGGAATGATGAATCTCGGAGAACTTCGGGGGCTACT
The DNA here is from genome assembly GCA_030979885.1 of Lolium multiflorum. Lineage (NCBI taxonomy): Eukaryota > Viridiplantae > Streptophyta > Magnoliopsida > Poales > Poaceae > Lolium > Lolium multiflorum. The sequence goes on along the minus strand of CM061753.1, from coordinate 327,966,350 downwards.
GTTGTGGGTATACTTTATGGGTATATCAGCGACATGGCCTAGATCCGGCAAGCCTGGGTGGCCCACAGATGGTGGTGTGGCATATGGCCCATCGGGCGGCCCAGTTGTTGTAGATCATGATGGATGAAGTCCAGCCCAGGGGCAGGGAGCCGGATCCTAACCGACCTACGAAGGAGGCCGGATCCGTGAAGGCCCATAAAGTATCCAGATGTTGTACGACGTTGATGGAAGGCGGATCCTTGACGTGCACGGCAATGTAATATTCCGTAGTTAGGCAACTTGTATTCCGGCTAGGACTCTCCGTGTAAATCCTTGATCCGAACGCCTTTATAAGCCGGATCCTGGGAGCCCTAGAGGCACAACCACAACTCATTGTAACAACGCGAAAGCGCCCAGATAATTCCAGACAAGCAGCAGTAGGCCCTGTCTTCGAGCAGGTGTTCCGAAGCTGGGTAAACCGCGTACCACCATCCCGAGGACTCTCCGCCCTATGGCCCCTACTTCTTCTCCCCCTCGTGAGGATCCCTCCTTCGAGGTACCATCGAATAGGCAACGACACATGTGCTCTGGCCAGCGACCACCCACCCTATTGTGTCGGTGGTTTTGCTTCTTTTCTCCTCTCGCGGGCTGCAGCCTCTCGGTTCGGTAAGTGGTGGGCTTGCCATCCGTGCAGGCGCACGGCAGGCGGCAAACGATTGACCGAAACCCGGCGCACCCTGACCATATCTTGTTAAATCAAAACAAAAGAATATTTAGCAAGAGATGCAACGAGATCTCGTAGAGTCCACTTCAGATATAATGTCACAAACAGGCTATGAACATCACAGGTCGGGGCAAGGGATGACTCGAAGGAGCTCAATATCTTGAAAATTTGAGAAAAGGATGACGAAGACACTATGAGGCTAGCTACAGAGTGCGCTGAGACGGCAACAAATGCCGTGAACGTGCCTGTGACAGACGACCAAGCACGGAAGATGGATAGAAGCATGAAAGATGGATAGAGAAACGGCATGGACACGATCATTGCACGCTGCGAACGAGCAAGGGAAGCGTGGCCAGGCACATGCCGATGCTGCCGATCGTAGTCACTATGGACACTGTCTTGGAGAGCCGGAGATTACGACGTCTGAGAGAACATGGCCCTCTGCGGCCTTGCTAGCGAGCCGGAATATGGTTGGCTATAGTTGACCAACGCATCGATGGTAGTGACTTGCTCCAAACCAGCATCCGGCGGATCGCCGGTGGCGGCTGACAACAAAGTGATATAAGCAGTCGTAAACTCATTCTCTTGCAGCGCCACAGTGTTGCTGAAGATAGAAGACTGGAACCTAGCCACCCACGCTCCCGCGACCCGCGCACCGGCCGTGCCGCCGGCCGCATCCACCACCAATCCGTTCGCCCCACCGTCCCAGCCAGCCCTCCTGCGCTCCGGCCAGCTGCCGCCCCCGCCTCCTTACCTCCCACGCGGCTTCCTCCCAGCCGTTTTCCCCATCGCCGACCCGCAAGATCCTGATCTAGATCTCATCTCTCCATCGCCGGCAGCTCGTGCGGCCCGCGCGGCTAAGGTGCAGAATGGCGAGGTCGTTCCAGAGACACCGCCCGAGCTTCTCCGTCAGACCGCAGCGCGGGGCCAGGCGGGCCCCGCAAAGATGCATTTTCTTCAAGCGGGTGGGTGGCCGGCCCTCCGGGCCGCCATTAACTCTCCACCAACTGCTGCAGAGGTTGGCCAGCCTTCATTGCCATATCAGCGGCGCGCGAGGCTCGAGGGAGGTGGCCACGCAAGTCAAGGGCGATGGGAGGGGCGGACGTCGCTTCCACCGCGTCGGATGGCTTTACCATCAAGAGGAGGGGCATTCAATGCCGGCCAGCAACCTCGACCGCCCGTGTGTGGCTCTCGGGCAGATGTTTCCACTGCCTATACAAGGGCAGACTCGGACACAGGGCAAGTGAGTGCAGGGAGCCGGTCAAGTGCCGCCGATGCTTTCGTACTGCTCACCGAGCCCTGGGCTGCCACCATCCCTGGGATCCTGCACCTGCTCCGACCACCGCCTCCCCTGCGCTAGCTCGTCACCCTGCTCTTCATGCTCCAGCACCGCCACCTGCTGCCCGTGCCCCTGCGCCACCACCTACTCCAACCACCGCCGCACCTACACACGCTCGACGCCCAGCGGCCCGTACTCCTGCTCCATCCTCTGCCCCAGCTGCTGCCGCCCCTTCCACCGCCATGCCTCGCATCAACGACATTTTGAGGCCGGCTGAGGACTTTGTGGTCATCCACGCCTCACCGGAGATGAACGCGTAAGCCGCCGCGCTGCTCTCCTCTTCTGCCTACGCGAGGATCGATCGCGAGCCTGCGCGCGACGCCAAGGCGCTGCTCAAGCGTGCCATCTGCTCCACCTTCGGGCGCTCGATGAGGCCATCATCATCACCGACCACTTCCCCGAGCCATTCCTCGTCCGGTTCATCTTCCCGCACAACCGTGCGACCGCCGTCGCCCTCCACTCCTTCTCCTTCGAGGGCCATAGGACTCAAATCAGGCCATGGAGGCTTGAGGACAACGCTGATCAAGTGGATCTCCGGCATCATGTCCGGCTGTGTGTGGAGAATGTGCCTCTCTACCTTTGGAATGATGATGTGGCAGTGCAGCAGGTCATCGGGAGGGCCTGCTCCTTGGACTACGTCGAGGACGCTTGCAAGACGAAGGCCTACACCAAGGCCCTATGTCTTTGGGCTTGGGTGGGGCACCCTAGGCTGGTGCCACGCGTGCGCTGGGTAACGCTGCTTGGGCCTTGCAGTGGCATTGCAGAGCGGGGGCGTCAGGTCTGCAATGCCGGTGCATCGTCCACCTTGATATCCTCGAGGACATGACGCGAGAGGAGACGCCGATGCCCGGCAAGCTCTCTTGGAGGTGGGGCATCATCAACGGCGAGCGCCTCATGCGCGACAGGGCCGAGCGGCTCATGGACAGCGACAACAACAATGGGCGAGGCCGCATGGATGATGATGAAAACACGTAGGGCCGGCGCGGCCGCGACGGCTCACGGGGCTGGGGCCACGCGTTGCGATGGAGCATGTCGCGCGGTGCTGGCTTCCGCGCTCAGGACGCTGGCCAAGAGGGGCAGCGCCACCGTGACAGGTCCCAACACAGGGATGAGTGTAGGCACAGGAATGAAGGACAACCGGAGCTCTCCTATCAGGTTAATGCTGACCAGGTCTCTCCTTTGGTTGTCGATCGAGAAGGTTGTGGCGCAGCAGAAGGATGCGGTGCCCAGCATGGCCCTGGTGCTATCTAGTGGCACCATTCCATCATCTGAGGTGCTGGGCAGCCCCACGCCGGTCCCTGCAGGGCTCGGCATGCCCAAGGAATGGGGTTTTGGCCTCTGGAGACGCCCTTGATGTTGTCCTTGGCATCGGCTCTAGCAGGCAGGGCAGGGCATGGCGACGCCTTGCGTCGCCTCGCGCAACAAGACGCCCCTCGAGGGCAGCGCACACGCCGCCGATCACGCCGGACCCGCCTTCGTCGCCGACTTCGGTCATCCCCGCATCTCCGACGGCCAAGGGCCGTGGGCAGGAGCTGGTGAGGCTCTCCGCTGCGGGGCATGGAGACGACCTGATCACGCTCTCTCCGCACGTATTCTCAACGGCTGGCGCGGCGATGGCGCTCACAATGCTCGCGCCGGACTCCATGGTCGACATCAGCCCTCCGTCAAGGCCTCCCAGCTTTGATGCATCGCCTGAGCCGCGAACACCACCGCTCGACATCGACGGCTCACCGGCATGCACCCCCGAACCTGCGCCAAGGTCTCGATGCCTCCCTGCTGCTCCTGCGTCGGTGGTCACCACCATCGCGAGGGAGCCGCTCGCGCTGCTCTTCATGGCACCTCTGCCACCGATCCTCTCGCTGCTCATGTCCTCGCCTCCGGTGCGCCCGGTGACAAGGAGGAAGACCCTGGCAGGCGCAGACATAACAAGGACCGTGAGGTTCTCCCTGCGGAAGGCTGGAGCCCGCAGCAAGCAGCGCATGGCGACGGCGCCGATCGCGCGGAAGGTGGAGGCGATGGTCTGCAAAGGGCTCGGCATCATTAAGGACGGAGAAGAGGTCACCGAGCGGGCCTTGGTGGAGTTCGCAAGCCGGTTCAAAGGAAGAGTTTCAGAAGATGTGATCAAGGCGATGATGGCACTTTTCAAAGTTGGATCGGAGGAAGATGACGCCTTTGATGACGCGGTGCTGGAGCACGGCAGAGCTACGGCTCTGGACCTGGACAGGCCAATGGCAGGTTCAGCTACGGCTGATGCCTGATCGTTTGCTCTTGGCTTGGAATATGGCTCTCTTGTTTACCATGTTAGCTACTTTAATATGTTCTAGTTGCTGCTTTGGGGCTAGTTGCTTGTTAAGGTCTGCTGAGCAGTCCTGCTTCCACTTTGCTACTCCTTTTCGGTGCATGTTCGCCCAGATCATCCGACCTTGTATGCATGTGTTTACCTTCCAGTCCTCCCTATTATGTGCATGTGTTGGTTCTTGGTTTCCACATGTTAGAACACCTGCCGAATATCCTTGGATGGAATGTGAGGGGGTTAAATGATCAAGATCGCAAAGACACCGTCCACGAGACCATCGCAAATTCCTCATGTCACATCGCTTGCTTACAAGAGACTAAGCTACAACATATCTCCGCGGTTGATGCCGCTTATATTGGTGCTTATAGGCTAAGAAGCTTTGCATATAAGTCGGCAAATGGCACGAGGGGTGGAATCCTACTCCTTTGGGATGACTCCATGGTGTCCATCTCAAATGCGACTATCTCCGAGTTTTGCTTGTCCGCGGATTTTACTTTCTCCAATGTGTCGGAGACTGGGGACTTCAAAATTACCTCCGTTTATGGGCCTACGGATCATGCGCTTAAGGATCAATTCTTCACCGAGCTCATCGACCTCCAGCCTCCACAGGGGTTCCGGTGGCTTGTTCTAGGGGACTTTAACCAAATTAGAAGAGCGAGGGACAAAAACAAAGCTAATGTCAATAGAAGTCGCATGGTTCGTTTTAGATACGCTCTACAATCTTGTGAGTTGAACGAGATATACTTGCAAAACTGGCGATTCACTTGGTCCAACGAAAGAGTGAGCCCGACCCTTTGCAAGCTTGACACTTTCTATTGCAATGCGGAGTGGGACCTTCGCTTCGACACGCATGTCCTATACGTGCTCTCCTCGTCGCTCTCGGACCATTGTCCTCTCCTCCTAGCCGATGTTAGTGGTCCCAAGAGACCGAGATCTTTCAAATTCGAAAACTTCTGGGTAAAGCTCCCGGGGTTCAATGATGTGGTTAAGGAGACATGGGACAAACCAACCATCCACACCGAACCTTGCCAAATACTTTTCCACAAGATGAAGGAAACCGGAAAATTCCTACGAAAGGTGTTGTTACACGCGGCTCTCCTTGTCATCCTTCATTTTGACTTGGCCCAAGAGGCAAGGCAACTTTTCCCGAAGGAGGTTGACCTTCGTGCACGGTTGACGAGGAAGGTGATTGTGCTTGTCGTGGTGGAGAGAGCTAGAAAAAAGCAATGTGCGCGGATTCCAAACATCAAAGAGGGAGATGCCAATACCAAATTCTTCCATATGCGGGTCAATGCTAGAAGAAGGAAGAATCACATCCATCGACTAAAGAAAAACAATGGTTGGGTAACGGGGCACGAAGAAAAAGAGAAAATCATCTATGAGCACTTCCAAGCGGTGATGGGTAGAGGGGAACTTAGTAGCCATGACTTCAATTGGGCGGAACTCAATTTTCCCCCAACGGATTTGCACTCGCTTGGAGATCCTTTCACCGAGGAAGAGGTCAAATCGGCCATCAACCAATTGCCCGGCGACAAAGCTCCGGGGCCGGATGGCTTCACCGGAAACTTTTTCAAGAGATGTTGGGAGACAATAAGAGTTGAGGTTTTGAATGTTGTCCAACTTTTTGGGAACCTCCATGTAGAAAATTTTCATTGGCTCAATTCCGCTAACATCGCCTTGTTGCCAAAGAAGGACGGCGCCGAGGAGGTCTCCGACTACCAGCCTATTAGCTTGATTCATGCCATTGCCAAGATTGTGTCCAAGATGCTTGCAAACCGGTTGGGGCCTCTCATGGAAGAGCTTGTTTCAAACGCTCAAAGCGCCTTCATCAAGAAGCGAAGCATTCAGGATAATTTTCTCTATGTCAAAAATATTGCCACGAGATTTCACAAGAACAAGACCTCAGCTCTCCTCTTCAAGCTCGACATCCGGAAGGCGTTCGACTCTATCCGATGGGGATAACTTTTTGATCTTCTTGACAGGAGGGGCTTCCCGACCCGCTTCCGAAATTGGATTGTTGCACTACTCAACACCGCCTCTTCGCGGGTGCTCCTCAATGGAGTGGCCGGCTACCCCATACGTCATGGCCGGGGACTACGTCAAGGAAGACCCCCTATCCCCACTTCTTTTGGCCCTTGCCATCGATACTCTTGCACAAATTTTGGAGAGGGCCACAAGCCATGATTTACTACACAAGCTCCGGGGTAGAGGCTCTATCCTTCGCACCTCTCTATATGCGGATGATGCGGCAATTTTCATTGCGCCTTTGAAAGTGGACGTAGAAAACCTCGCCCACATTCTTTATGACTTTGGCAAGGTCACCGGCCTTTGTACAAACTTCCATAAAAGTTCCATTGTGCCAATAAGATGTGCCAATGTTAACCTTGACGACATCCTACAACACATTCTGGCCAAGAGAGAGTCATTCCCGCTACGCTACCTTGGGCTTCCTCTTACGGTTAGAGGACTAAGAAGGAAAGATATCCAACACCTTGAGGACAAATGTGCCGGGAAGCTCCCCACTTGGAATGGGAAATACATTACTATGGCCAGCCGTAGTGCTTTAGTTAAATCCGTCATCGCTTCTCAAGTCACATACTACCTGACACCCCTCTCCATCCCGGCGAGCACCATATCCTTCATCAACAAGATTGAGAGAGCCTTCCTATGGTCGGCTACTGATCACACTTCGGGGGCCAAATGCAAGGTCAATTGGGAGTTAGTTTGTCGACCAAAAAAGCTTGGTGGCCTTGGTATCATTCATATGGACAAGTTTGCAACGGCCCTTCACCTTAGATGACCTTGGTTGGAATGGAAAGAACCCAACAAGATTTGGGTGGGCTCCGGTAACCCTTGCTCGGAACAAGATATGGACATTTTTTATGCCGCCATGACCATTACGGTGGGCAATGGGATGAAGACTCCTTTTTGGTATGCACCATGGCTTGATGGGAGAAAGCCAATTGAGATTGCGCCGCTTATTTTTGCTTCCTCCAAGCGCAAAAATTGGAAGGTGGCTCATGCTCTACAAAACAATGCTTGGGTGCATAAAGTTGATTTGGGGGATGATTTTTCTTTGGAGCACCTTTCGCAATTTGTCAAGTTATGGGGTCTCATACAAAATTTCCACCTCAATGACAACCTCGAGGACGATATTTCTTGGAGGCTCACCGACAGAGGCCACTATATATTCTTCCAAGACCGTCTACGAGTTGCAATTCTTGGGTTCCAACTTCTCAACCTTATACAAGTCCATGTGGAAAATGTGGGCGCCCCCAAAGAGTAAGTTGCTCACTTGGCTTGTTTTCCAAAATAGAATTTGGACCGCCGACCGCTTGGCAAAACTGGGGTGGCCAAATTGTGGAGATTTCCCCTTGTGTGACCAATGCACGGAGTCCGTCGACCACCTTCTTGTCCATTGCCGTTTCATCTTGCGTCTTTGGGACAAGGCCAAAGAAGGGTTTGACATTCGGGCTTCTCATGTCAATAATTGGGCGGGCCTCCCCTTCCCGGAGTGGTGGACCATGATATCGTCGGGACAAAACCGCAAGGGTATGGCTTCTCTCTCCATGCTCATCATTTGGGAGATTTGGAATGAGAGAAATGATAGTCTTCAAGAACAAGCGCGCCCCTACGCAAGTCGCCGTTAAAAGGATCAAAAAAGAAGCTACTCTTTGGGTTATAGCGGGTGCTAAACGTTTGAGTAATTTGATGCCGCGAGAGTAGAACTTGTAATATGTCTAAGACTTTTACTTTCTTGTAAACTCCTTTCTTAATTAATGAATGGGCAAAGCTTTTGTCCTCGTTTAAAAAAAATATAAATATATAAGCAGTCGTGCCACGCGCCATGAGGACGAACCTTACACCGGCAACTAGCGATGACTACGACGAAGTACGACGCAAGAGTGTCGTCGCCCACCTGGAAGTTGGCAGTCGCGAGGCCGGTGGAAGATCAAGGATGAGGTCTCTATGAGTCTGCCCAATGTAAAGTAGCGCTTACGCCTGTCAAAACAACATATTTTCTGCACTCTGCCAGTTTAATGAGTCTTGCACACATCCCGACACACCTTTGGATGGTCAAGATACTGGGCGCAACTGGAGCAAAAACTCCATGCCCTAAATCAAGAGTTTATACATTGTGTATATCCTTCTTAAAAGTCAAACCCACCGAAATATAATACTACTCCGTATCAACATCTAACCCACCGGGCCTTGCATATATTCATAGCACATCATGCACTTGCATAAAGAAAATTAAGCTGACCATACTGTCCTGTTTGCCATCACAACAGTTTCAGTCCGCAGACAACAACCATAAACATACAAACTTCAATATTCGGTTGCAGCAAAGCAGGAAGAAGTAATAATGATAATTAGCTAAAAGTGCATACATCCGGTGAGATTTAAACATTAAAAAACAATAAACATACCCTGCATGCCAGGTTTTCGAAACAGGACCATCAAACTAACCGCAAAAGCTTCAATGCTCCCATCCAACTCCGTGTGCAAATGAAGCCACCACTTAGAGCATCTCCCAAGTGATACCCAAGGGTCGCACTTGCACGCAGAAATCACTGGCCATCGCGGTACAACATGCTTGGGTACAGCCAGAGGGGCTGCAGCCTTCGGCACCAGGCTCTCATGTATCTAAGCGAGGGATTGTCATCGTCTCCCAGCGAGTATACACTCCAAGCTGGAGAGTAACGGGCATAGTACAAACACTTGCTTCTCCCTCCCCACCGTTCTGGGCCCATGAAAGAAACCGGTGGGCTCATCACATGCCCCCCTAGAAAGAGAGCCCAGCTGTCCAGGTTTTTCATCTCTACCCATTTTGCAGGCTTGGTTGACATGTCGAGGTGGTCGATCTGAAAACGGGTAACTCTGAGAAGCATGCCACCGCAGACCACTAGCCATGAGTAATTCTGGTTACATAAAAATCTGAAACCGGGCAACTTTGTAATTGCTATCTCCTGCAGACCAAGTTGGGGGGCCAGCTGTAGCCTGTAGATTCTATTACAATAATCCATGGCGATGAACTGACCATTGAACTCCACAATCTGACATAACCATTTATTAGAGAGTTGGAGTTCATACCAAGAGTCGCTTCCAACTGGCCAATCAAGTAGTGAAAATCTAGTATTGACAAGGAGGTGTGAGTTGGGTGATGCAAGGGGAGCTGTTAGAAAACCACAAAAGTGCTTAATGTAGGAAGACTGCTCAGAGCTACTGTACAATACCCCAAGTGGATGTGAAAACTCAGGAACGCTTAACTCACCACACTCAATGCTAAGCCGGAAATGTGGAGGTGAAACCTCGGTACCACTGAACGGATCAACAACAAGACAATGTTGACTGCTGCAAAAGATAAGTTGACCATAGGAAGAGCCAGCAAAATACATCTCATGCAGAGTTTCTTCATCAATCTGGCAGTGCATTGTGGTGTTTGGTTTGGCTGGATCAATGACCTTACATGTCCGTAGCTTCTGATGACCATTGTCGGAAGGAATATGAGGAGCAGGGACACGGATATTAGGTTGGATGAGGAGAGGTGGGCATAAGGTGTATTTGGATGGGTATGAAGAGAATGCAGCACGCCATGGCGGGCAGGTTGCAGCAAATGCGAGAATGTCACGGAGAGAGCTTAACAGAGGCAAAATAGAGTGCAGCAGTTCATGTGGGAGATCTTTCCAACCTTGGAGTCCGCACACAGCAGGATGTGTGGAGGCAGAGGCGACAAACCGATTGTTTGGTGTTTGCATGATGGCAAACTATCTGCAACACAGAGTGAATTCAAGGCAAACAGATTAGAGAGGGCAAATAAAAATATCTATATATAGAATGTATATATAATAGATGTGTAGAACACCTATGCTTATCTATGGTTTTAGCATGCATCTTCCACGGTTGAGATTAAAATAAAAAATTGTTACGTCCTCAAACTTGGGTCGTGTAAAAATACCAATGTTGACACATACAATCAATTCTAACAGGTTCCGTGTCTAGCCGTGCAAACCAAATCAATCTGAAGAACCAGCCAGCCCAAATAGTAACCTAATTAAGTTGGTTCAGATGACATATACAACTAGATGATTCCCCGCACCTTAGTGCGGGAACACGCGTAACGGTGTATATATGAAATATTTGTATTGTATGCCAAAAAAAATTATACTCTGTAGAAAATATCAAATTTCTAGATGAAAAAATAATGTAAACGGAGCAATAATTTGACAAGCACCTGTAGGGCAGAAGAAACATGAGTACCTAATACCGCAATCTAGTATACCAAAACTTAATGTTGAGCATCAACCATCAGGTGAATCGGTATGCATCGGGCATGGATGAGTTGCTTAAATGAGTCGCAATGTGGACAAAAAAAAACAGACTACCTAGTCACAGACACCGAAGAAATAGATATGCAAATGTACTGCTCGACCATGAGCCTGGAGCTGCACCATGGTCCATGCACAGACAAGCGGGGAAACAGATTCCCTTTTGCAGCCTAGCAGGGTGCTACCCACCCTGATAGAGATAGGCAGCATGATTGGCATTCTAAAGCGTCGTCCCCTGGTACCCAAGCCACTACGTGAGTACCTAACCAGACGGGGCGCAGGGATTCATAGCACAATGACCACGGAAGCAGAAACTCTCAATCAGAGCGGAGCGCGGACAAAATCGGCTCTCTTGTTAGAGAAGACGGGAAGACTACGGGAATGGAAGGAGAGAGCAGCTTCTAGAAATAACAATCCTAAGAGTTCTCCTGGGAAGACAAAGGGAAGAAAATTCATCAATGTGTGAATCTAATGGAAACGAATAAGTGGGCAGTAATTTAGGAGTTAGAGCAGTGCTGCAGTGGAGAAGATGTGTCGACATGGAGAAAATATCTAAGGAGATCTTGAATAGGATACATAATGCGTTGACTGTGAGATGCTGAGATGTCTTGGGGGGGAATCGACCGGTGGCATGGCTTCATCGGATGGCCTGGCATACAACTCAACTGAAACGGATTGAAGAAACGGGACCGGTGATGTGACATGCTTGCATGTTAAGAGAATTCAACTTAGTGGGTCCTATTTAGATATTATAGTTTATAGATACGTCATTTGGAATGAGAAAATAACAAAGCCCACGCAGTCCAAATCTATTAGAAGGACACAGAGAGAATACAATTTGCTCTGTGGTATATAGCTGGGAATGAAAATCGAAGATAAACGATGTCAACATTAATTAGCAACTAAGATATGGAGACAAAACCATATTCTCTGGCGTATATGTCCATTCACTGCCAGGTTGTCCCCAAATCACCATTTGATGGATCCCACCATGTCGGCACATGCTGGTCCAGGCGCCACCTACAAACTTGATTTTCTGCTCGCTTCGGTACTAACTTCTATGGTTTGGAACAAGTAGAAAACATGGTCATGGACTTGGCGGGCTTAGGAGGAAGATGACATCAATGTGTCATGGAAAGCGTCAAGAGTCATCCTGTGTCTAGCAGCTGGCTAGCTCGCTCCAAACCTGCATATATGCATTTGAGACATACTTGTCCGACATATTTGTCTCTGCATGTGCCTTACTAGTTTTGTAGATTGGAGGGATATGAAAAATATGCAATTATTTGGTTACGAAATACGACTTATAGGTATTGTACTTATTTGTGTTCACACGGGAAAGTGTTGGACTTTCCCTAAGAGAATCCATTTGATTAAGAATTAATAAATGTCTAACTGTGTTTACGCATAACTATGAACATCTAAAGGCTATGATCAAGTATAATAAGGGTATACTAGAACGATTTGCTCATATTGTTATATCCATGTGTGCTAAAAAGGTAACACATATCTAATGTCTCCAATTTGGGTTCAAATTATATTGTCAAGAATTTCTTACATCTTTCTTCAAAAACGAACACTACACTAACATTGTGCTGTGATTAATTCAATACATAAAATTCAAACTGAATCCACATGAAATCCATAAATAGCTTGATTTTATAATAGATTTCTTACAAATGTAATAATTGCATGTATATAATAAACTCGCCTCAAAACTGAAATCTGGAGAGAATAGTAAAGAGCATTGAAATTTTGATTTCCATTTTTAGCTTTTAATATTTTGTGATGAAGGACCGGTGTTAGTGTAACATAATAAAAATTGGAATGTTCCTTAAATATGCATTCCATCGAATGTATAAAACCACGGGCCGACACAAACAGAACATTAATGTAAAATAATCGGCATGGATGAAAAATTGATGCCTTGATGGTAACTAACAAAGTTCATGGCGGTCAAGAGCGGCAGAGCAATGGTCCATCTAAAAGAATGAAAGAGTAACTGCATATAATGCATGTAGTCGTTTATAAAGAGTCAGCACATTCATTGAATTATACTTTATATATACATATACAAGCTAAATTATCAGGCGGATTAAGGAAGCATATTGGTGTTGTGGCTATAAAACTAATGGTTGGAAGAAACAATAGACAAAGAAAGTGAGTACGATAAGGTATGAAATTATCATGAGATTGTGTAAAACATAATATTTAAGCTTTTCTATGATAGTACAGATAATTATAGAGGCAATTAGATTAGCATGGGTGGAAGCATACAGTTACATGATATTGCAGCCATCAAGAAATTCAACTGCAATACCACAAGTGATGAGTTGTGTAGAGCAAAATAACGCAAGGTTTAAGCATGGGAATGGGCGGGTCTAGCGTGTAGCCAACGGGAGCAGCTTCCCCCACTCAACATTTGAGTTCCCTTGTAATAGAAAGCATGGATTGTGATTTGTCCCCACTTAGCAAAGTGATTTTCTCTATTTGGAACATATTTGGCCCCTCTCAAATTGTGTTCTGGGTCCACTCCCGGGCATGGGCCATCTATGTAAAATTCTTATAAGGTCATCTTGGTAGAATACAAATCATGGCTGAGAAGCGGAAAAGATAGCCAGAGATTATTCTGACATTATACGGTGTAGCATAGAAGATGCATATATCAATGACACTTTTGTTATCACTGTAATAGGTCCCCAGAAAAAACCTGATACACTAAATGTAAATTTATATTTATACGTTTATTCCAAACTGTAATCATGTTTCTGCAGATGTACATATTTCTAAAATATTTATAATATGCATATATGTTTTTGAATTGTGAATTAACATTAATATAGCATGGAAATCAGCTTTAATATTTTTTTAATGACTTATATATATATATGTGATCCATACACATAAGAATTTTTATCCAATATGATACAGAGTAACTCTAGCCCCGTAGATGCATGGGGCACCAAGTTAGTTTAATTTATGCCTATATTTTGTTTACGAGAAACTCGTATCGTCTACATATCAAAAAGTTTGCACCATTGTACAAAGATCGATTTTGTCCAGTGAGGATGAAATAATAACATGTGCACAGGAAATAAGGTTCATCTGAAAAAATATCTACATCCAGCTAAAGCCCCTTTGTGGAGCCCATATGTTTATTTGGAGCATGAGAATAAAAGATGACGGCTGCTAAAGCCACAAAAGGCAAGATTCCCAATTTGCTCCAGTAACCATGTATACTTGTAAGCAAATTTGTTGTTTTTTAAATCTCAGTACGGTTAAGATTCATACGGGCACATGTCTGTCCACACCACCAATAGGGTTCCACTAGTGGCACGTTCCGATATCACGCTACCACCAGTAGGGTCCCACTAGATGACCTATGAACTAGAGAGAAAAAACTCCAATCCCAATTTATTCCAGTAACCATGTATACTTGTAAGAAAAATTGTTGTTTCTAAACTTTCAGCACCATTAAGTTTCGTACGAGCACGTGTCGTATCTATGTTCGACTGCCCGTTCGTTGCCGACAAAAGGTCAGAGCAACTGAAAAATAACTCTGGCCCAGAAGCTTTTCGTTCTAGTGCATAGTTCATCTTCCACTTTCGGTTCTTGATTTAGCCCTTCCAATCCAATCGGGTTCCCTTCCTAATTCAGCGGCCCTGGATGAGAACCTACTGTCTGTTGAGGAATGTCCATCGATCCCCTTCCCCATAGCATTACACGCCAAGTGACACCACGGAAACACCACTAAATGCCGTCAGATTGAAATGATGAGATCTACGCATTTTTTTGGCCCAGCCAGTAAATATTTTTGGGCAAATGGCCGACGATTGAAAACTGCTGGACAAATCAACTCAATCCGTTCTAACTGGAACAGGACACGCATGAACTGCACGAGAGACAGAAACTAGCGACTAGATGTCTGCGTCTGTGTGTGCTAGGGACATGAAAAGAGAGAGAGAAAGAGAGGTAGACCTCGTGGAGATGGCGACGCCGAGGAGGTTGCAGTGGCCTTATGACGCCGACGTCTCCCCTGTGTACAGCGGTGGAGGGAGAGGCGACGCCGACGATGCGGCCCCTCGGCACACGCGTGTGCGAGGCACAGGGAGAGGGAGATAGAGAAGACTTGGTGCACGCGGCGACGCCGAGGAAGTCGCGGTGGCCAGTTGCCGCCGGCTCTTCCCTTTGTCCGGCGGTGGATCGGAAGGAGAGCGGACACCGGCGGTGCGGCGGCCTCCCCACTCTGTCTCCCTTCGCTAGTGTAGTGTCACCAAGTTGGGCTTCATATGTATGGGCGCCCTTTGCTGGGCTGGGCTGGGCCACCACTGTGAACCTCTCTCGATTGAACTTTTTTTAAATCATAATGAGAAAATTGTGTGCAAGTATTTACTAACTCCTTTCCAGATTAACTGACGCAGTTGAAAGTGCATTTCCCTCCTAAGTGGTTTTGGTGTCACAACGCTTTTGTGTGTCATAGAAAAAGGAAAAGATTGACTATCACCCGGGGACGAGGCACGTCGCATCCTCCTGGTGTGTGGCCGTTGGATGGCACCACGCGTCGGGCGACCGCGATCCTCCGCCTAGGCGACTCGGTGGTCGCTCCGTGTCCTCTCGTAGTACATGGGAGACAGCCGGATATGAGGACCCACCATGTGAGTTATCTTC
Source organism: Lolium multiflorum (assembly GCA_030979885.1). Classification (NCBI taxonomy): domain Eukaryota; kingdom Viridiplantae; phylum Streptophyta; class Magnoliopsida; order Poales; family Poaceae; genus Lolium; species Lolium multiflorum. The sequence goes on along the minus strand of CM061753.1, from coordinate 327,951,015 downwards.
TTCCCTGTCTTCTCTGGTCGTTTGCCATTTTTCCATTTTTTCCCTTCGTTCCTCCCATCTCACACACATAAATCGACCGCCATGGATTTCTTGGCCAACCGCCCCCCATGGTGTCTGCTTGCTCCACCAACAGCCCCTAAATCGAGATCTGTCCCACCGCCTCCATGTCTCCCATTGTGCCCCGCAAGCTCGAGCGCTAGCTCACATCCTGCCCGTCCTACGCCGCCCACCACAAGCTCAAGAAGGGAGAGGACGAACGCATTGTCTGCTGTCCCGACCCGCGCATCACCCTCATCATCATAGAGGCTATTGGTGGTGGGGGTGGCGTTGCTGCGAGTGGCGCGCAGCGGCAATGCTACCATGGCGCGGCAACATTGCTGACAGTAGCCATCGGCTTTGCTACAAAGGGCGCCTTGCATTGCTACCGTGTCGCGGTGGCTTTGCTACCATGGCGCGGCGGCGCTGCTACAAATGGCGGTCGACCATGCTACAAAGGGACACTAGTGTTGCTACCATGGCGCGACGGAGTTGCTACAAGGGGCAGCCAACCTTGCTACAAAGGGCCGCTGGTTTTACCGTTGTTGCTACCATGGCGTGGTGGTGTTGCTATCCATGGCAAGAGGCGGTGCTACTGGAGGGGTGCGCTGGTGCTAAGGGGTGCCAACGGTGTTGCTGCTTTAGTGGATGGCGAAGCTCTTCACCGGCAACGTCGCGTCGGGTTTCTCCGATGACCACCGTACCGGTGGATGAGATGGGCGGCGCGGGGGAGAGGATGTTGCATCAGTTCGCCGGTGGCACCCGCGGTGGGGTTTACCGGCGAAGGCAGTGCCTCACATGAGGAGCAGGGGTAGCGAAAGAGATGGGATGCGCAAAATGCCATGTGCGAGAGTTCCTTAACTGCCAGATCATGGTGTGTGTTTTTTCTGCTCTCGCGTACCCTAGATGTACGGATTCGATCACATTGTCGTGTGATTGGTGACCCAGAGATCCAGAGATTTGATCCCCCGAGGACGCCCAGCACGCCCATGGGCGGGCACACATGTATTATGGGTATTCAGCTGAATACCCATAAATTTTTGGCAAAATCTTCAAATTATATGCCATATCACTGATTTCTAGATTATTTTTTACAAAAAAAACTGACAGAGTTAAGCTCAAGCATGTGGACTCAAAGGTCTTTGCAGGCTAAGGTACCGAATGCTGTTAGCTTCACGTGTTTCTACAGATATTTTTAGCACACATTAATTCTAAATACCCATTATCAAAAGCATGTACTATCAAGAGGGAATCCACTTTGAAAGGCTTTGGGTGGATTCATGTTCACGTACATGAACCAAAATTATACCCGCACAGCCTCTATTCTTCCATGTGCTACCTCAATATTTTTCTTTCTTGGATTTTTTTTTCTCATGACCGTTAGCACCGGGTGGTCCAGAGCGGTACTACTGCCCCCCTTGTGTGAACTAAAAGGTAGGCTAGCACAACAGCACTTGCAAAATGGCATCATGTCTTGATAAAATGGATCTGGCATTTTACGAGTTTTGTGAGGTTTTAGAAAAATGTTCGAAAGAGGGAAAAGTTAGCAGTGGCACACCATGTCTTGGTGCGCCACTGCTAACTATCCCCCCTTCAAAATTTGAATTGGCCGCCTAACCCGACTACCCTTATGCTTCTCCCTCATCTACACATTTCTCTTATCCTCCTCCCTCCTCTCCTCCGTCCTCTCCGTCTTCTCTTCCTTCCTCCACCCTCCTCTCTGGCGCAACTCCCTTCTCTCTAGCGCCCAGCCTCCTCCTCCCTCCTTCCTTCTCTTCGGTGCCCGGCCTCCTCTTCTCCTTCTATAGCCACCGACCCCTCCCTCCTCCTTCCTCCTCCTCCCTCTTCTCCTCCTCCAACCAACAACCCCTCCCTCCTCCCCATCTTCTCCTCCTCCCTCCCTCCTCTCCACCCACCGGCTAATCTCTCCTCTCTAGCTGTCGGCTAGGGTTAGAGAACAAATAATTCAGAAAAGAAGTAGCATGATAAATAAAATGGTGCCAGTGATGCGCACCTAATTTTATTTCATGAAAAAAGATAAAAAAGAGAAAAAAGGAGAAAAAATAATCGCGTACCATGTAGTGCGCCACTAGTAGTTCTTATTAGTGACACACTAGTAGCAACGCATCACATGTGCGCACCACTGGTAAGTATTTTCCTAGTAGTGGTAGTTGTTATCGTCATGCTTAATATTGTAATTAATCATGGAATGTTGAATGATATACATAAACCTACAAACCAACTTACTAATATTTGGCAACTACGTCATGAATAATATGGCAACTACATGTACATAATCTGGCAATTACTGACGAAAAAAAGTTTCAAATTTTGCAGATGGGATCTTGTTTTGAAGATGTCGTCGCAACTAAGATCACGATGACAACAATTTTTCAAATTGGTTAGCGATTTGAGAGACAAATTTTTTTTTAATTACGTGTCACTGCATGCATGCAAGCTAATTAGGAGGAGAAGCCATCGCACAACCGAGCCATTCAACGTGTAGTGTGATACGCGCGAAGCACACGTCCGTTGGGAACCCCAAGTGGAAGGTATGATGCGTATAGAAGCAAGTTTCCCTCAGTATGAAACCAAGGTTACCGAACCAGTAGGAGCCAAGAAGCACGTGAAGGTTGTTGGTGAAGGAGTGTAGTGCGGCGCAACACCCGGCGCCAACGTGGAACCTGCACAACACAATCAAAGTACTTTGCCCCAACGTAACAGTGAGGTTGTCAATCTCACCGGCTTGCTGTAAACAAAAGATTAACCGTATAGTGTGGAAGATGATGTTTGTTTGCGAAGAACAGTAAAGAACAAGTATTGAAGTAGATTGTATTTCAGATGTAAAGAATGGACCGGGGTCCACATTCACTAGTGGAGTCTCTCCGATAAGATAACTAGCATGTTGGGTGAACAAATTACAGTTGGGCAATTGACAAATAGAGATTCACATACATATATCATGATGACTACTATGAGATTTAATCAGGGCATTACGACAAAGTACATAGACCGCTATCCAAAATGCATCTATGCCTAAATAGTCCACCTTCAGGTTATCATACGAACCCCTTCCATATTAAGTTGCAAACAAGACAATTGCATTAAGTATGGTGCGTAATGTAATCAACACAAATATCCTTAGACAAAGCATCGATGTTTTATCCCTAGTGGCAACATATCCACAATCTTAGAACTTTTTGTCACTGTCCCAGATTCAATGGAGGCATGAACCCACTATCGAGCATAAATACTCCCTCTTGGAGTTACAAGTATCAACTTGGCAGAGCCTCTACTAGCAACGGAGAGCATGCAAGAACATAAACAACACATATATGATAGATTGATAATCAACTTGACATAGTATTCAATATTCATCGGATCCCAACGAACACAACATGTAGCATTACAAATAGATGATCTTGATCACGATAGGCAGCTCACAAGATCTAACATGATGGCACAATGAGGAGAAGACAACCATCTAGCTACTGCTATGGACCCATAGTCCAGGGGTGAACTACTCACACATCGATCCGGAGGCGATCATGGCGATGAAGAGCCCTCCGAGATGATTCCCTCTCCGCAGGTGCCGGAGGCGATCTCCCGAATCCCCGAGATGGGAGGCGGCGGCACGCAATGTTTTCCGTATCGTGGCTCTCGGTACTGGGGGTTTCGCGACGAAGGCTTTAAGTAGGCGGAAGGGTAGATCAGGGGGCGTCACGAGGGCCCACACGCCAGGGCCGCGCGGCCCAAGCCCTGGCCGCGCCGCCCTGTTGTGTCGGCGCCTCGTGGCCCCACTTCGTATCTCCTCCGGTCTTCTGGAAGCTTCGTGGAAAAATAAGACCCTGGGCGTTGATTTCGTCCAATTCCGAGAATATTTTCTTTGTAGGATTTCTGAAACCAAAAACAGTAGGAAACAACAACTGACTCTTCGGCATCTTGTCAATAGGTTAGTGCCGGAAAATGCATAATAATGACATATAATGTGTATAAAACATGTGAGTATCATCAATAAAGTAGCATGGAACATAAGAATTATAGATACGTTTGAGACGTATCAAGCATCCCCAAGCTTAGTTCCTACTCGCCCGAGTAGGTAAACGATAACAATGATAATTTCTGAAGTGACATGCTATCATAATCTTGATCAATACTATTGTAAATCATATGAAGTGAATGAAGTGATTCGAAGCAATGGTAAAGACAATGATTAAACAACTGAATCATATAGCAATGACTTTTTATGAATAGTACTTTCAAGACAAGCATCAATAAGACTTGCATAAGAGTTAACTCATAAGGCAATAAATTCTTAGTAGAGAGTTTTGAAGCAACACAAAGGAAGACTTAAGTTTCAGCAGTGCTTTCAACTTCAACATGTATATCTCATGGATAATTGTCAACACAAAGTAATATGATGAATGCAAATAAGCAAATATGTAGGAATCAATGCACACAGTTAACACAAGTGTTTGCTTCTAAGGTAGAAGGAATTAGGTAAACTGACTCAACATAAAGTAAAAGAATGGCCCTTCGCAGAGGGAAGCAGGGATTAAATCATGTGCTAGAGCTTTTCAAGTTTTGAAATCATATAGAGAGCATAAAAGTAAAGTTTTGAGAGGTGTTTGTTGTTGTCAACGAATGGTAGTGGGTACTCTAACTACCTTATCAACCAGACTTTCAAGAGCGGCTCCCATAAAGGACGTTATTTCTACCACCATGGTAGATCATCCCTCTTCTCTTTTGTTTAAACATGCATTTTATTATTTATGGATGACACTCCTCCCCACCTTTCCTTTCTCAAGCCATGGCTAACCGAATCCTCGGGTGCCTTCCAACAATCTCATACCATGGAGGAGTGTCTTTTTTTTTTTTTTTCTTTTGCAAAATTAAGTTGCTCACTGATTGATTAGGGCAAAGCATGTGAAGAGAATTATTAATGCAAGTTAATTAATCGGGCTGGGAACCCCATTGCCAGCTCTTTTTGCAAAATTATTGGATAAGCGGATGAGCCACTAGTCCATAGGTGAAAGTCTGTCCAAGTAAATGACAAGATCGAAAGATAAAACACCACATACTTCCTCATGAGCTATAAAACATTGACACAAATAAGAGATAATAACTTTTGAATTGTTTAAAGGTAGCACATGAAGTATTTACTTGGAATGGCAGGAAAATACCATGTAGTAGGTAGGTATGGTGGACACAAATGGCATAGGTGTTGGCTCAAGGTTTTGGATGCACGAGAAGTATTCCCTCTCAGTACAAGGCTTTGGCTAGCAAGGTTGTTTGAAGCAAACACAAGTATGAACCGGTACAGCAAAAATTACATAAGAACATATTGCAAGCATTATAAGACTCTACACTGTCTTCCTTGTTGTTCAAACACCTTAACCAGAAAATATCTAGACCTTAGAGAGACCAATCATGCAAACCAAATTTCAACAAGCTCTATGTAGTTCTTCATTAATAGGTGCAAAGTACATGATGCAAGAGCTTAAACATGATCTATATGAGCACAACAATTGCCAAGTATCAAATTATTCAAGACAATATACCAATTACCACATGAGGCATTTTCCGTTTCCAACCATATAACAATGAACGAAGCAGTTTTAACCTTTGCCATGAACATTAAAGCATAATTAAGAACACAAGTGTTTCATATGAAAAAGCGGAGCGTAATATCTCCAATACAAGGAATGCTAGGATCCGAGTTTATTCAAACAAAACAAAAATAAAAACAAACAGATGCTCCAAGTAAAGTACATATATATGATGTGACTGAATAAAAATATAGTTTCACTAGAGGTGACCTGATAAGTTGTCGATGAAGAAGGGGATGCCTTGGGCATACCCAAGCTTAGATGCTTGAGTCTTCTTGAAATATGCAGGGATGAACCACGGGGGCATCCTCAAGCTTAGACTTTTCACTCTTCTTGATCATATTGTATCATCCTCCTCTCTTGATCCTTGAAAACTTCCTCCACACCAAACTCAAAACAAACTCATTAGAGGGTTAGTGCATAATTTAAAATTCATATATTCAGAGGTGACATAATCATTCTTAACACTTCTGGACATTGCACAAAGCTACTGAAAGTTAATGGAACAAAGAAATCCATCAAACATAGCAAAACAGGCAATGCGAAATAAAAGGCAGAATCTGTCAAAACAGAACAGTCCGTAAAGACGAATTTTCCAGAGGCAGTTAACTTGCTCAGATGAAAAATCTTAAATTGAATGAAAGTTGCGTACATATCTGAGGATCACGCACGTAAATTGGCAGAATTTTATGAGTTATCTACAGACGAGGCTGCCCAATTTCGTGACAGTAAGAAATCTGTTTCTGCGCAGTAATCCAAATCTAGTATCAACATTGCTATCAAAGACTTTACTTGGCACAACAATGCAATAAAATAAATATAAGGAGAGGTTGCTACAGTAGTAACAACTTCCAAGACTAAAATATAAAATAAAAGTGCTGTAGTAAAATGATGGGTTGTCTCCCATAAGCGCTTTTCTTTAACGCCTTTCAGCGCAGAAAGTGTGAATCAAGTATTATCGAGAGATGAGGCATCAACATCATAATTTGTTCTAATAATAGAATCAAAAGGCAACTTCATTCTCTTTCTAGGGAAGTGTTCCATACCTTTCTTAAGAGGAAATTGATACTTAATGTTACCTTCCTTCATATCAATAATAGCACCAACAGTTCGAAGAAAAGGTCTTCCCAATATAATGGGACAACATGCATTGCATTCAATATCCAAGACAACAAAATCAACGGGGACAAGGTTATTGTTAACCGTAATGCGAACGTTATCAATCCTCCCCAAAGGTTTCTTTATAGAATGATCAGCAAGATTAACATCCAAATAACAATTTTTCAATGGTGCCAAGTCAAGCATATCATAGAGTTTCTTAGGCATAACAGAAATACTTGCACCAATATCACATAAAGCATTACAATAAAAATCATTTACTTTCATCTTAATGATGGGCTCTGATACGTCTCCAACGTATCGATAATTTCTTATGTTCCATGCTACTTTATTGATGATACCTACATGTTTTATGCACATTATATGTCGTATTTACGCAGAACTAACCTATTAACAAGATGCCGAAGAGCCATTTGCTTTCGCTGTTTTTGGTTTCAGAAATCCTAGTAAGGAAATATTCTCGAATTGGACGAAATCACCGCCCAGGGTCCTATTTTTGCACGAAGCTTCCAAGACCGAAGGGGAGTCGGGGCCACGAGGTGGCCGATGAGAGGCGGCGCGCCTGCCCCGCCGCGACGGCGTCCCTGGGCCCTCGTGCCGCCTCTTGACCTACCCTTTCGCCTACTTATAGCCTCCGTCGCGAAAACCCCCGCCGAGCCACGATACGGAAAACCTTCCAGAGACGCCGCCGCGAATCCCATCTCGGGGATTCAGGAGATCGCCTCCGCACCCTGCCGGAGAGGGGATTCATCTCCGGAGGACTCTTCATCGCCATGATCGCCTCCGGAGTGATGAGTGAGTAGTTCACCCCTGGACTATGGGTCCATAGCAGTAGCTAGATGGTCGTCTTCTCCTAATTGTGCTTCATTGTTGGATCTTGTGAGCTGCCTAACATGATCAAGATCATCTATCGTAATACTATATGTTGTGTTTGTCGGGATCCGATGGATAGAGAATACTATGTTATGGTGATTATCAATCTATTGTTTATGTGTTGTTTATGATCTTGCATGCTCTCCGTTATTAGTAGAGGCTCGGCCAAGTTTTTGCTCTTAACTCCAAAAGGGAGTATTTATGCTCGATAGTGGGTTCATGCCTTCATTGACACCTGGGACAGTGACAGAAAGTTCTAAGGTTGTGATGTGCTGTTGCCACTAGGGATAAAACATTGATTCTATGTCTAAGGATGTAGTTGTCGATTACATTACGCACCATACTTAATGCAATTGTCTGTTGCTTTGCAACTTAATACTGAATGGGGTTCGGATGATAACCTGAAGGTGGACTTTTTAGGCGTAGATGCATTTGGATGGCGGTCTATGTACTTTGTCGTAATGCCCGGATTAAATCTCACTATATTTATCATATCATGTATATGCATTGTTATGCCCTTCTCTATTTGTCAATTGCCCGACTGTAATTTGTTCACCCAACATGCTTTTATCTTATGGGAGAGACACCTCTAGTGAACTGTGGACCCCGGTCCTATTCTTTACATAGCATACAATCTACTGCAATACTTGTTTTACTGTTTTCTTGCAAACAATCATCTTCCACACAATACGGTTAATCCTTTGTTACAGCAAGCCGGTGAGATTGACAACCTCACTGTTTCGTTGGGGCAAAGTACTTGGGTTGTGTTGTGCAGGTTCAACGTTGGCGCCGGAATCCCTGTTGTTGCGCCGCATCACATTTCGCCACCATCAACCTTCAACGTGCTTCTTGGCTCCTCCTGGTTCGATTAAACCTTGGTTTCTTTCTGAGGGAAAACTTGCTACTGTGCGCATCATACCTTCCTCTTGGGGTTCCCAACGAACGTGTGAGTTACACGCCATCAAGCTCTTTTTCCGCGTTGCCGAGATCAAGACACGCTGCAAGGGAGTCTCCACTTCTCAATCTCTTTACTTTGTTTTTGTCTTGCTTTATTTTATTTACTACTTTGTTTGCTGCACCTAAACAAAACACAAAAAAATTAGTTGCTAGTTTTACTTTATTTACTGTCTTGATCTCTATATCAAAAACACAAAAACATTAGTTACTTGCATTTACTTTATCTAGTTTGTTTTATTTACTGTTGCTAAAATGAATACCCCTGAAAATACTAAGTTGTGTGACTTCACAATTGCAAATAATAATGATTTCCTATGCACACCCATTGCTCCACCTGCTACTACAGCAGAATTCTTTGAAATTAAACCTGCTTTACTAAATCATGTCATGAGAGATCAATTTTCTGGTGTTAGTTCTGATGATGCTGCTGCCCATCTCAATAATTTTGTTGAACTTTGTGAAATGCAAAAGTATAAGGATGTAGATGGTGATATTATTAAATTGAAAGTGTTTCCTTTCTCATTAAGAGGAAGAGCTAAAGATTGGTTGCTATCTTTGCCTAAGAATAGTATTGATTCATGGACTAATTGTATGGATGCTTTTATTGGTAGATATTATCCTCCCGCTAAAATTATATCTTTGAGAAGTAGCATAATGAATTTTAAGCAATTAGATACTGAACATGTTGCTCAAGCATGGGAGAGAATGAAAACTTTGGTAAAGAATTGCCCAACCCATGGACTGACTACTTGGATGATCATCCAAACCTTCTATGCAGGACTAAAATTTTCTTCGCGGAATTTATTGGATTCAGCTGCTGGAGGTACCTTTATGTCCATCACTTTGGGGGCGCTACAAAACTTCTTGATGATATGATGATAAATTACTCTGAATGGCACACGGAAAGAGCTCCACAAGGTAAGAAGGTAAATTCTATTGAAGAAACCTCTTCCTTGAGTGATAAGATTGATGTGATTATGTCTATGCTTGTGAATGGTAGATCTAATGTGGATCCAAATAATTTTCCTTTAGCTTCATTGGTTTCTCAAGAAGAAAATGTTGATGTGAATTTCATTAAAAATAATAATTTCAACAACAATGCTTATAGGAACAACGCTGGTAATAACTATAGGCCATATCCTTCTGCTAATGGTAATGGTTATGGTAATTCTTATGGGAATTCTTACAACAATAATAGGAGTATACCCTCTGGTCTTGAAGCTATGCTTAAAGAATTTATTAGTACACAAACTGCTTTTAACAAATCTGTTGAGGAAAAGCTTGATAAAATTGATATTATTGCTTCTAGAGTTGATAGACTTGCCTCTGATAATCTTTTAAAACTGAAAGTTATGCCTAATAATGATATTGATAATAAGATTACTACTACAGCAAATGCCATCCAAGTTAGAATTAATGAGAATATAAGATTAATGGCTGAATTGCGTGCTAGGTGGGATAGAGAAGAAAATGAAAAACTAGCTAAAGAGAATAATGTAGCTAAAGTTTGGACTATTACCACCACTAGTAATGTTAATTCTTCACATGTTGTTGCACCTCCTACTATCAATGGTAAAATAATTGGTGTTGGCAATGTTTCTACTCCTAGTGCAAAGCGTACAAAACTGCCTGAAATTGCTAAAACTGCTGAAACTGCTTGTGATAAAACTGCTGAAATTTTTTCCAACCTTGGGAACAATGATCCCATTGCTGTAGCTCATAATGATTTAGATTTTGATGATTGCCACATCTCTGAAGTTATAAAGTTCTTGCAAAAACTTGCTAAAAGTCCTAATGCTAGTGCTATAAATTTAGCCTTTACAAAACATATTACAAATGCTCTCATAAAAGCTAGAGAAGAGAAACTAAAACTTGAAACTTCTATTCCTAGAAAGTTAGAAGATGGTTGGGAGCCCATCATTAAAATGAAATTCAATGACTTTGAATGTAATGCTTTATGTGATCGGTGCAAGTATTTCTGTTATGCCTAAAAAGATTTATGATATGCTTGACTTGCCACCATTGAAGAATTGTTATTTGGATGTTAATCTTGCCGATAATGTTAAAAAGAAACCTTTGGGGAGGATTGATAATGTTCGCATTACGGTTAACAATAACCTTGTCCCCGTTGATTTTGTTGTTTTGGATATCGAATGCAATGCATCTTGTCCTATTGTGTTGGGAAGACCTTTTCTTCGAACTGTTGGTGCTGTTATTGATATGAGGGAAGGTAATATTAAATATCAATTTCCTCTCAAGAAAGGTATGTGTTACCACCCGATTTTGGCCAAATCAGGAGATGGGCCGTAAGTGAAGATGGTCTTTGAAGGACGTACACGTGGAGCATCTTCGGAGCGGCCTTGCGCTAAGAGTTTGAGCTAAGTTGCCCGTGTATCTGTAATATAGTAGATCGCATTGTAATTTAGATTAAGAGATAGAGTTTGGCCCGTGCACGGTTAGGTGCACGCCTCAATTAGAAAGTCCCTTGGACTATAAATATGTATCTAGGGTTATCGGAAAGGAGGACAATCATCGTTCAACCAACACAAATCAGGCGCATCGCCACCCCTTTCTTCGAGGGTTTTCCCGGGTAAGCATATGCTGCCTAGATCGCATCTAGCGATCTAGGCAGATACGTTTATTCAACCTTGTACTGCTCGTGCTGAAGCCTTGTTGATGGCGAGCATTTTTATCCTTAGGTGTTTAGGGCTTGCATTGATGCTTTCACGTGCATATCTGCGTGGCAATGCCGTCCCTCGACACTGCCCTTACGTCTATCCGACGTAAGGGCAGCATCTTGCTTGTTCGTTACTTAGTAGATCCGATCCGTTATAGTTGCTCCTTGCTCCAAGGATTAGTTTAATATCCGCATAGTTAGGCCTTATGCCGGGTCGGAGGATCCGGTAGTGCGTTAGGTGTTGTTCACCGTCCCTGCGAGGGATGTTCCGGGAATCAACGTTATGTTGGTTTTTAGGCCTCTCGTAGGGGTAGTTTGCATCATCTTCCATAGCTGCTAGGCCCGATCACACGTAGGACGTTCCGGTCATGCGGTGAAAACCCTAAACTGTCGTGGATCGCTTTAGCTTTAACCTGATCAAGCAGGATCCCCATGCCATTGTAAATCCAACGTGAAACATGGGGCGATCGGCTCCTGAGCCGATCCACAGGGAAACCCGAGAGCCGATAGGGCTCGTATTTAATGTTTACGTGTCTACCATGCAGAACAATCGAAGCACTCTAACACCTTCCTAATCGGGTCTAGGTCGGTGGCACGCCCTAGCAACCGCCAGGACGTGGCTGGAAGATTTGCGGGACGACGCGAGGTGCCAGGGTCCACTAAGCGGCCTTGGGAGCCTCCCGGCTCTTCGTGTTGCTTAGCCATTGCCCGTCGGTGGGTTTTGGAGGGTAACACATTCTCGGCACGCCGGTGGGACGATCTTCTGCAACATCCACGTCAACATCGGCATCCGAGATGGCGGAGGAACAGATCACATACGAGGATCTTCCTCCTGATCATAAGAAGAAGTACGATGAGCTGAAGGCCATCGTTGAAGCCGAACTCATCGGCTCCTTTGAGAAGACCCGTTCGCACGACATCAGGTTCAAAGGATTCACACCACAAGGTGTCCTCGATGGGTTGGATTTATCCCTCCCTTCAGATGAACGTACCAGAGCCCTGCGATAGGAAATCAACTACGTGGTGGCCCATTCACTGCATCGGCATTCTGAGAGCCTGGTGAATTCTTTGGAGCGCGTTGCGTTCCGGGTGATCCAAGAGATCATGGAGCGTCGATACTCCCCTTCAGGACCTGCTCTAGGGACTCACCAAGGAGAAGTGCAACTCCACACCAGGCCACCATTGCCGTACTCGATGGCAGCTCCACAGCAACAAGGTTCACCGGCATACGTTGTCTACAAGGTCGGAGGTGATCCGGGCGACTACCAGTTCTTATATGAGCCGCCCAAGGAGATCCCACACGGAAACGTGTGCACGTTTGTGCCGGATCGCAACAACTGGACACAGCGATCCAGTGCTCCAACAGAGGGATTGCCGGAGCAGGAGCCATTGTTCCGGCAGGAGGAACGATGCAACAGCCGGGGGTTTGGGAGCAGAAGCTGAGAAACAGCGTGGCTAGCCAAGTATGCCACCGCACCAGCCCAGGAGAGCTCAAGCCACTACCTCCACCGCAGATCAGATCGCAGTCCGAGAGATCAGTTCGGCATCTTGCCGAAGAAGAAGATAAGCGGCTATTCCAAGCCGTACCCCAATGAGTTTGACCTGATCCCACTACCACCTAAGTACCGGCTTCCGGACTTCAACAAATTCAGTGGGTCGAAGGATCTAGCTCCATCGAGCACGTGAGCCGATACTTGGCCCACTGGGCATGGTTTCGGCATCGGATGAACTACGGGTGAGGTTCTTCTCGCAATCCCTCACCGGTCCGGCTTTTGGATGGTACACCTCGTTGCAGCCAAATTCAGTACGATCATGGAAGCAGAGGAAGCTTTCACACCCAATATCATTCGTCTACTGACGGGTTTGCGGCACAGTTCGGCAGAGAGAGAGAGACGTGTTCGAGTACATTCAGCATTTCAGAACGTCAAGAACCGATGCTATTCGGTTCATTTAACGAGAAAGAAGCAATCGAGTTGGCCGTGGCAGGCCTTGCAGCGTCATTCAAGGATTTGACGTTCCAAGTGGAGTACAACTCTGGCGCACCGTCGACCGACCTTATATGAACAGCGCATCCGAACTCGTACCAGACAAGTTCAAGCGCGATAACCCTGGTCAATGCTGATGAGGATGAAGATTCTGCGGAAGATCGGAAGTTGCGTAGCCGAGTGGACTCGGACGCCGGTCCTCGTGTCCCTGCAAATGGGTGAACCCCAGGGCCTCCAAGAGGGTTGGACTTTGATGTGAGCAAAACAACAGATCTTCGATCTGCTATGAAAGAGAAGCAGTTGAAGCTCCCGAAGGCCACAAGATCCCTACGGCGCAAGAGATGAACAAAAGGCCATACTGCAAATGGCATCATACGTTCACGCACGCCACCAACGACTGCAAAGTCTTGCGCGCACAAATTCAGATGGCGATAGAATCAGGCCGATTAACTTTCGGACAGTTTGCCATGAAGGTAGACATGCGTCCGTTTCCGGACGTCAACATGGTGGACCTAAGCCACTCCATAAGGGAACCTGGGTTCTCTTTTGATGTCAATATGGCAGGGTTTGTGATCCGCCATGGCAAAGATAAAGCCGAGAGCAGCCACTCGTGGCAAGGATAAAGAGGAGGCCGTCCACGCGACCGGCCCCAAGATGATGATAGACGGTACCTAACCGAGGAGGAGGTGAGAAGCATACGGTATCAGCGCCCACTCTCCGTGCATCTCCTCAACAAATATGAGCAGCAGACGACCGACGTCGGCGCTACGATGAAGACGATGAAAAATATCGTCGGTCGATGCAGAAACAGAGGTATCGTCGCACGACAGAACAACGACGGTACGAACGCCACGCTAGAGGGAGGTCAAGGGAGCAAGACGACATGGATAAGCACTGGAACTGTCCCTTCTTCAAACATTGCTGGGACTCAGAATGAGCCGATTGCCAACAATCGAGAATTGCCCAATGCAAACAGCAAAGGAGAAGGACAAACGAAGTTTCAGTGTTCGAACGTCTAGGACCTCTCCCACCTATCAACAAGCGAGCTGAGTCATCTCAAGAGGAAGACTTCGAGGAGTCAGATGGAGAAGAAGATAGGTATCACCAGCCAAGGTGGTGCCCTGATGGACTCAGCCATTCTCAAGTGTAGAGCAGCGGCGAAACTGGAAGAAGCCGAGGCACGATGTACACGTTGAGAAGAGCACGACCCGATCTGGCCGTGAAAATCCAGCAAACATTGGAGACGAAGGCGCGCCCGCCAAAGAAAGTATGGCGCCCAAAGCAGGCGAAAGCCGATGCACGCATCGGTGATGCCGATGCAGAGACATCGGCTGACACAAACATGGTGTTTATACTCCCGTCGGAGTTTCGCGCTCCGACGAGGAAGTTTCGTGGCTCAATTCGACTGCGGTCCACGACCAGTTATCTTTGAAAGCCACGAGATAGAAGCTACAGGCATCTGAAGCCCTATACTTGAGGGGTTACATCAACGGGCAGCCTGTCGGCAAGATGTTGGTTGATACCGAGCGGCCGTCAACATAATGCCGTATTCCATGCTACGTCGTTTGGGGCATTCCAGACGATCTGATCAAGACCAACATCACATTAAGCGACTTCAACGGCCAGGCGTCGGGAAAGGTGTTCTGAATGTAGAGCTTACTCGAGGCGGAAGACCATACCTCGCGTTCTTCATCGTCGACAGCAAAAGCAATTACGCCGTCCTATTGGGAAGGGACTGGATTCATGCTAACTGTTGCATCCCGTCTACAATGCACCAATGCATCATGCTGGGATGGAGATGAAGTGGAAGTCGTTCAGGCGGATGACTCAATCGAGATATCATTAGCTGCCATGAGCGTGTGGGAAGCAGATAACCAAGAGCCGCTCTCTGGAATCAGTTTAGAGGGTTGTGAGCGCATCGAAGCCTCGAAAAATGGGGTAAGGCTGGTTTTGTCCACCGGCCTAACGGAGTAGCAGGTCCAAGACATTGGACGTACGTGGCAAGGCCGATCCCAGACCGGCCCTCAAAAAATGAAAGCAAAGGATCTTATCTCCAGCATGCCACGTAGCTACAGTAGAAATCCAAGAAATTGCAAACCATCGCCAAAGCATTGCAACGGAAAAGGAGGCCGATTCCCGCAATCGGCCAAAATTATCCTCAACATCCTTTTGTCTGTGTTCAGCATTGATCCAACAGATGCCGAAGAGCGATACCATCAATGACTTGACAGAATCGGCTCGGGGGGCACATAGATGGATAAGACACGAGGATACGAAGCTGAGAATGCATGCCAAACGCCCAGCAGAACAACTCAAAGATGGGGGGCCGATACATAAACAAATCGGCCGCAAAAATCGAAAATACAGATTTTTTTTAGCACAGCCGATGCGTAGACATCGACTTAAGAATTCAAAGCCGATGCACGGCCATCGACTCAAGGGATGCAACTGTTACGAGCGGAAGCCTAATGGAGCAGTCACCAAGTCACGTGGCGAGGCTTTATTGGAGGAACCCCTCATTGGGATTGCTTGGTGACTCAGGCCCTCTCTTCAAGGACTTCCAACTCCTTCTGCAAGACTTCAAGCTCGGCAGCACGTCCAAGACGGCCCTTTTTCTCATTTAAGCTGCTGGTATTTGCCGGCAAGTTTGAGGATCGCAGCCCTGGCCAGCAGCAAGAACAGCATGGACGTGCAGATCAGGCTAGGATCATGAGAACGACCGACGGTCGTCCAGTTGGAACTGCATTCTCACCAGAGGTTGCCTCATTGGACTGAAGAAGCTCGGGGCGTTCACGTTGAAGGTTCTCGCTTTTGAAAAGCCGATTTGGTTAGAATCGGCTGATGCTGCACCACAGTTGTGAAGCTGATAGTGGCCCAATGCGGCTGGTGCACTTTCATTCTCGCCTTGACCGAGGCTCGGGGGGCAGCTAGCCCTGAAGATTCTTCGCTCTGAAAAGCCGATGGTGTTGAAATCGGCTGTTTCTGCATCATAACCATGAAGGGTGGAGGACTCTTGCAGAGGAAAATTACCAGGTTGGCAGGAGGAGCTTGAAGAAAGAGCCATCATAATTGACAGGCTTTGGGCCAGTTTATTGCTGCAAAGAGACAAAGCCTCGCGGCGAAAGTTGTAGGCGATCAAGATTTTCAGCAATGGTCCTATAATTCCCCTGAAGGCATCAATTCCTGAGTTTTGCCGATTAGGGCTAACATTAAGGCTGGGAGGACTTGGATTTCCAAGATTTAAGGTGTGCGCGATTCCGGTTTGGTCCTGTTCGGCTGAAATTTGAGGATCCGAACTGATCTATCTCGAAATTTATCATAAGAGACCGATGCGTGGCCATCGGTTCATCGAGCGTTGATCAGGCCAACAATCGGCAAAATCCATATAAGGGAGAATCGGCTAAATCACTGGGCAAGAAATCGGCAAAATCAAGTTGGGGAAATTCTTCATTGATAAATAAGATTTCTTACATAAAGAGCTGATTGCTCTCAAAAGGAAGAGTTGGGGGTGCATGGCCCTATCTACTACTGCTGGTCCTAAGCTAAGCTCCTATCTAGGGGCCATTGCTGCCCTCATCGTCGTCGTCGTCACCATCACCGTCGTCGGTGCTGCTGCCGATCGGCTCGTCGTCGCTGCTGTAGCGGCCGCCGGCAGGACCCTCGTTGTCCTCATCCTCCTCATCAGCATCGTCGTCCTCGCTGTCGAAGTCGCTGAGGTGCCCGGGCCAGGGGCAATGGCGTTTGGCCGGCGGCTCGTCGGAGGAGCCGTCGTCTTCCTCCTCCTTCACCTCCTCGGAAGAGGTGACCCCGTCCCAGGAAAAGCGGTCGTCGTCGCTTGCCTCCACCGCTTCCTCATTGGCGAGGAAGCGGAGGTCACTCTCCCCGTCGGTGAGGACTGTCATCCTCGGACCAGACGGAGAAGTCATGGTCCTCCTTGTCCCACGCTGTTGGAGCAAGGATATCGTATGCCGCCTGCGTACCCCACGCTGGTGTTGACTCCCGGATGGGAGAGGACATGTAGGAAAGACCCGATGAAGTGCGAGGAGGGTGAAGAAGGGAACTACAGGAAGTGGCCAGATAAAAAGGGGATATAACGAGTTAATGCTTAAGCGTTCCGAGGACGTGGTGCAGAACCGTCAAGTCGTGAGAAGTTGAGAAGGCAAGACGTCATCATGAAGAATACTGCGACGGTTCTGCCATGACATGACCCTTCGAAGGAGGCAGATGGTTTTGCAATTATCATCAAAACCAGGGGGCATGTGTTACCACCCGATTTTGGCCAAATCAGGAGATGGGCCGTAAGTGAAGATGGTCTTTGAAGGACGTACACGTGGAGCATCTTCGGAGCGGCCTTGCGCTAAGAGTTTGGGCTAAGTTGCCAGTGTATGTGTAATATAGTAGATCGCATTGTAATTTAGATTAAGAGATAGAGTTTGGCCCGTGCACGGTTAGGTGCACGCCTCAATTAGAAAGTCCCTTGGACTATAAATATGTATCTAGGGTTATCGGAAAAGGAGGACAATCATCGTTCAACCAACACAAATCGGGCGCATCGCCACCCCTTTCTTCGAGGGTTTCTCCCGGGTAAGCACCATGCTGCCTAGATCGCATCTAGCGATCTAGGCATACGTTTATTCAACCTTGTACTGCTCGTGCTGAAGCCTTGTTGATGGCGAGCAGTACTATTTATCCTTAGGTGTTTAGGGGCTTGCATTGATGCTTTCACGTGCATATCTGCGTGGCAATGCCGTCCCTCGACACCTAGCTGCCCTTACGTCTATCCGTACGAAAGCATCTTGCTTGTTCGTTACTTAGTAGATCCGATCCGTTATAGTTGCTCCTGCTCCGCAGGGATTAGTTTAATATCTGCATAGTTAGGCCTTATGCTGGGGTCGGAGGATCCGGTAGTGCGTTAGGTGTTGTTCACCGTCCTGCGAGGGATGTTCCGGGAATCAACGTTATGTTGGTTTTTAGCCTCGTAGGGGTAGTTTGCATCATCTTCCGTAGCTGCTAGGCCCGATCACACGTAGGACGTTCCGGTCATGCGGTGAAAACCCTAAACTGTCGTGGATCGCTTTAGCTTTGTCCTGATCAAGCAGGATCCCCATGCCATTGTAAATCCAACGTGAAACATGGGGCGATCGGCTCCTTGAGCCGATCCACAGGGAAACCTGAGAGCCGATAGGGCTCGTATTTAATGTTTACATGTCTACCATGCAGGAACAATCGAAGCACTCTAATACCTTCCTGATTGGGTCTAGGTCAGGTGGCACGCCCTAGCAACCGCCAGGACGTGGCTGGAAGATTTGCGGGACGACGCGAGGTGCCAGGGTCCACTAAGCGGCCTTGGGAGCCTCCCGGCTCTTCGTGTTGCTTAGCCATTGCCCGTCGGTGGGTTTTGGAGGGTAAAGGTATGGAACACTTCCCTAGAAAGAGAATGAAGTTGCCTTTTGATTCTATTATTAGAACAAGTTATGATGTTGATGCTTCTACTCTTGATGTTACTTAATTTGCACTTTCTGCGCCTAGCTGAAAGGCGTTAAAGAAAAGCGCTTATGGGAGACAACCCATGTTTTTACTACAGTACTTTGTTTTTTATTTGAGTCTTGGAAGTTGTTTACTACTGTAGCAACCTCTCCTTATCATGTTTTTGTGCCAAGTAAAGTTTCTATGTCAAAGTTGATGTTATATTTGGGATCGCTGCGCAGAAACAACATTGCTGTCTGTCACGAATCTGGGCACAAGTCTCTGCAGAAAATTCGAAAAAATCTGCCAATTTACGAGCGTGATCCTCAGATATGTACGCAACTTTCATTAGTTTTGAGTTTTTCCATTTGAGCAAGTCTGGTGCCATTTTAAAATTCGTCTTTACGGACTGTTCTGTTTTTGACAGATTCTGCCTTTTATTTCGCATTGCCTCTTTTGCTATGTTGGATGAATTTCTTTGATCCATTAATGTCCAGTAGCTTTATGCAATGTCCAGAAGTGTAAAGAATGATTGTGTCACCTCTGAATGTGTGAATTATTAATTGTGCACTAACCCTCTAATGAGTTTGCTTGAAGTTTGGTGTGAAGGAAGTTTTCAAGGGTCAAGAGAGGAGTATGATATACTATGATCAAGAGGAGTGAAAGCTCTAAGCTTGGGGATGCCCCCGTGGTTCACCCCTGCATATTTTAAGAAGACTCAAGCGTCTAAGCTTGGGGATGCCCAAGGCATCCCCTTCATCGACAACATCATCAGGGTTCCTCCCCTGAAACTATATTTTTATTCAGTCACATCTTGTGTTCTTTGCTTGGAGCGTCGGTTTGTTTTGTTTTTGTTTTTGTTTGAATAAAATGGATCCTAGCATTCACTTTGTGGGAGAGAGACACGCTCCGCTGTTGCATATGGACAAATATGTCCTTAGGCTTTACTCATAATGTTCAAGGCGAAGTTTCTTCTTCGTTAAATTGTTATATGGTTGGAAAATGCTACATGTAGTAATTCTAAAATGTCTTGGATAATGTGATACTTGGCAATTGTTGTGCTCATGTTTAAGCTCTTGCATCATATGCTTTGCACCCATTAATGAAGAAATACATAGAGCTTGCTAAAATTTTGATTTTCATATTTGGTCTCTAAGGTCTAGATAATATCTAGTATTGAGTTTTTGAACAACAAGGAAGACGGTGTAGAGTCTTATAATGTTTACAATATGTCTTTTATGCGAGTTTTGCTGCACCGGTTCATCCTTGAGTTTGCTTCAAATAACCTTGCTAGCCTAAACCTTGTATCGAGAGGGAATACTTCTCATGCATCCAAAATCCTTGAGCCAACTACTATGCCATTTGTGTCCACCATACCTACCTACTACATGGTATTTCTCCGCCATTCCAAAGTAAATTGCTTGAGTGCTACCTTTAAAATCCATCATTCACCTTTGCAATATATAGCTCATGGGACAAAATAGCCTTAAAAACTATCGTAGTATTGAATATGTACTTATGCACTTTATCTCTTATTAAGTTGCTTGTTGTGCGATAACCATGCTTTTGGGGAACGCCATCAACTATTGTTGAATATCATGTGAGTTGCTATGCATGTCCGTCTTGTCTGAAGGATCTATCACCTTAATGATTGGAGCATGCAAAATTGTTAGAGAAGAACATTGGGCCGCTAACTAAAGCCATGAATCATGGTTGAAGTTTCAGTTTTGGACATATATCCTCAATCTTATATGAGAATAATAATTATTGCTACATGCTTATGCATTTAAGAGGAGTCCATTATCTGTTGTCCATGTTGTCCCGGTATGGATGTCTAAGTTGAGAATAATCAAAAGCGAGAAATCCAAAATGCGAGCATTCTCCTTAGACCTTTGTACAGGCGGCATGGAGGTACCCCATTGTGACACTTGGTTGAAACATGGCATTGCAAAGATCCGGTAGTCCAAGCTAAGTAGGACAAGGTGCGGGCACTATTAGTATACTATGCATGAGGCTTGCAACTTGTAAGATATAATTTACATAACTCATATGCTTTATTACTACCGTTGACAAAATTGTTTCATGTTTTCAAAATAAAAGCTCTAGCACAAATACAGCAATCGATGCTTTCCTCTTTGAAGGACCATTCTTTTACTTTTATTGTTGAGTCAGTTTACCTATCTCCTCCACCTTAAGAAGCAAACACTTGTGTGAACTGCATTGATTCCTACATACTTGCATATTGCACTTGTTATATTAATTTATGTTGACAATATCCATGAGATATACATGTTATAAGTTGAAAGCAACAGCTGAAACTTAATCTTCCTTTGTGTTGCTTCAACACCTTTACTTTGATTTATTGCTTTATGAGTTAACTCTTATGCAAGACTTATTGATGCTTGTCTTGAAGTACTATTCATGAAAAGTCTTTGCTTTATGATTCATTTGTTTACTCATGTCATTACCATTGTTTTGATCGCTGCATTCATTACATATGTTTACGAATAGTATGATCAAGATTATGATGGCATGTCACTTCAGAAATTATCTTTGTTATCGTTTACCTGCTCGGGACGAGCAGAACTAAGCTTGGGGATGCTGATACGCTCCAACGTATCGATAATTTCTTATGTTCCATGCTACTTTATTGATGATACCTACATGTTTTATGCACATTATATGTCGTATTTACGCATTTTCCGGAACTAACCTATTAACAAGATGTCGAAGAGCCAGTTGTGTTTTCTGCTGTTTTTGGTTTCAGAAATCCTAGTAAGAAATATTCTCGGAATTGGACGAAATCACCGCCAGTGGTCCTATTTTTGCACGAAGCTTCCAGAAGACCGAAGGGGAGTCGAAGTGGGGCCACGAGGTGGCCAGATGACAGGCGGCGCGGCCCAGGCCCTGGCCGCGCCGGCCTGTCCCCTCGGGCCCTCGTCCCGCCTCTTGACCTACCCTTCGCGACTTATTCCTCCGTCGCGAAACCCCCACCAGAGCCACGATACGAAAAACTTCCAGAGACGCCGCCGCGATCCCATCTCGGGATTCAGGAGATCGCCCGCACCCTGCCGGAGAGGGGATCATCTCCCGGAGGACTCTTCATCGCCATGATCGCCTCCGGAGTGATGAGTGAGTAGTTCACCCTGGACTATGGGTCCATAGCAGAGCTAGATGGTCGTCCTCTCCTAATTGTGCTTCATTGTTGGATCTTGTGAGCTGCCTAACATGATCAAGATCATCTATCCGTAATACTATATGTTGTGTTTGTCGGGATCCGATGGATAGAGAATACTATGTTATGGTGATTATCAATCTATTGTTTATGTGTTGTTTATGATCTTACATGCTCTCCGTTATTAGTAGAGGCTCTGGCCAAGTTTTTGCTCTTAACTCCAAGAGGGAGTATTTATGCTCGATAGTGGGTTCATGCCTTCATTGACACCTGGGACAGTGACAGAAAGTTCTAAGGTTGTGATGTTGTTGCCACTAGGGATAAAACATTGATTCTATGTCTAAGGATGTAGTTGTCGATTACATTACGTTCGTGGCAACTTAATACCGAAGGGGTGGATGATAACTGGACTTTTTAGGCATAGATGCAGTTGGATGGCGGTCTATGTACTTTGTCGTAATGCCCGGATTAAATCTCACTATATTTATCATATCATGTATATGCATTGTTATGCCCTTCTCTATTTGTCAATTGCCCGAACGTAATTTGTTCACCCAACATGCTTTATCTTATGGGAGAGACACCTCTAGTGAACTGTGGACCCCGGTCCTATTCTTTACATAGCATACAATCTACTGCAATACTTGTTTTACTGTTTTCTTGCCAACAATCATCTTCCACACAATACGGTTAATCCTTTGTTACAGCAAGCCGGTGAGATTGACAACCTCACTGTTTCGTTGGGGCAAAGTACTTGGGTTGTGTTGTGCAGGTTCCACGTTGGCGCCGGAATCCCTGTTGTTGCGCCGCATCATATTTCGCCACCATCAACCTTCAACGTGCTTCTTGGCTCCTCCTGGTCGATTAAACCTTGGTTTCTTTCTGAGGGAAAACTTGCTACTGTGCGCATCATACCTTCCTCTTGGGGTTCCCAACGAACGTGTGAGTTACACGCCATCAGGCTCCCAACCATCTTCCAACTTCCTAGGAATAGAAGCTTCAAGTTTTAATTTCTCTTATCTAGCTTTAATGAGAGCATTTGTAATATGTTTTGTAAAGGCTAAATTTATAGCACTAGAATTAGGACTTCTAGCAAGTTTTTGTAAGAACTTTATAACTTCAGAGATATGACAATCATCAAAATCTAAATCATTATGATCTACAGCAATGGGATCATTGTCCCCAATATTTTGAAAAATTTCAGCAGTTTTATCACAAGCAGTTTTGTACGCTTTGTACTAGGAGTAGAAACATTGCCAACACCAATTATTTTACCATTAATAGTAGGAGGTTTAGCAATATGTGAGGAATCAATATTACTAGTGGTGGTAATAGTCCAAACTTTAGCTACATTATTCTCTTTAGCAAGTTTTTCGTTTTCTTCTCTTTCCCACCTAGCATGCAATTCAGCCATCAATCTAATATTTTCATTAATTCGAACTTGGATGGCATTTTCTGTAGTAACAATCTTATTATCATTATCCTTATTAGGCATAACTTTCAATTTTAAAAGATCAACATCAGAGGCAAGTCTATCAACCTTAGAAGCAAGAATATCAATTTTATCAAGCTTTTCCTCAACAGATTTGTTAAAAGCAGTTTGTGTACTAATAAATTCTTTAAGCATGGCTTCAAGACCAGAGGGTACACTCCTATTATTGTTGTAAGAATTCCTATAAGAATTACCATAACCATTACCATTAGAAGGATATGGCCTATAGTTGTTACCCGAATTATTCCTATAAGCATTGTTGTTGAAATTATTACTTTTAATGAAATTCACATCAACATTTTCTTCTTGAGCAACCAATGAAGCTAAAGGAACATTATTAGGATCAACATTAGTTCTACCATTCACAAGCATAGACATAATCACATCAATCTTATCACTCAAGGAGGAGGTTTCTTCAACAGAATTTACATTCTTACCTTGTGGAGTCCTTTCCGTGTGCCATTCAGAGTAATTTATCATCATATCATCAAGAAGCTTTGTTGCCGCCCGCAAGGTGATGGAAATAAAGGTACCTCCAGCAGCTGAATCCAATAAGTTCCGCGAAGAAAAATTCAGTCCTGCATAAAAGGTTTGGATGATCATCCAAGTAGTTAGTCCATGGGTTGGACAATTCTTTACCAAAGATTTCATTCTTTCCCATGATTGAGCAACATGTTCATTATCTAATTGCTTAAAATTCATTATGCTACTTCTCAAAGATATAATTTTAGCAGGAGGATAATATCTACCAATGAAAGCATCTTTACATTTAGTCCATGAATCAATACTATTCTTAGGCAAAGATAGCAACCAATCTTTAGCTCTCCCTCTTAATGAGAAAGGAAACAATTTCAGTTTTATAATATCACCATCTACATCCTTACACTTTTGCATTTCACAAAGTTCAACAAAATTATTAAGATGGGCAGCAGCATCAACTAACACCAGAAAATTGCTCTCTCATAACAAGATTCAAGTAAAGCAGGTTTAATTTCAAAGAATTCTGCTGTAGTAGCAGGTGGAGCAATAGGTGTGCATAGGAAATCATTATTATTTGTGCTAGTGAAGTCACACAACTTAGTGTTTTCAGGAGTATTCATTTTAGCAGTAGTAAATAAAGCAAACTAGATAAAGTAAATACAAGTAACTAATTTTTTTGTGTTTTTAATATAGAGAACAAGATAGTAAATAAAGTAAAACTAGCAACTAATTTTTTTCTGTTTTGTTTTAGTGCAGCAAACAAAGTAGTAAATAAAATAAAGCAAGACAAAAACAAAGTAAAGAGATTGGAAGTGGAGACTTTTGCAGCGTGTCTTGATTCCCCAACGGCGCCTAAAAATATGCTTGATGCTGCGGCACACGTCCGTTGGGAACCCCAAGTGGAAGGTATGATGCGTATAGCAAGTTTCCTCAGTATGAAACCAAGGTTATCGAACCAGTAGGAGCCAAGAAGCACGTGAAGGTTGTTGGTGAAGGAGTGTAGTGCGGCGCAACACCAGTGGATTCCGGGCAACGTGGAACCTCGCACAACACAATCAAAGTACTTTGCCCCAACGTAACAGTGAGGTTGTCAATCTCACCGGCTTGCTGTAAACAAAGGATTAACCGTATAGTGTGGAAGATGATGTTTGTTTGCGAAGAACAGTAAAGAACAAGTATTGAAGTAGATTGTATTTCAGATGTAAAGAATGGACCGGGTCCACATTCACTAGTGGAGTCTCTCCGATAAGATAACTAGCATGTTGGGTGAACAAATTACAGTTGGGCAATTGACAAATAGAGATTCACATACATATATCATGATGACTACTATGAGATTTAATCAGGCATTACGACAAAGTACATAGACCGCTATCCAGCATGCATCTATACCTAAATAGTCCACCTTCAGGTTATCATCCGAACCCCTTCCAGTATTAAGTTGCAAACAACAGACAATTGCATTAAGTATGGTGCGTAATGTAATCAACACAAATATCCTTAGACAAAGCATCGATGTTTTATCCCTAGTGGCAACAACACATCCACAACCTTAGAACTTTTTGTCACTGTCCCAGATTCAATGGAGGCATGAACCCACTATCGAGCATAAATACTCCCTCTTGAGTTACAAGTATCAACTTGGCCAGAGCCTCTACTAGCAACGGAGAGCATGCAAGAACATAAACAACACATATGATAGATTGATAATCAACTTGACATAGTATTCAATATTCATCGAATCCCAACAAACACAACATGTAGCATTACAAATAGATGATCTTGATCATGATAGGCAGCTCACAAGATCTAACATGATGGCACAATGAGGAGAAGACAACCATCTAGCTACTGCTATGGACCCATAGTCCAGGGGTGAACTACTCACACATCGATCCGGAGGCGATCATGGCGATGAAGAGCCCTCCGGGAGATGATTCCCCTCTCGGCAGGGTGCCGGAGGCGATCTCCTGAATCCCCCGAGATGGGATTGGCGGCGGCGGCGTCACAGTAATGTTTTCCGTATCGTGGCTCTCGGTACTGGGGGTTTCGCGACGAAGGCTTTAAGTAGGCGGAAGGGTAGATCAGGGGCGTCACGAGGGCCCCACACGCCAGGGCCGCGCCGCCCAAGCCCTGGCCGCGCCGCCCTGTTGTGTCGGTGCCTCGTGGCCCCACTTCGTATCTCCTCCGGTCTTCTGGAAGCTTCGTGGAAAAAATAAGACCCTGGGCGTTGATTTTGTCCAATTCTGAGAATATTTTCTTTGTAGGATTTCTGAAACCAAAACAGTAGAAAACAACAACTGGCTCTTCGGCATCTTGTCAATAGGTTAGTGCCGGAAAATGCATAATAATGACATATAATGTGTATAAAACATGTGAGTATCATTAATAAAGTAGCATGAAACATAAGAAATTATAGATACGTTTGAGACGTATCATAGTGTTATCCATTAATGAAACCTAATTGGTATCCATGGAGAGCCTAGATTGGACGAGAGGGAAGAGACATGGAGACTTCTTCCTATACTGCATGTTCAAGCAAAGCTCTCTTGGGTCTGCATCATAGATATTAGGGAAGAAAAATAGTTTTAGAAAATCAAGGGAGACCTTAGTAATAATTTAAACCTTTGTAACCTGAACGAGTTTGACTTCAAGGGTGATATTTTTACTGGTCACAATAATAATTTTCCAGCTGAGGGCTATAGTCATAAACGTCTAGATATAGTTGTTGCAAATAATGATGGTGTGCTATATTTTTCATTTATTTTAATCTTATATAATTGGTTTTGGTTCATGAATAAAGATGTTTAAACATCCATATATGTAAACATATTGGTTATGCTTTGCTGCTCAAAGAGTGCGACCTTCACAAAATATGCCTATGGGAAATATATTGGCCCTATTTTTCTTGTGATACATTTGTTTATATTGTAGGAAGCATAGAAGAACACTCGTACAAAAAAAAAATCAATTGACTTTACAATATTTATACATTTAGCACGTCACAAAATTCCAATTCCATATCCGATTAATGGCCAAACATCGAAGTTATGTTTAAAGATCAAAAGATATATGTTACAGCAAATGTTTTCAGTCCATCTTGCTCAACGAGGCAACTACATCTTCGGAAGCTGTTCACTGATCAGATCAACTATAGATTACCTGTTGTAACTTAATTTTATTTACTTTTTGAACGGGGAAGGGTCACAAAGGACCCAGAACTGCTCTATTCAACGGCGGTGAAGTTACATTTTACATAAAAGACCTCCACAGGAAAAGAAAATATAGCATGGTCCCGAGTTTTTGCAAGAAGGACCTTACATAGATTTGCAAAAACGCAGTTGAGTCCTTCATCTTCTCCATCACCGCTCGCGCTGGAACTCCTCAGATCGCGACGACCTTGCTCAGCGCCGGGGACATGACCACTTGGCCTGAGAAAGGCGTGCACCGCCGCTTTGAGGAAGAGGGGCCTCCGCCAAAGGAGGTTGCAGACGCACACGCGCAGAAGCTGCACCTGCGTGTGGAGTGGCCGCCATCTCGGCCTAAGATCACAGCAGCTAGGCTTTGCTGCCATGTATGAGCTCCACAGATTAGCAGCTCGAAACTTCCCCATAAATCCAGATCCCGCCAGCTTGTCCTTCAGCCCGCCACCACGACGGTTCTCTAGAACAGCATCAACCGGATCTTGATCTCCACCAGAACCTGCAAGCTTATTGAAGGAGACTTGGCTCAACCCAATCCCAACCAGCGTTCGCCATGGACACCAACATCAGAGAGGATTGAACCGATTCCCGTTGTTGCTTGCACATGGCAGGATGAATCTCCAGACAGGCATAGCGCCAATCACCAGCACAAGGCCGAACACAGACATTAGATCTAAACCTATACTACTGATGTACAAGGGGAGGGGTCCCTCACCGCACCACAACACCGCCAAACGCCGGAGAAGGGAGGAGGAGGGGCCGGCCGGCCCGGATCTAGAGGGGACGAGACTGTTGTAACTTAATCAATTCATCGATGCCAATTGCCAAGTGAACACTCAGAAAGAGTGATATGGATCTTTATCCAAACACATGAACGACGTGCCTCAAGTTGTTGCTGACGTTGCCCTAGCAGCTAGCGTGGCTGACGGTGCCCTACCTACTGGTCACGGGCCGGCGCGCGCAGCTGCTGATGCACACATGCCTGCAGTGTCCCTAGGGGAGCAATGCGCGAGTGATCAGTCACGGGCCGCTGCATGCGCAGCCCATCCCGTTGTCGTGGAGGTCTGCGCCCCAGTAGTGCCTGGTCCGCTGCGGGAAACCAGGGTCAAAGGGCTACCGCCGTGGGGAGCGCGCCACATGACAGCGACGATGACAACGTTGTCGGAGGAACTGCTGCCACGCTTGCCTCCTTCCTTGCAGGAACAGCCTTGCCCTCCAGGCTGCAGAGAGCTTCCTCTGGCTTCTCGCAGAGACACAGCTCTGTCCCCGCGCGGATCTCCGAAGGGCCCCACCCACCTGTAGCTAGCCCTGTCTGCTAGCGGTTTCCTGGGATGCGGCCAACTCCTGGTATAGCCCCCAGAGCCGGACCCCACCCCATGTTGGGACGGATTCTCCCCATGTTGGGCCAGATGCCCCCAATGTTGGGCCGCTGCACGCTGGTCAGGCGCCACCCCAGCTGAGCAACAAGGACGCGGCAGCATCGGCTGCGGCTGTGGCAGTTGAGGATGATGTGGCCACCTTGGTGGGTTTGCTCCAGCAGTTCCGCCAACACCTCGACGACCCTCTCTTACCTCTGCCGGACCCTAAGGTGGTGCGTCGCCGCCTTTTCCGCAGCGGGAAGGATTCAGTCCGTAGGAGCCGCCGCATTGCCGCCAAGTGCAAGGGGCATTGCCACACCAGCCATCAAGAAGGCGTAGAAGCTACTCATGCAAAAACTTGCGTCTGCCACGAAGGGGAGCGGCTCTCAGCTGACCAGCTCGATGACTATGTGGCCATTTTTGCATCTCCTCTTGGGCCGGAACAGGTTGTTGCGCTCACGGTGCTTTTCGGCATCCAGTGCCCCACGGTCGATGAGTCTGGCCTCGGCGGTGCTGAGGTGACGCGGGCCTAGGCCTCGGTCGGTGGTACGGTCGACCTTCTCTATGGAGCTTCTCAACATTAGTATAGGTGTGTGGAACGAGCGTGGTCTCAATAACCCAGCGCAGCGTGGTGTAGTTAGGACGGTCATGGACGATGCCATTGCATCCGTAGTGTGGTTGTCCGAGTCCAAGCTCGAGTCTGTAACCTCCTTCATCATTGATGAAACCTTGAGCCCCTGATTCGACGGGTTTGCGTACTTGCCAGCGGTTGGCACTGCGGGTGGTTTGATTGTGGCTTGGAGCTCTACCGAGGTTGAGGTTGGCGCTTCTCATGTCGACCAGTTTTCCGTGTCGATACAGCTCTCCGCGCATGGGGGAGAGCCATGGTGGCTGACGACGGTCTACGGGCCCACGACAGATAACTGATAACCCACAAGTATAGGGGATCGCAACAGTCTTCGAGGGAAGTAAAACCCAAATTTATTGATTCGACACAGGGAGACAAAGAATACTTATAAGCCTTAACAACCGAGTTGTCAATTCAGCTGCACCTGGAAAAGCACTAGTAACACGGGTGATGTGAAAGCACAGTAATATGAGAGCAATAGTAACAGTAACACAAGCAATAGTAAAGTAACACAGAGGCGATGGCACCAGAAAATAGTTGATACTACTTCCAATGACATATAGGACCGAGTGAGTATTTGATGATGAAAGATGGACCGGGTTCCCAGCTATCTACACTAGTGGCAACTCTCCAATAACAAGTGTTGGGTGAACAAATTACACTTGGGCAATTGATAGGATTGAAATAGCATTAAGACAACATCAAGTCTATTAATCATGTAGGCATGTTTTCCATATATAGTCATACGTGCTCGCAATGAGAAACTTGCATAACATCTTTTGTCCTACCAGCCGGTGGCAGCCGAGCCTCAAGGGAATCTACTGGTAATTAAGGTACTCCTTTTAATAGAGCACCGGAGCAAAGCATTAACACTTGGTGAAAACACGTGATCCTCATATCTAAGCCTTCCCTCCAGTTATCCCAGTTGCTGTCACTCTGGGGCCTCGGGTTCCGGACATAGACATGTGCAAACAACTTGTAGATACAATCTAAGCAATAATTATAGAGCTCAAATCTAAGATCATGCCACTCGGCACTAGTGACAAGCATTAAACACAACAAGGTTGCAGCAACAATAACTTCACAAACTTATATAGATAGACTGATCATAATGTAACAATTCATCGGATCCCAACAAACACAACACCGATTACATCAGATGGATCTCAATCATGTAAGGCAGCTCATGAGATTATTGTATTGAAGTACATGGGAGAGAAAGTACCAACTAGCTACAGCTAGAACCCGTAGTCCATGGGGGAACTACTCACGGAGCATGATGGAGGCGGTGGCGTCGATGGAGATGGCTTCCGGCACTTCCCTCCCCCGCGGCGTGCCGGAACAGAGATTCTATCCCGAAACAAGTGTTTCGCGATGGCGGCGGCGCCTAGTCTTTCGTAATATGATTTATTGTTGTAGGGTTTTTGCGTCGCGAGGATTATATAGGCGAAGAGGCGGCGCGAGGGGCGTAGGGGCCCACCCCATAGCTGGGTGCGCCCCCTCCTTGCCGCCCCGCTGTGTGGTGGGCCCCTCTGCCCCTCTCCATCTCTCCTTCGGTGTTCTGGTCCGTCTCGGTAATGGGCACTTCGGCATCTTGTTAATAGGTTAGTCCCGGAAAATGCATAAAAACATTATAAAGTGTGAGCAAAACATGTAGGTATTGTCATAAAACTAGCATGGAACATCAGAAATTATAGATACGTTGGAGACGTATCAAGCATCCCCAAGCTTAGTTCCTACTCGCCTCGAGTAGGTAAACGATAAAAAGAATAATTTCTGAAGTGACATGCTACTAACATAATCTTGATCATACTATTGTAAAGCATATGAGATGAATGAAGTGACTCAAGGCAATGATCTATAGTTTGCTAACAAATAGATAACATATAGCAAAACTTTTCATGAATAGTACTTTCAAGACAAGCATCAAAAAGTCTTGCATAAGAGTTAACTAATAAAGCAATAAATTCTTAATGAGGTTTGAAGCAACACAAAGGAAGATTTAAGTTTCAGCAATTGCTTTCAACTTTCAACATGCATATCTCATGGATATTTGTCAACACAAAGTAGTATAATGAGTGCGATAAGTAAGCATGTAAGAATCAATGCACACATTTGACACAAGTGTTTGCTTCTAAGATAGAAAGAAGTAGGTAAACTGACTCAACATAAAGTAAAAGAAAGGCCCTTCGCAGAGGGAAGCAGGGATTAAATCATGTGCTAGAGCTTTTTAAGTTTTGAAATCATATAGAGAGAATAAAAGTAAAGTTTTGAGAGGTGTTTGTTGTTGTCAACGAATGGTAGCGGGTACTCTAACTACCTTATCAACCAGACTTTCAAGAGCGGCTCCCATGAAGGACGTTATCTCTACCAGCAAGGTAGATCATCCCTCTTCTCTTTTGTTTAATCATGTATTTTAGTTTTATTTATGGATGACACTCCTCCCAACCTTTTGCTTTCACAAGCCATGGCTAACCGAATCCTCAGGTGTCTTCCAACATTCACATACCATGGAGAAGTGTCTATTTGCAAAATTAAGTTGCTTACTGATGAACCAGGGCAAAACATGTGAAGAGAATTATTGATGAAAGTTAATTAATTGGGGCTGGGCACCCCATTGCCAGCTCTTTTTGCAAAATTATTGGATAAGCGGATGTATATATGCCACTAGTCCATTGGTGAAAGTCTGTCAAAAGTAAATGACAAGGTTGAAAGATAAACACCACATACTTCCTCATGAGCTATAAAACATTGACACAAATAAGAGATAATAGCTTTTGAATTGTTTAAAGGTAGCACATGAAGTATTTACTTGGAATGGCAGGAAATACCACATGGTAGGTAGATATGGTGGACACAAATGGCATAGGTTTTGGCTCAAGGTTTTGGATGCACGAGAAGCATTCCCTCTGTTTATTAGCAAAGGTTTGAAGCAAACACAAGTATGAACCTACAGCAAAACTTACATAAGAACATATTGCAAGCATTATAAGACTCTCACTGCTGCCTTCTTGTTCAAAAACACTTTTACAAAATATCTAGACCTTAGAGAGACCAATCATGCAAACCAAATTTCAACAAGCTATACGGTAGTTCTCCACTAATAGGTTTAAAGTACATGATGCAAGAGCTTAAACTTGATCTACTTGAGAGCTCAAAATAATTGCCAAGTATCAAATTATTCAAGACAATATGAAGCATTTTCTGTTTCCACCCAAATAACAATAAGTGCTGCGGCTTCCAGCTTTCGCCATGAATATTTAAGTAAAATGAAGAACACAAGTGTTCAAATGAAAAAACGGAGCGTGTCTCTCTCCCACACAAGGATTGCTAGGATCCGAATTTATTCAAACACAAACAAAAATAAAACACACAGACGCTCCAAGTAAAGCACATATGATGTGGAAGAATAAAAATATAGTTTCACTAGAGATGACTTGATAAGTTGATGAAGAAGGGGATGCATTGGGCATCCCCAAGCTTAGACGCTTGAGTCTTCTTGAAATATGCTTGGGATGAACTACGGGGGCATCCCAAGCTTAGGCTCTTCACTCTTCTTGATCACATTATATCACCCTTCTCTCCTGACCCTTGAACTTCTTCCACCCAAACTTCTCATAAACTTCATAGAGGAGTACTCAAAAAACTTTAATCCACTTGAGTTCTGTAGTGACACATTGCAAGAACTCAATAAAACATTAGCTACAGCTCTCCACGTCTAAAAAGCCTTACTTAAAGTCCACAAGAGACAATGCAAAAAACAGAGACAGAATCTGCCAAAACAGAACAGCCAGTAAAGACGAATTTTTTCGACGTACTTCCGTTGCTCAAATCAGAAAACTCAAAACTAATGAAAGTTGCGTACATATCTGAGGAACACGCATGCATTTTTGCAGAATTTTTAGGTTCTCCTACAGAGATATCTACTCAAATTCGTGACAGACAAGAAATCTGTTTCTGCGCAGAAATCAAAATCTAGTATGAACCTTCTATTAGAGACTTTACTTGGCACAACAATGCAATAAAATAAAGATAAGGAGAGGTTGCTACAGTAGTAACAACTTCCAAGACACAACAAAACAGTAGCAAAATAAAAACATGGGTTATCTCCCAAGAAGTGCTTTCTTTATAGCCATTAAGATGGGCTCAGCAATTTTAATGATGCTCACATAAGGATGAGATTTGAAGCAAAGAGAGCATCAAAAAGCAAGTTAATTCTAACCCGCTTCTTATGCATAGCAATCTTGTACAAAAATAAATTCATGAAGAACAAAGTGACAAGCATAGGAAGATAAAACAAGAGTAACTTCAAAATTTTCAGCATGTAGAGAGGTGTTTTAGTACCATGAAAATTTCTACAACCATATTTTCCTCTCATAATAATTTTCAGTAGCATCATGAACAAACTCAACAATATAACTATCACATACGCATGCTTTTCATGATCTACAAACACATAATTTTTATCAAGCTCAAAAATAGTGGAATTAAAACTTTCAAACCCACTTTTATCAATAATATAACAAGATGATTGATAAATCTCAAAAGATATGGGACTCCTAGATAAAGTCAAGACCTCTCCAATCCCATTTTCATTATTAGTACAATTAATATTATCAAGTAACATAGGACCATCATCTAGAGCTTTATCATAAACATTTGCTAAGCAAAACTCTTTAGTACCATGCATTTTGATATCAGGCACAATCAAAGCATTATCATAAGATTTATCAATAGCATGGATTATCATAGATAACAGTAGCATAATCATTCTCACAAGTTTTTCTCATAGGGAATATTTCAAGAGAATCCACAGGAATATAACATTCATCCTCCTTTGGTAAGCATGGAGGACAATCAAATAGTGTAAGAGATAAAGAGTTACTCTCATTAGAAGGTTGGCATGGGTAGCTAATCCATTCTTCCTCCTTTTGTTCATCACTCTCCTCCTCTTTTTCATCCAATGAGCTTTCAGGTTCATCAATTTCTTCTTTCACAGGTTCCTGCAAATTGTGAGTGCATTCTTATGCATGAATGAGTCTCTCTTTATAATCAATGATATAAGGATTATTGCTGTAACTTTCTATGCAAAAATTAATGATAGAAGAGACATAATCTTTAAGGTTCTTACAAGCAATACAAGTTTCATAATTTTTAGACATGAAGGATTCTATTTCAGAAGCTCCCATAAATAAAACAAATTGTTCCACTTCTTCGAACCCAAGATGAATATAGTTATTCCAATTATAGTTCATAATTAAAACTTCCTCACTAAAGCCACATTAAAATTTAAGATGTTTAGTATCCTGTTTAGAGCAACAGTTTATATCATGGCGTTTAAGCAAGATTTTAGCAATTGTATTCAATTTTTCTATAACGGCACTCATGACTTTACCCTTTCTTGATTCTTTATAATTGTTATATAATTCTATAAGCTCCATATAGGTTGTGGGTTCTCCCATAACAACAGTTTTTAATTTTTTGGTTTTTCAAATTTTTATGGATTTTCGGGTATATAAGAAAAATAAAACAAAACAAAAACAAACTAGACAAAAGTAAACTAAGCAAAATAATACTAGACAGAAATAAACTAAGCACAAATAAACTAGACAAAAGTAAACTAAGCAAAACCAAATAAAATAAAAACAGAGAGAGAGGTAGAGTGTACTCCCCGTGAACTTATGAGTAGAGCTATGCTCCCCGGCAACGGCGCTAGAAAATAGTCTTGATAACCCACAAGTATAGGGGATCGCAACAGTCTTCGAGGGAAGTAAAACCCAAATTTATTGATTCGACACAAGGAGAGACAAAGAATACTTATAAGCCTTAACAACTGAGTTGTCAATTCAGCTGCACTGGAAAAGCACTAGTAACACGGGTGGTGTGAAAGCAGTAAATATGAGAGAAATAGTAACAGAATACAGCAGCAGCAAGAATACGAGGCGATGGCACCAGAAAATAGTTGATACTACTTCCAATGACATATAGGACCGAGTGAGTATTTGATGATGAAAGATGGACGGGGTTCCCAGCTATCTACACTAGTGGTAACTCTCCAATAACAAGTGTTGGTTGAACAAATTACAGTTGGGCAATTGATAGGATTGAAATAGCATTAAGACAGAACATCAAGTCTATTAATCATGTAGGCATGTTTCCCATATATCATACGTGCTCGCAATGAGAAACTTGCATAACATCTTTTGTCCTACCAGCCGGTGGCAGCCGGGCCTCAAGGGAATCTACTGGTAATTAAGGTACTCCTTTTAATAGAGCACCGGAGCAAAGACTTAACACTTGGTGAAAACATGTGATCCTCATATCTAAGCCTTCCCTCCAGTTATCCCAGTTGCTCACTCTGGGGCCTCGGGTTCCGGACATAGACATGTGCAAACAACTTATAGATACAATCTAAGCAATAATTATAGAGCTCAAATCTAAGATCATGCCACTCGTGCACTAGTGACAAGCATTAAACACAACAAGGTTGCAGCAACAATAACTTCACAAACTTATATAGATAGACTGATCATAATGTAACAATTCATCGGATCCCAACAAACACAACACCGATTACATCGATGGATCTCAATCATGTAAGGCAGCTCATGAGATCATTGTATTGAAGTACATGGGAGAGAAAGTACCAACTAGCTACAGCTAGAACCCGTAGTCCATGGGGGAACTACTCACGGAGCATGATGGAGGCGGTGGCATCGATGGAGATGGCTTCTGGGGCACTTCCCGTCCCGGCGGCGTGCCGGAACAGAGATTCGTCCCGAAACGGAGTTTCGCGATGGCGGCGGCGCCCCTGGAGTCTTTCTGGAATATGATTGATTGTTGTAGGGTTTTTGCGTCGCGAGGGATTATATAGGCAAAGAGGCGGCGCGAGGGGGTGCCAGAGGGGCCCACCCCATAGCTGGGCGCGCCCCCCTCCTTGGCCGCGCCGCCAGGTGGTGTGGGTGATACGTCTCCAACGTATCTATAATTTCTGATGTTCCATGCTAGTTTTATGACAATACCTACATGTTTTGTTCACACTTTATATTGTTTTTATGCATTTACCGGAACTAACCTATTAACGAGATGCCGGTGCGTTCTGTCGCTGTTTTTGGTTTCAAATCCTACACGGAAATATTCTCAGAATTGGACGAAACAAAAGCCCACGAGCTTATATTTCACGGAAGGTTCCAGAGCACCGAAGAGGGACCAGAGGGGAGCCCTGGGGGCCCCACCCCACATGGCGGCGCGGCCAAGATGGGGGACGCGCCAACCTATGGGGGGGCCACCCCCTGGCTCCTCCGAGGCTGCCCTTCCGCCTATAAAGTCTCTCCGCCTCGAAAACCCTAAAAAGATAAGCCACGGGACGAGAAAAGTTACGCAGCCGCCGCCATCGCAAAGCCAAGTTCGGGGGACAGAAGTCTCTGTTCCGGCATGCCGCCGGGACGGGGAAGTGCCCCTAGAATCCATCTCCATCGACACCACCGCCATCTTCATCGCTGCTGCTGTCTCCCATGATGAGGAGGGAGTAGTTCTCCTCCGAGGCTGAGGGCTCTACCGATAGCTATGTGGTTCATCTCTCTCTCCCATGATGTGATCTATATGAATGTGTAGATGTTACTCTTGTCTATTATGCTCTAGAGGTTACTTAAATATGAATTCCGTATGTTGTGGAGCTTGTTAACTCCGGCTTGAGGGAGCTCTTGTAGCCCTACACAATGAATGGTGTTTGTCATCCAACAAGAGAGTGTTTGAGAGTAGTACTTATTTGCTCATCTATGTGATCGTGAGCTTTGCAATCTAGATGTCTTATGCTATTCAAGTGGATTTTACTTATGTGATCTCCGGAGACTCCTTGTCCCACGTGTGTAAAGGTGACAGTGTGTGCACCGTGTGGGTCTCTTAGGCTATATTTCACAGAATACTTGTTCACTGGTTATGATTTGAGTTGGATGTCTCTATGAAATTGTGGTGTGTTAGTACCTCCTATGAATGCTCAAAGTGACAGCGTGGGGTGTTCATTAGTACTTGGGAATACATCTTTAAGGTTTGCTTTGCAGCCCTACACGGTGAATTAGTGTTCGTTATCCCGCCAGAGAGTAATTCGGAATAGCATAATGAAGTGCTTATATTTATATTCAATTATGATTGCAATGTTGAGAGTGTCCACTAGTGAAAGTAGGATCCCTAGGCCTTGTTTCCAATACTGCAAACACCGCTTACTTACTGTTCTACTGCATGTTTACTTGCTGCCATATTTATTTCAGATTGTTATTACCACTCATATTCATCTATACCACCTGCGTTTTAATATCTCTTCGCCGAACTAGTGCACCTATACATCCGACAAGTGTATTAGGTGTGTTGAGGACACAAGAGACTTCTTGTATCTTAATTGCAGGGTTGCTTGAGAGGAATATCTTTGACCTCTACCTCCCTGAGTTCGATAAACCTTGGGTGATTCACTTAAGGGAAACTTGCTGCTGTTCTACAAACCTCTGCTCTTGGAGGCCCAACACTGTCTACATGAATAGAAGCGTGCGTATACATCAGTGGGGCCCCCTGGCCCCTCTCCATCTCTCCTTCGGTGTTCTGGTCCGTCTCGGTAAAATAGGAGGTTCGGCTTTTGTTTTGTCCAATTCCGAGAATATTGCCCGAACAGTTTTTCTGGAACCAAAAACAGGAGAAAACAGGAACTAGCACTTCAGCATCTTGTTAATAGGTTAGCCCCGGAAAATGCATAAAAACATTATAAAGTGTGAGCAAAACATGTAGGTATTATCATAAAACTAGCATGGAACATCAGAAATTATAGATACGTTGGGGACGTATCAATAACCTTAAACCTACCTTCCTCGACAAGCTTCGCACCGTTCGGGCCGCCTCACTAGGTCCTTAGGCCGTTGTCGGTGACTTCAACCTCATCCTCGAGGCGCGCAATAAAAGCAATGGCATCGTCAACCGTCGTGCTCTTGGCAGATTCCGCCGCCTCGTGAACGATTTGGAGCTCAAAGAGGCTGCCCTCTTTGGTTGCCGTTTCACTTGGAGTAACGAGCGCCAGACCCCCACGATGGCTAGGCTCGATCGGTGGTTCACATCTGTTTAGTGGGATGGCATGTTCCCTGATGCCTCCCTGCGCGCCCTATCCTCCTCCCTGTCTGACCACTGCCCCATCCATATGTCCACCTCGATCCAACTCTTCTCCCGTCGGCGCTTCCGGTTCAAGCGAGTCTGGATCCGCATGGATGGTTTCATGGACGAGGTCAAAAGGTTGTGGGATAGTGCCGTTACCGATGTGGCCGCCAACCCCTTCCGGACCCTTGATCTAAAAGCTCAAAAAAGTCCTATTTCTATTTTGAATTTGACGAATCCATTGTTTGTCCAAACGACCGTAGGTGGTTGAATTCGGATAGGAAATTTCGCGTAGATAGATTTTGATATAAAAAAGTTTTTCATCGGAGTTCGTATGCAACCAGAAATCCCGTTTTACCGAAAGATGGCGCCATTTTGCATCATATATTGAAATTCATTTTTTAAAATTTTCATTAAAACTAGATTACATAATACATGGGCAGTTCAAAGGATTTTATTTTTTGAATTTGTGGGGAGGAAAAATCATGGCATCCCTTACCGTCGGCGCACCATCATGTTGCAGCGCTACCACTGGCGTTACTTACCACTGGCGCACCAACATGGTGGTGCGCCGGCGGTAAGGGGCTCGATTTTTTTTGATCCGCTCTGGTCCTCTTCGAACTTTATCGCCGGCGCATCTTTTTTGCTTGTGCGCCGGCAGTAAGACACCATCGCCGGCGCGACGACATATCGGTGCGCCGGCACTATTTGCCACCGGCGCATGGATTTGCTGGTGCACCGGTAGTGCTATTTCTATCTATAGGCCTTTTCCTAGTAGTGCATGCTCCTCAAAATGGATATCGCACGCGCGTTCGACAACATCGCTTGGCCCTTCCTGGCCAGCGTTTTGCGGCAAAGGGGTTTTGGGCCGCGGTTCATCTCTTGGATTATCCTTCTGCTGAGCACTACGACCACGCATGTCCTAGTCAATGGTAGCCCGGGTGATGCTTTCCGCCATGGCCGTGGACTGCAGCAGGGGGACCCGATCTCGCCCATGCTGTTCATCATTGCTATGGACGTGTTGTCGGCTCGTTTCCGTGCGGTCGAGGAGCGAGGTGCCCTCGAAAGTCTCCGACAACTTGGCATTAGGCATATGGTCTCCTTAGCCGATGATGTCGTCGTTTTTGCCCAACCAGGGGTTGCGGAGCTCTCTGCGGTTAAGATGATCCTTGCTTGCTTCGGTGGAGCCTCGGGGCTTATGGTTAACTACTCCAAGAGTGTGGCCCTTCCTATCCGCTGCTCGGTGGAGGTGTGCGAGGAGGCTGCGACTGCGCTCGATTGCCTGATTGGGACCTTCCCATCCAAGTACTTGGGGCAGCCGTTGTCGCTAAAGAAACTGCGTAAGCATGACGTCCAACCGATCCTCCATAAACTTGCCAAGAAGCTATCCTTCTGGAAGGCCAGGTTGATGTCGCGTGAGGGCAGGGTCGCCAACGTGCGTTTCGTCATGATGGCGTCCCTCATCTACCACCTCATGGCGCTTGACCTCGAGCCTTGGCTGCTGCGCGCTAGCGACAAAGTGCGGTGCAGATTCTTGTGGGTTGGGAAGGACGACGCACAACGTGGCCACTGCATCGTTTCCTGGAAGGCCGTGTGCAAACCGAAACACCTTGGTGGCTTGAGGCTGCATAACCTCCGGTGGCTTGAGGCTGCATAACCTCCGGTGGCTGAATGCGGCTCTTAGGGCTCGATGGATTTGGTTCCAAAAAACGTCCCTCGATAGGCCATGGTCTGGGTTGCAGTTCTCGATGCGCTCGGAGGCACATAGCCTTGTGACGGTGTCGACTTCTATCGACGTGCGGGATGGCTCCTTGGTGCTCTTTTGGAAGGACCCCTGGATCGATGGGCTGCCGGTAGCCGCCTTAGCGTCGGAGCTCCTGAGAATGGTGCGCCTGGGACTACGGTGTACCCGCATGCTACGCGATGGCCTCCCAAATAGCGCATGGGTACGTGATATTGCAAGTGTCCTAACTGCTGATGCGGTGGTCTAGTTCCTCCACCTGTGGGGCGCCATCCGTGCAGCGGACATCCACCTCGAGGCTGGCGACCGCGACGGTTTTAGGTGGAAATGGTCAGCCGACATTGTTTTCACCTCGCGGTCGGCCTACCGTAGGCCTACTGTACCTTCTTCACGGGGCAGGTTGCGCTTTTCGGTGCAGCTCAACTCTGGCACTCCTTCGCGCCCATGAAATTTAGGTTTCATGGATGGCTTGCGATCTGGCAGAGGTGTTGGACCGCGAACCGTTTACAGCGGCATGTCCTTCCTAACCGTGCCATTTGTCCGCTCTGCAATGCGGCGGCGGAGACGTACGACCACCTCTCGCTCCAATGCCCCCTCACCACGACGGTTTTGCTTGCGGCTTTTCAGCTCCAAGGATGGCACCCACCTATGCCTACAGCTACCTCGACCATCCGCGAGTGGTGGCCTGCAGCCAAACTTGCAACCACGACCGGCAATAGAAGGGACCTGAACTCCCTGGTCCTCCTAGCCATCTTCTCCTTATGGCTTGAGAGGAACACCAGAGTCTTCGATGCCCGCGCTAGCTCGGCCATGGATGTTTCCCGGAGGATCGCCGATGAGTGGGCAACTTCGGGTGCTTGCAGACGTGGACGTGGGGCTGTGCGAGCATAGCGGCCAATAGGAATAGGCTTAGGGGTGGGTGAGTGGGTGCCGCAAGTGCTATGGCCGTGGTGATCACCTGTCACTGCCACAGCCTCGCGCAAGCACTGCTTGTATATGGACCGTTTCTCTCCTGATGCTTAATGGAATGACGCGCACTGTGGATTCTCAAAAAAAAAAAAAAAAATTGGGAGCACCCATAGGTTGCATATATATGCTCCCTCTGTTCGGGTTCATATGTCATGCATGCACGTGTCCCAAAATTGTTAATTTTGGTAATGTAATATAAATTATATAATATAAAAGTAATACCATTAGAAAATATACAATCTAAGGTTTCTAATTTTTTTGTAATCATACCTCGTATTACCTTTGTCGAATTGACGACTTGGAGATACATGCAGGACGTATAAACCGAAATAATGGGAGTACTTGTCAATAAATTATTGAGTAATTAATTTTCATAAAACCACAAAGGTTGGAACCAAAGAGAATGTAAGAACAAAAGCACAACATTTAGTGCATGTTGTTAGCTGTTTCAGAGGACCTAGATCGCAAAGTTCAGAATTTTTGTCAGCTACAAGAAATTTAAGATACTAGTAAGTCTGCACGTGCAACGCACGTCTATGCAGACGCAGATATACTATAACTTCACTAAAAAATTGAAATTAGTGCATAATCCCTATTTTGTGACTCATAAAAATAATTTGAATTGTCAGTTTGCAGTAATCAACTTGCCTCCATGTATCCAAATATCAGAAAAACAGAATATGATGCATCAATTATATGACTTGATGTGGAAATATGAATTGTTTGCTATACCAGCTCTCAAGTTTTGCATAATGCTCATGCAGGTTCTCTAAATCTAGCTTATATTATGCTAATAGTTTATCATGCACATTCATAAAGTCTAAAATAGGTAACCTGCATGCAGTAGAGCTGACTGAACAAGCCATGGCTGATTGAACACTCTCATCAGTTGCGACAACATTTGCATAACCTGCATATATGCATTAGAGCTCACGACAGAATCACATTCTGAATTTCTTACCGTGAATTTCTCACTGTGCCAAGATAAGAGCACGTACAATGGTGACATCTTAGCAGTGCCACATAAGATAAATGTTGAGGTGGAGGAGAGAAAATGTTGAAAAAAAGATTTGCCTCTCTTAACTAAGAGATGATCTCTTAACACAATCTCTCTCACCACATATTTAGCATGTTTGGTTACTGATGATAAGATCAAAAAATAAACCATTGTACATCATATTTTGTCGCTATATCTAAATTACGTAACGATGTTTAAGATAAAACGGTCTTATCAACAATTGCACATGCACTAACAGATAGAATATGACTGGAGACTCAACTGATGTAGAGATCTATCGCCGTGTAATTTGCCAGTACCAGTAATACTTAGTAATAGTTCCTTGCATGAGTAGGATCTGAATCCACGGTGAAAGGAGCTTATCTTCCCCTTGCATATAAATCCTCTTGTACCGTGTGACACACTCAACTTACATCAATGGGTCGGGAATATGCTGTATCATGCCGAATAGTAGTAACACACGACCAGGCACATGCATTAAACTATTTGGAAGCAGAACAATGGAGTTCTTGAGAATTGTTTGTACGGGGAGGACATGCAAAAATACATATATATCTCGGAGACGACGGCAGGGCCTTATCCGTGCGTGGCCGACGGACACAATTCCGCCGTATTTCGGGCGATGACGGCCTGGTCGACACGAGGCGGCGACGGCAACCATGCAGTCGAGCTCGTCGTCCGGGACACGTCGATGTGCCCACGCGGAGGACATAGGCGGTGGCATCGATCCTGCCATGGCGTACGATGGAGCAGAAGTGGGGGTGGGCGTTGGGGGCGGAGCCGACGGACTCAAATTAGATCGCGAGGAGTGGGGTTGTTTGTTTGAGTGATTTGCGGGGCAGTTTGGTTGTACGTGTCTTGGCTTGCAATGTCATTGGGAAGATCTACTCCGTTAGATGTGATGGGATAAAAGGCTGAGATCAAGTGTTTCTGTCAAGTTTGTGCCTTTATAAGTAGTTTATTTATTTATTATTTATTTATTTATATAAGTAATTTAGATTTGCGGGGCAGTTTGGTTGTACGTGTCTCGCCTTGCAATGTCATTGGAAAGATCTAATCCGTTAGATGTGATGGGATAAAAGGCTGAGATCAAGTGTTCCTGCCAAGTTTGTGCCTTTATAAGTATATAGTTTAGATTAGATTTAGATTTAGATTAATGGAAATCTTCAAAGTGCAAGAAAGGAGGGCAAATGATCAATTTCCCTTTTCTTTTTTTGAGGAATCCGTATGTTTTCTTTTTTGAGAACGGGAAGAATCCGTATGTTTATTTTTTATTTTTTGAGGAATTCGTATGTGAGCAGTGAAAAAACAAACGGGCTGTTGCATGTTATCGTGGACTGGGTTGGGCTAGGCCCATGTACAACGAGCCTAGCTCTTTTCTGTTTGGCTCGAAAATAAATAAGTTTTTTTTTCTCAAAGGCATACATGAGTTGACAACAACCTTACCCTGACCCTGAGTCCAACGACTTTCACCAAGATTTTCTCGCGGTAGTTAGGCCAGCCGCCGGTGATCAGTCGGCCTTGAAGATGATCAACCAGCCGGCGGCGGCACCACCGTCCTCGATGCCAATCAGGGATACGACGAACAGCGGGGAACTGTCATCTCCGGTGGCGGAAGCTACGGCCGTGAAGCCAGATCCAAACGATGGCCTCGATAATTTTACAGTGGTGAGTTATATACGCTGCAGTCAATTCATCCATTACATATACA
Source organism: Lolium multiflorum (assembly GCA_030979885.1). Taxonomy (NCBI): domain Eukaryota; kingdom Viridiplantae; phylum Streptophyta; class Magnoliopsida; order Poales; family Poaceae; genus Lolium; species Lolium multiflorum. The sequence continues at coordinate 327,907,386 of CM061753.1, read as the reverse complement.
TGTCCTGACAATCATATGCATGTGTGCGTGTAGAACTACGTGTTCACCGTTCTCATTCTGTTGGTCTGCTTTGCGTCGGCGGCTGGCAACCTCTGGACCGAGAGCCGAGCTGTCGCCGTCGTCGCCGGCGTAATGTTCTTCTACTCCGCGGCGGTGAGCCTCCTGCTTCTCAGGTACTGGAACAAGAAGCAAACTAATGAGTTGGCAGCAGGATCTGGATACAGATTAATGGTGCGTATCTTATGTACCTTGATCCCTCCTCTTCAACAATTTAATTGTCTGCCTCATCCGGGTGAAAACCCAACTCTAGATCCACCGGAGTGGGCAACGGCGACGTTCCCTCGCCGCTTCCTCCTTGGAGGCGTTGTCTTGGACACCCGATCTCTTGTTGCGGTTGAGGCTCGCACGCTTTTGTGGTTTCTCTTGCTTTGGGGTCAGTGGACGGCGGGGCAGCGGCCCCGGACGGTGGTTGTGCGTCGAGGTGGTGGCCTCGGGATCTGTTGTGGGCAGAAGTTTCATGGGGCGGAGCAATTGCTTCCATCGCTCGGGTGACAATCTTGTGTCGCCAGGGCGGCGAGGTTGTCGGCTCGGTTGACGTGCCTCAGAGGAGGCGGTTTGACGTTTATGTCGGGGCGGCGGCCCCGGATATTGGTGCGGCGACCGTGGTCTGCAAGCGGTGTGCCCTGTGCAACTTGGGCTGCGGGTTGCCGAGTCGTGCGGCGTCGTGGCTCCGAGTGCGAGCGGCAGTATGTCGGGATGGCGATCCCGGAAGATGGTGTTGGTGGTCTCTGCGACGGGCGTGGTAGGTTAATTGTATGTCGGGGCGGCGGCCCCGAGAGCTTGACAATGTTGAGGACATCGACCTTGTGTCGCGAGGTCGAAAAGGTCGTTTGGCGCAGTTCTCTGAGAGGTTCGTCTTCTTCAACTATGTTGGAGTGTCCCGTGTCTGCTCCTCCTATAGTAGGCACGGTATCTTCTCTCCAGTTTGGTTGGAAGATAAGCTTGTCTTGGCGAGTGTGTCGTCCGCTTGTATCAGTGGTGGGTTTGAGTGAGCTTGTCCTTGTGGCGTGGTGAGTGTGGGCTTGACCCCGTAGTGTCTTCTATGATTTTTGTCTGATTTTCTGCTAAAAAATATACACTTTCTGCTTAATTAATGGATGAGGCAAACCTTTGCTTCCGTTTTAAAAAAATTTGTCTGCCCCATAGGAGATGACACCCTACAAAACAAAATCTGCACACACCTTCTCCAACTTGGAGGGGCCTCACGGTGCAAGCGGGATGCACCGCAGGACCCCGCGTATACGTACGCCGCACATGACCGCAATGATTGCGCGGTATTCCGCGAATGAGCCGCGTGTGAGCCGCGTCTTTTTGCGGCGCCGCGCACGCCATGTATCTTGGCCACGCGCTCCGTATTCAGCTAGGACGCTCGCTAGTTTGTCTGGCTCTGTTTGCACGTGCTGCGCGGTGCCTGCAAGGGCATACAGGCAAAGATGGCTCTGTTTGTCTGCCTCTCAATCACTTGTATATACAGCCACAACTTTTATCAACCATTCACAGGTAACATTTCTGAGCGGAAAAGCCCATCCACTTCCTTCTCCGCCGCCACCACTTCTCTGATCCCTGTTGTCTCCCGCCACCAAAGCCAAGTCCAGCCGGTTCAACCATGGCAGCAGCAGTATTCGCCGTGGGTCGTCGTCAAGCCATCGAGCGCACGGCGCACATCTCCGACCAAGCTCGCCTCCACGGTGACGCTGCCACTTCCTCCGATCCCGCCGTTGGAGCTGGGCTTGGCACGAGGCAATATCTCAAGTGCATAGTGCATACACATACTACATCCATTCGTAAACAGGAAGCCTGAGGCAATATCTCAAGTTGATGTGTCTAATAAATGAAATAGCAACTTGAAGATGAAGAACATATGGATCTAGATAGCTCAGATGAGTCACATAAGATGAATCATTCAGACTTGAAATACACCAAGTGACTCGGGAAAATGCAATAGCAACTTGAAGATGAAGAATGGATACTTCAGATTCTTTCCGCATATATTGCCAGTGAATACATACTTTAGTAAACTGCAGTAGTGCAGAGGACTAAAACTTTCGAGAATTTTAGGCCAAAGCATACATTTACTGAACTAAACAATACATATCCATAGGCAATGAATCTGGATGATTGTGAATTCCCTAATCTTTGGAAAATGCAGAAATTTATGAAAATTTCACACAGAAACTTCAGTAACCACACAGTGTAATATTCAGCTTTTATTGGGCAATTATCTCTTGCTAAGTGAAGTATCTAAGAATCTTCACGCAGAAACTTCAATAACCACACAGTGTAAAACAGGACTATTCGATCGAGTATGATAAGGAGAAACTTAATTAGGTTGGCATGAAGAACGAGAAAGATGCATCTAACACTACATCACAGATCAATCCTGAGTGCGCTTTTTGAACATATGCATTGCTCTTCCTCTAAAGCAAGTCTCAAATTGCAAGTTTGACATTTTACATTGTCTGGGCGAGTACCATATAAGACGAAACTCTGGTTTGGTTGGCAAGAGTGATCAGGAGAAGAAGACCTCGGCCACCACGGCGCCACCCACCCCATAAGCCCCTCGTGGGGCGGCGGGAGAACTGCTCCTGCGGCACATCCGCGTGTCCATGGCGGCCTCCTTCCCTTCTTCTTGCCATCTTCCTTCCCCTTATCCTCCGCCTGCTCACCTTCTCCCCTTATCCATGGCGGCTAGCGGCGCTCCCGTGGCGGAGGCGAAGGAGAAGACCCTTTCCTATCGTCTAGGCTAGCAGCGATATGCGGTGCCACGCGGCAACTGCGGGCCGGCCCGCATACACCGCTTATTTTTCTGTTGTTCCGTGGATGCTTGCATATATATCTAAGTGGGCCCAAATTTGCGGAGCCGCGGACGGCCCACTCCCGTTTGCACCCTGAGAGGGGCCTGGTACCTTGAGGCTTGACGTACAGTGGTGTGCTGCCTCTTGTTTGGCAACAACGATGACAACGAGTGATAGTTGGGTCTCCGGCGTGTTTGAGGGGTTCTCTGTGTTCTTCTCACTTTATTGCTGTCGGAGCTGCCTCATCAGGGACGAGGTGGCAATGAGGACAAACGAAGGCTGGTGAGACGATGATGGACCGGCTCACCATAGCCCTTACACATCTCTCCAGTCAAACTCACCGTCAAAATTGGAGTTGTCGAGTTGCTAGCTTGTGTGACGTGATATTGCCGGTCGATGTTACGTGAGTTGTACTCGGTTTTTGCCTGGTTTTCATCTAATTAACTAGCAATTCTAGTGCATCTTAATTGATGAAAATTGCAACTCTTTGGCCTCGTTGAAAAAATGCCTATAAGTGAGAGCATGAATTTATGATATCATGAGGATTTTATTAGAGAACTTATGCAACTATAAGTTATCACTTCACCAATTATAATAATACATTAAACAACACCTTAGTTCTCAAAACTACTTGGCTAATCTAGCTGTACCATTAGGATATTAAAAATACTTTTAAGGAATATTTCAAGAAAGTTGAACAAATAATGGTGATTTTTCACTAGTGTTCTTAAATTTTTTGTGAGGATGGTTTTCATATATATGCTTCTGATTTCCACTGTTTTCTAAACGGTCTATTTATATTTCCCTTGCTAATATTCCATTATTCTCGTGTAAACTTACCGATAATTACTATTTATTTTCTCCTTACACACACACACACACACACACACACACACACACACACACACACATGGCATAGCAAACACCGACTTATGCATTTTCTTTCAATCGATCAATCAGGTGCAATTGTCATTGGTGACTGGAATGATGTTCATCTCCTTGGCTCTCACTGTGCTGCTTCTCTGGCCTAACTGGCGTGACATAGCTTTAGTTATGGCCCTTTTCTTGTGTGGCACCGTGTTTTCACTAGGCTTTCTGTATGAAGAGGACCGGATCCAACGGGCACGTGGGATGAGTAGTAGACCAACGTGTCCCCAAGAGAAAATATTGGATCAAGTGTAGTCATTGTGTTATCGTGTGGCGGGCATGATAAGAAAGATGGACCCAACAAAAAGAATTTAGCCATCCTATTTGGATTGAATGTGGTATCTATGTTTTTGTTAGTTCAATGGGCATGCATCACACAAAGTACATTTGCTTTTCTGGGTGTATATTACACATTCATTATAGGAACACAAATATACCTGATATCTAGATTTACAAAAGTATAACTAATGCAGATCAACACATTGGTATGTGCGTGATCTATTGTAATTTAGAGTGGTATCAAGTGGGATCCCACTTAAGTCCAAGTTATATTGCAATTTGATTTTTTTAGCGAATATTTTGATACTAAAATTTGCACTAGAAAAGCTAAAATGTACTTGTAAGTGAGAGCTAAGTGGTATTTCACTTGACACCCCAACAGTTTCAGTCAAACACATGAAATGCAGTAAGTCTCCTTAAAAACTTAGTAGAAGGAGGTTTTCTTTCACACAAGTTCCCGCTAATTCGGGAAAGTGTTAGTACATGTGTGTGTTGCTTCTGATCCTGAATAGTTGACGGATATCATGCACGAGAAACAAAAGAAACAAATTTAATTTGTGCGGTAGCAAATGTCTACAATTGGAAGTGTTCATATCTCGTGTGGACTTTTCATAGCACCAAAATATTCAGGGAAAGTTTCTTAAACCAAACGTGACTAATCATACGCAATCAGTTCATCCAGTTATCAAGGAATGCCTTTTTTCTCATCGGCGCACGGGAGGTTTGTTTTTTGAGAATCACCACCTTTATTAAACTTCAAATTTCAGAGGAATACAACAGACCTCAGGCGAGTTCAACAACCACAATCTACACCCCTGGCTCTCATAAACTATAGAGCCAGGGCATGAGCTTCTTTATTGGATTGATCCACGATCTTCATGATAGAATTCGAGCTCGGCGCACAGGAGGTTTGTTTTTTGAGAATCACCACCTTTATTAAACTTCAAATTTCAGAGAAATACAACAGAGCTCAGGCGAGTTCAACAACCACAATCTGCGCCCATGGCCCTCATAAACTATAGAGCCAGGTCATGAGCTTCTTTATTGGATCGATCCACGACCTTCATGATAGAATTCGAGCTCGGTGAACTCGCTCCTCGCCTTCCTGATCTCCATGGGGAATATGTGCATATGTTCCCATGGTTCCTTCTGTGAGACTTTGGACGACGTTTTTTTTGCAGTAGCTCGCCACCCTCACTTGTCGAGCGTCAGTATCCATCGCCAGGGCGATTGCCTCCCATCGGCGCACATGAGGTGGAGGTAGGAGGAGTTGCTAGGGGTCCTCCTCCCTCACGCTCGCGCGCCTGCTACCTTTCACATATCGCTCAAGGAATCAACATGATTGGATTTTGTTTATGCGGCCCATTTACGGGCCGGATGCATTCACTGGATGTTCATAGACTCACAGAGGGAGCGAGCCATGTCTGCTTCAACCACGACGCGGGTATTTAAGTCGGTAGTTTTCCTCTTTGGTTGGCGATGTGAGACTAAACAAATGCATGCCTACTGACGCGATACGGGATCGTTGCGCGACGGCTCTCCTTTGCGCGGCCAAAATTTCTAATACGAACACCACGACCGAAGACAACCCTAACCTTAGAACTACTCTCGCGCCGACGCTCACTAGTGAAAAACGGGGCTTTAGCACTGGTTGGTAAGGGGCTTTTTTACCGGTTGCCCAACCAGTGTAAAGCATCCGGTGCTAAAGGCCCCCTCCTTTAGCATTGGTTCAGTTATGGACCGGTGCTGAAGGGGCACCACGTGGCGGCTGCCGAGCACCTGGACGAGAGGACCTTTAGTACCGGTTCGTAACACCAACCGGTGGGTCTGCCGCGGCAGGAAAACACCCCATAACGCTGCTGCGGCAGAACCGGCTACCGGTGCAATATTTTTATATCCAATTTTTTTAATTATTTTCCACTCCCTCTTTTTTCTATTTTTAAAAAATTCTAATATTTTAGTTATTTGAAAAGTTTATTCTCTAACTACACTTCTCTCTAGTCAAATTACTTACTCGTGGTCAAAGTTCCCGCTCGGTCACCCATCCTCCCACTGCTCCGACACTAGCACGCTTAACTTCTAAGTTCCTTCCCATCTCGCTTCCAAGTGCTTCGCACGCATGTTATTGATACTAGTATCATATCAATCCTATTAACATGTTGGTCACGATATCACACTTCTTTATTGTTTGAATTCCACATGATTCTTTTAATAAACAAAAGTAAAGATGTAAAACTAATCTTGAATAAATAAATAAACAATAAATTGTTCATTATTTTAAATTTTAAATATATTTAATTTTTTTGCAAAACGTAAAACCTGAAAATTTGTAAATCTAAAGATTTGCTAACTGTATGGTTAAGTAATAGTAATCTTTATCCAGGAAGGAATTATTAATTTAAATAAAAAAATATAAAATATAAAATCCTGAATTTCTGGCAAAAACTAAAATGTTTTTGCTTTCATATTTTCATTTGTAATTTTGAGAATCTAAAAATTGGCTGAGAAAATCCTGGTGAATTCGGATGTAACTTTTTCTCACGATCATTTTGATATATTATACGTTTTCTTTCCGATGTCGTATGCAAAAGTTAATATCATTTTACTTTTTTCTAAACTTTTTATGAAAAAAAATCAAAATCAAAATTTGTTAATTTTTTCTAATAGTAGGTTGCGTAACATATAGGAATCTCAAAAGATTTTATTATCTAGGGGGTGGAGGGGAGGTGGCGTTTTGGCTCATAGGGGCAAATGCTCCCATTATACAAAATAATTAAATATTAATTTTAAAAATGTCAAAAAAATTGCGTACACAAGTTTTCGTGGAAAAATAACATTTTGTGTGGTGTGTACAAAAAAGAAAAAAAAAATATGTTGTACGTAGTCGTGTTACAGCATCAAAATTTGTCTTTTTTACAGGAGTCACATAATTTTTTTCCTTTTTTTAAAAAAATTTGTGCACCAACATAAAATATCTCGATATACGTGTAAAAATTTAGTTTAGAATTTTTTAACACTTCGAAATGTGAATTCACACAATGAGAGCAAATGCTCCTATGAGCCAATTTAAAGTGCATTTCCCGGGGTGGAGGTGCGTGGGGAGTAGGACAACCTTTAGGACCGGTTCGTGGCGCCAACCCTTCAGCACCGGTTCGTGACTCTGGCCTCTCGAACCGGTGCTAATGCACCCTTTAGTTTAGGTTCGTAGCCTAACTGATGCTAAAGCTCCAGACAGCTCTGAACGAAAGCCTTTTTTTCTACTAGTGACTGGATGTCGTTGTCCCTTTGCATGTATGCATATTTTAAGTAGTGCCGCTGGAGTACTTCCCATTTAACAAAATGAACTTGGTCATTTCTATACTTATCGAAGTGCTACGTCATCATACAGAAACGACCTCTATTACAACACGAATATCATTTAACAAAAATAAGAAAAGTTACACGTTTTGACTGTAGGTTGACCACGGCAAGAAAATTAGTACTCTCTAATTCAAATTAAACGACTTAAAATTATCTAGATATAGGTATATCTAAACACATTTGTTGATTAGATAAATCTATATCTAGATAAAATTGAGTCAATTAATATGGATCAGAGGGGGGAGTAATCATAGGTAGTCAAGAAGAGCATGTCAAAGGGGTTGGCGAATACATTAGATGAGTTTTAATTGTAGACTCGTCGTGCAAAATAAATAAAATCACGATGAGAAAAGGAGCAAAATAATCATCAACATAAATAATACGCTCGTGTGGAAAAATGAGTAAATGTAGAAAATAAAATCTTTGACTAGATGAGGAAAATACAGTCAAAACATACTCCCTCCGTTCCCGAGCATGGGCCAACCTATGTAAAATTCTTATAAGGTCATGTTGGTAGAATACAAATCATGGCTGAGAAGCGGAAAAGATAGCCAGAGATTATTCTGACATTATATGGTGTAGCATAGAAGACGCATATCTCAATGACACTTTTGTTATCACAGTAATAGGTCCCCAGAAAAAACCTGATACACTAAATGTAAATATATATTTATACGTTTATTCCAAAATGTAATCATGTTTCTGCAGATGTACATATTTCTAAAATATTTATAATATGCATATATGTTTTTGAATTGTGAATTAACATTAATGTAGCATGGAAATCAGCTTTAATATATTTTTTAATGAGTGATCTGTACACATAAGAAATTTTATCCAATATGATACAGAGTAACTCTAACCCCGCAGATGCGTGGGGCACCAAGTTAGTTTAATTTAAGCCTATATTTTGTTTCCGAGAAACACGTATCGTCTACATATCAAAAAGTTTGCACCATTGTACAAAGATCGATTTTGTCCCATGAGGATGAGATAGTAACATGGGCAAAGGAAATAAGGTTCATCTGAAAAATATCTACATCCAGCTAAAGCCCCTTTGTTGAGCCCATATGTTTATTTGGAGCATGAGAATAAAAGATGACGGCTGCTAAAGCCACAAAAGGCAAGATTCCCAATTTGCTCCAGTAACCATGTATACTTGTAAGCAAATTTGTTGTTTTTTAAATCTCAGTACGGTTAAGATTCATACGGGCACGTGTCTGTCCACACCACCAATAGGGTTCCACTAGTGGCACGTTCCGATATCACGCTACCACCAGTAGGGTCCCACTAGATGACCTATGAACTAGAGAAAAAAAAACTCCAATCCCAATTTATTCCAGTAACCATGTATACTTGTGAGCAAAATTGTTGTTTCTAAAATTTCAGCACCGTTAAGTTTCATACGAGCATGTGTCATATCTATGTTTGACTGCCCGTGCTTCGCCAACAAAAGGTCAGAGCAACTGAAATAATAATTTGCCCAGAAGCTTTCCGTTCTAGTGCATAGTTCATCTTCCACTTTCGGTTCTTGATTTAGGAGAGGGAGAGGGAGAAGACCTGGTGGAGGTGGCGACGCCAAGGAGGTTGCAGTTGCCGGATGACGCCGCCGTCTCCGCTTTGCCCGGCGCGCGGTGGATCGGAAGGAGAGGCGACGCCGACGGTGCGGCGGCCTCCCTGCTCTGTTTCGCTTCGCTAGTGTAGTGTGACCGAGTTGGAATTTGCTGGGTGATACGTCTCAAACGTATCTATAATTTCTTATGTTCCATGCTAGTTTTATGAAAATACTCACATGTTTTATATACACTTTACATCATTTTGATGCATTTTCCGGTACGAACCTATTAACAAGATGCCGAAGCGCCAGTTCCTGTTTTCTGTTGTTTTTGGTTTCAGAAATCCTACACAGGAAATATTCTCGAATTGGACGAAACAAAAGCCCACGGTCTTATTTTCTACGGAGCCTTCCAGACCGAAGAGGAGATGGAGAAGGGCCACGAGGCGGCCACCCCATAGGCGCGGCGCCCCCCCTGGCCGCGCCGCCATATGGTGTGGGCCCCTCGGGCGCCCCCGACTCTGCCCCTTCGCCTATTTATTCCTTCCGTCGCGAAAACCCTAGTACCGAGAGCCACGATACGAGAAAAGTTACTGAGACGCCGCCGCTGATACGTCTCCGACGTATCGATAATTTCTTATGTTCCATGCTACATTATTGATGATATCTACATGTTTTATACACATTATATGTCGTATTTATGCATTTTCCGGCACTAACCTATTAACAAGATGCCGAAGAGCCAGTTGCTTTTCTTGCTTTTTGGTTTCAGAAATCCTAGTAAGGAAATATTCTCGGAATTGGACGAAATCAACGCCGTGGTCCTATTTTTGCACGAAGCTTCCGAAGACCGGAGAGATACGAAGTGGGGCCACGAGGCGCCGCCACACTAGGCGGCGCGGCCGTGTCTTGGCCGCGCGCTAGCGTGTGGGGCCCTCGTGTGGCCCCCCGTTGCCCTTCCGCCTACCTTAAGTCTTCGTCGCGAAACCCTCGTACCGAGAGCCACGATACGGAAAACCTTCCAGAGACGCGCCGCCGCCAATCCCATCTCGGGGAATTCAGGAGATCGCCTCCGGCACCCCGCCGGAGAGGGGAATCATCTCCCGAGGACTCTTCATCGCCATGATCGCTCCGAGTGATGAGTGAGTAGTTCACCCTGGACTATGGGTCCATAGCAGTAGCTAGATGGTCGTCTTCTCCTTATGTGCTTCATTGTTGGATCTTGTGAGCTGCCTAACATGATCAAGATCATCTATCTGTAATACTATATGTTGTGTTTGTCGGGATCCGATGGATATTGAATACTATGTCAAGTTGATTATCAATCTATCATATATGAGTTGTTTATGTTCTTGCATGCTCTCCGTTGCTAGTAGAGGCTCTGGCCAAGTTGATACTTGTGACTCCAAGAGGCAGTATTTATGCTCGATAGTGGGTTCATGCCTCCATTAAATCTGGGACAGTGACAGAAAGTTCTAAGGTTGTGGATGTGCTGTTGCCACTAGGGATAAAACATTGATGCTATGTCTAAGGATGTAGTTGTTGATTACATTACGCATCATACTTAATGCAATTGTCTGTTGCTTGCAACTTAATACCGGAAGGGGTTCGGATGATAACCTGAAAGTGGACTTTTTAGGCATAGATGCATGCTGGATGGCGGTCTATGTACTTTGTCGTAATGCCCTGATTAAATCTCATAGTACTCATCATGATATTTGTATGTGCATTGTTATGCCTTCTTTATTTGTCAATTGCCCGACTGTAATTTGTTCACCCAACATGCTTTTATCTTATGGGAGAGACACCTCTAGTGAACTGTGGACCCCGGTCCTATTCTTTACATCGCATACAATCTACTGCAATTGTTCTTTACTGTTTTCTTTGTAAACAATCATCTTCCACACAATACGGTTAATCCTTTGTTACAGCAAGCCGGTGAGATTGACAACCTCACTGTTTCGTTGGGGCAAAGTACATTGGTTGTGTTGTGCAGGTTCCACGTTGGCGCCGAATCCCTGGTGTTGCGCCGCACTACATCCCGCCGCCATCAACCTTCAACGTGCTTCTGGCTCCTCCTGGTTCGATAAACCTTGGTTTCTTTCTGAGGGAAAACTTGCCACTGTGCGCATCATACCTTCCTCTTGGGGTTCCCAACGGACGTGTACATCTACGCGCATCAAGCCTGTTTCTCGCGCCGTTGTCGGAGATCAAGACACAAAGGGAATCTCCACTTCTCAATCTCTTTACTTTGTTTTTGTCTTGCTTTATTTTATTTACTACTTTGTTTGCTGCACTAAAACAAAACACAAAAAATTTAGTTGCTAGCTTTACTTTATTTACTGTCTTGCTCTCTATATCAAAAACACAAAAAAATTAGTTACTTGCATTTACTTTATTTAGTTTGCCTTATTATTTACTGTTGCTAAAATGAGTAATCCTGAAGTTGAAGTCCGTTCGTTTAAGCAACAAGGTGGAGAAAGTTTTAAAGATGCTTGGTACAAAATTAGTGATGCTCATCATAGGTGCATTAAGAAACACTCCACTATTATCCTACTTAGGAATTTTTATGTTGGTATATCTAGTTGGAATAGGTATGTTCTTCATACTCTTTCGGGAGGCAATTTCCTAGGTACTCCTGCTTTAGAAGCTAGTTGCATCATTGAGAGTCTAGTTGGAATACCACGTGTTAATGAAACTAAAAGTGAAATCTCTCTTGAGGACGTCATGAAAAAATTGGAAGCAATAGAGAAAAATTTTCCAAGTGTTGAAACTAAATTGGAAATATTACTTGATAATACTGATAAACTTGATAAAACCCTAGGAGGAATTAATGAAAGAATTGCCACTTTAGAAACTTGTGCTATCCATGATAATCAAACCCATAGAATTGGTAAACTTGAAGAAGCTATGGGAAAATTGGGTTCAACTTTTTCTTCTCTTAAATTTAAAGAGAAAGCTTATGTGGGTAAGGAGCAAAAATTCATGTATGTCTCTAAGGTTCCTAAACCAAAGAATTATTATAGGCCTAAAATTGATAAAACTCCTAACACCCCTGGTAATAGTGTCGATGCTTCATCTCTTGATAATACTTGATTCACACTTTCTGCGCCTAAAGGCGTTAAAGAAAAGCGCTTATGGGAGACAACCCATGTTTTTACTACAGTACTTTATTTTATATTTGAGTCTTGGAAGTTGTTTACTACTGTAGCAACCTCTCCTTATCATGTTTTTGTGCCAAGTAAAGTCTCTATGGTAAAGTTGATGCTAGATTTGGATTGCTGCGCAGAAACAGCATTGCTGTCTGTCACGAATTCGCGCAGAAGTCTCTGTAAAAAAATCAAAAAAATCTGCAAATTTACGTGTGTGATCCTCAGATATGTACGCAACTTTCATTAGTTCTGAGTTTTTCCGTTTGAGAAAGTCTAGTGCCCCTTTCAGGTTCGTCTTTACGGACTGTTCTGTTTTTGACAGATTCTGCCTTTTATTTCGCATTGCCGTATTTGCTATGTTGGATGAATTTCTTTGATCCATTAATGTCCAGTAGCTTTGTGCAATGTCCAGAAGTGTTAAGAATGATTGTGTCACCTCTGAACATGTGAATTTTTAATTGTGCACTAACCCTCTAATGAGTTTGCTCGAAGTTTGGTGTGAAGGAAGTTTTCAAGGGTCAAGAGAGGAGTATGATATACTATGATCAAGAGGAGTGAAAGCTCTAAGCTTGGGGATGCCCCCGTGGTTCACCCCTGCATATTTTAAGAAGACTCAAGTGTCTAAGCTTGGGGATGCCCAAGGCATCCCCTTCTTCATCGACAACATCATCGGGTTCCTCCCCTGAAACTATATTTTTATTCAGTCACATCTTATGTACTTTGCTTGGAGCGTCGGTTTGTTTTGTTTTTGCTTTTGTTTGAATAAAATGGATCCTAGCATTCACTGTGTGGGAGAGAGACACTCTCCGCTATTGCATATGGACAAATATGTCCTTAGGCTTTACTCATAATGTTCATGGCGAAGGTTGAATCTTCTTCGTTAAATTGTTATATGGTTGGAATCGGGAAATGCTACATGTAGTAATTCAAAAAATGTCTTGGATAATGTGGTACTTGGCAATTGTTGTGCTCATGTTTAAGCTCTTGCATCATATACTTTGCACCCATTTATGAAGAAATACATAGAGCTTGCTAAAATTTGGTTTGCATATTTGGTCTCTCTAAGGTCTAGATAATTTCTAGTATTGAGTTTTGAACAACACAAGGAAGACGGTGTAGAATCTTATAATGTTTACAATATGTCTTTTATGTGAGTTTTGCTGCACCGGTTCATCCTTATGTTTGTTTCAAATAACCTTGCTAGCCTAAACCTTGTATCGAGAGGGAATACTTCTCATGCATCCAAATCCTTGAGCCAATATTCATGCCATTTGTGTCAACCATACCTACCTACTACATGGTATTTCTCCGCCATTCCAAAGTAAATTGCTTGAGTGCTACCTTTAAAATTTCATCATTCGCCTTTGCAATATATAGCTCATGGGACAAATAGCTTAAAAACTATTGTGGTATTGAATATGTACTTATGCACTTTATCTCTTATTAAGTTGTTTGTTGTGCGGTAACCATGTTCCTGGGGACGCCATCAACTACTCTTTGTTGAATATCATGTGAGCTGCTATGCATGTTCGTCTTGTCTGAAGTAAGGGCGGTTTTCACAATCAAATGGTTTGAGTATGCATACTGTTAGAGAAGAACATTGGGCCGCTAACTAAAGCCATGAATCATGGTGGAAGTTTCAGTTTGGACATAAAACCTCAATCTCTTATGAGAATATTAACTGTTGTTGAATGCTTAAGCATTAAAAGAGGAGTCCATTATCTGTTTCTATGTTGTCCCGGTATGGATGTCTAAGTTGAAGAATGATCAAAAGCGAAATCCAATGCGAACTTTCTCCTTAGACCCTTGTACAAGCGGCATAGAGGTACCCCTTTGTGACACTTGGTTGAAACATATGTTATGCAATGATGATCAGTGTTAACCCAAGCTAATTAGGACAAGGTGCGGGCACTATTAGTACACTATGCATGAGGCTTGCAACTTGTAAGATATAATTTACATAACTCATATGCTTTATTATTACTACCGTTGACAAAATTGTTTCATGTTTTCAAAATAAAAGCTCTAGCACAAATATAGCAATCGATGCTTTCCTCTTTGAAGGACATTTCTTTTACTTTTATGTTGAGACAGCTCACCTATTTCTCTCCACCTCAAGAAGCAAACAATTGTGTGAACTGTGCATTGATTCCTACATACTTGCATATTGCACTTGTTATATTACTTTACATTGACACTATCCATGAGATATACATGTTATAAGTTGAAAGCAACCGCTGAAACTTAATCTTCCTTTGTGTTGCTTCAATACCTTTACTTTGATTTATTGCTTTATGAGTTAACTCTTATGCAAGACTTATTGATGCTTGTCTTGAAGTACTATTCATGAAAAGTCTTTGCTTTATGATTCATTTGTTTACTCATGTCATTACCATTGTTTTGATCGTGCATTCATTACATATGCTTACAATAGTATGATCAAGTTATGATGGCATGTCACTCCAGAAATTATCCTTGTTATCGTTTACCTGCTCGGGACGAGCATAACTAAGCTTGGGGATGCTGATACGTCTCCGACGTATCGATAATTTCTTATGTTCCATGCTACATTATTGATGATATCTACATGTTTTATACACATTATATGTCGTATTTATGCATTTTCCGGCACTAACCTATTAACAAGATGCCGAAGAGCCAGTTGCTGTTTTCTGCTGTTTTTGGTTTCAGAAATCCTAGTAAGGAAATATTCTCGGAATTGGACGAAATCAACGCCCAGGATCCTATTTTTGCACGAAGCTTCCAAGACCGGAGGAGATACGAAGTGGGGCCACGAGGCGCCGCAACACAGGGCGGCGCGGCCCAGGTCTTGGCCGCGCCTAGCGTGTGGGGCCCTCGTGTGGCCCCCGCGTTGCTTCCGCCTACTTAAAGTCTTCGTCGCGAAACCCTCTCGTACCGAGAGCCACGATACGGAAAACCTTCCAGAGACGCCGCCAATCCCATCTCGGGAGATTCGGAGATCGCCGGCACCCTGCCGGAGAGGGGAGTCATCTCCCGGAGGACTCTTCATCGCCATGATCGCCTCCGGAGTGATGAGTGAGTAGTTCACCCCTGGACTATGGGTCCATAGCAGTAGCTAGATGGTCGTCTTCTCCTTATGTGCTTCATTGTTGGATCTTGTGAGCTGCCTAACATGATCAAGATCATCTATCTGTAATACTATATGTTGTGTTTGTCGGGATCCGATGGATATTGAATACTATGTCAAGTTGATTATCAATCTATCATATATGAGTTGTTTATGTTCTTGCATGCTCTCCGTTGCTAGTAGAGGCTCTGGCCAAGTTGATACTTGTGACTCCAAGAGGGAGTATTTATGCTCGATAGTGGGTTCATGCCTCCATTAAATCCAGTGACAGAAAGTTCTAAGGTTGTGGATGTGTTGTTGCCACTAGGGATAAAACATTGATGCTATGTCTAAGGATGTAGTTGTTGATTATATTACGCACCATACTTAATGCAATTGTCTGTTGTTTGCAACTTAATACTGGAAGGGGTTCGGATGATAACCTGAAAGTGGACTTTTTAGGCATAGATGCATGCTGGATGGCGGTCTATATACTTTTTCGTAATGCCCTGATTAAATCTCATAGTACTCATCATGATATTTGTATGTGCATTGTTATGCCTTCTTTATTTGTCAATTGCCCGACTGTAATTTGTTCACCCAACATGCTTTTATCTTATGGGAGAGACACCTCTAGTGAACTATGGACCCCGGTCCTATTCTTTACATCGCATACAATCTACTGCAATTGTTCTTTACTGTCTTTGCAAACAATCATCTTCCACACAATACGGTTAATCCTTTGTTACAAGAAGTCGGTGAGATTGACAACCTCACTGTTTCGTTGGGGCAAAGTACTTTGTTGTGTTGTGCAGGTTCCACGTTGGCGGAATCCCTTGTGTTGCGCCGCACTACATCCCGCCGCCATCAACCTTCAACGTGCTTCTTGGCTCCTCCTGGTTCGATAAACCTTGGTTTCTTTCTGAGGGAAAACTTGCCACTGTGCGCATCATACCTTCCTCCTGGGGTTCCCAACGGACGTGTACATCTACGCGCATCACCGCCAATCCCATCTCGGGGGATTCAGGAGATCGCCTCCGGCACCCTGCCGGAGAGGGGAATCATCACCGGAGGGCTCTACATCACCATGCCCGCCTCCGGAATGATGCGTGAGTAGTTCATCCTTGGACTATGGGTTCATAGCAGTAGCTAGATGGTTGTCTTCTCCTTTTGTGCTATCATGTTTAGATCTTGTGAGCTGCCTATCATGATCAGGATCATCTATTTGTAATGCTACATGTTGTGTTTGTTGGGATCCGATGAATATTGAATACTATGTCAAGTTGATTATCGATCTATCATATATGTGTTATTTATGTTCTTGCATGCTCTCCGTTGCTAGTAGGCTCTGGCCAAGTATGACTCCAAGAGGGAGTATTTATGCTCGATAGTGGGTTCATGCCTCCATTGAATCTGGGACAGGACAGAAAGTTCTAAGGTTGTGGATATGTTGCCACTAGGGATAAAACATCAATGCTTTGTCTAAGGATATTTGTGTTGATTACATTACGCGTAGTACTTAATGCAATTGTCTGTTGTTTGCAACTTAATACTGGAAGGGGTGCGGATGCTAACCCGAAGGTGGACTTTTTAGGCATAGATGCATGCTGGATGGCGGTCTATGTTCTTTGTCTTAATGCCCTAAGTAAATCTCATAGTAGTCATCATGATATGTATATGCATCTCTATTCTGTCAATTGCCCAACTGTAATTTGTTCACCCAACATGCTATTTATCTTATTGGAGAGACACCACTAGCGAACTGTGGACCCCGGTCCATTCTTTTACATCTGAAATACAATCTACTGCAATCATTGTTCTCTATTGTTTTCTACAAGCAAACATAATTCTCTACACCATACGTTTAATCTTTTGTTTACATCAAGCCGGTGAGATTGACAACCTCACTGTTAAGTTGGGGCAAAGTACTTTGATTGTGCTGTGTAGGTTCCACGTTGGCGCCGGAATCCCTGGTGTTGCACCGCACTACACTCCTTCACCAACAACCTTCACGTGATCTTCATCTCCTACTGGTTCGATAAACCTTGGTTTCTTACTGAGGGAAAACTAGCTGCGTACTCATCATACCTTCCTCTTGGGGTTCCCAACGGACGTGTGCTTTACCGTCACAAGGAAGTCGTCCACCGCACGCCAGCAGCCTTTTCGCGCCGTTGCCGGGAGATCAAGACACGCTGCAAGGGGAGTCTCTCACATCCAATCTCTTTACTTTGTTTATTGTCTTGCTTTATTTTATTTTCTGTCTTGTTTGCTTTCTTTATATCAAAAACACACAAAAAAATTAGATACTTGTTTTACTTTATTTAATTCGGTTTTGCTTATTGCTAAAATGAATACTCCTGAGAATCCTAAGTTGTGTGACTTCACTAGTTAGGCTTAATGGAAAACAACAAAAAAATTAGAGATCTTTATGAACTTTATATTAAATTAGGACATGATGTGTTTGAAGAGAGAATTAAAAAACCCATGGAACTTTGTTTGCAAAATAGTTGTAGCAATGTTTTTAGCATGAACTCTTTGAACACTATTATTGCTAATGCTATGGAAGAATTTAAGCTTGGGGAGGTCGGTTTTGATGAAAATGATCTCTTTAGTCCTCCGGGTATGGAGGAGAAAATTTATGTTGATGATATGCCTCCTATATATGATGTTTACAATGATGAATATGATATTTTCAGTCCATCTACTATTGAGGATAAAATTCATTATGATTATTCTATGCCTCCAATTTATGATGATTATAATGATGGTTGTGATAGTTTTACTCCCACTATTACTAATAAAATTGATTATGCTTATGTGGAGAGTAATGATACTTTTATGCATGTGGATCATGATAAGAATGCTTTATGTGATAGCTATATTGTTGAGTTTATTCATGTTGCTACTAGAAATTATTATGAGAGAGGAAAGTATGGTTGTAGAAATTTTCATGGTACTAAAACACCTCTCTATATGCTGAAACTTTTGAAGTTACTCTTGTTTTATCTTACTATGCTTCTCACTTTGTTCTTTTTGAATTTATTTGTGTACACGATTCCTATGCATAGGAAGCGGGTTAGACTTAAATGTGTTTCGAATTTGCTTTTTGATGCTCCTTTTGCTTAATTTTCTATTTTCATGTGAGCATCATTAAAATCTTCTGCGCCTAACTGAAAGACGTTAAAAAAAGCGCTTATGGGAGACAACCCATTATTTTATTTCTGCAATTTTTGTTTTATATTCGAGTCAAGATGCTTGTTACTACTGTAGCAATACATTTGTATCTTTATTTTATTGCATTGTTGTGCCAAGTAAAGTCTTTGATAGTAAAGTTGATACTAGATTTGGATTCCTGCGCAGAAACAGATTTTGACCTGTCACGAATTTGAGTAGATCTCTTTGTAGGAAACTCGTAAAATGCTGAAAAAATTCATGCGTGATCCTCAGATATGTACGCAACTTTCAATTTGAGATTTTTCATCTTAGCTCGTTAAGTGCCTCTAAAAATTGCTTTACGGACTGTTCTGTTTTGACAGATTCTGCCTTTATTTCGCATTGCCTCTTTTACCGTGTTGAGTGGATTTCTTTGTTCCATTAACTTTCAGTAGTTAATGTCCAGAAGTGTTAAGAATGATTGTGTCCTCTCTGAACATGTGAATTTTTGATTATGTACTAACCCTCTAATGAGATTGTTTTGAGTTTGGTGTGGAGGAAGTTTTCAAGGGTCAAGAGAGGAGGATGATATGATATGATCAAGAAGAGTGAAAAGTCTAAGCTTGGGGATGCCCCCGTGGTTCATCCATGCATATTTCAAGAAGACTCAAGCATCTAAGCTTGGGGATGCCCAAGGCATCCCCTTCTTCATCAACAACTTATCAGGTCACCTCTAGTGAAACTATATTTTTATTCCGTCACATCTTATATTCTTTACTTGGAGCGTCTATTTGTTTTTATTTTTGTTTATGTTTGAATAAATTCGGATCCTAGCATTCCTTGTGTTGGAGAAAGACACGCTCCGCTTTTTCATATTGAACACTGGTGTTCTTAGCTTTACTTTAATGTTCATGGCGAAGTTGAAAGCCGCTTCGTTGATTGCTATTTGGTTGGAAACAGAAAATGCTTCATGTGGTAATTGGTATATTATCTTGAATAATTTGATACTTGGTGATGCGCGTAGATGTACACGTTCGTTGGGAACCCCAAGAGGAAGGTATGATGCGCACAGTGGCAAGTTTTCCCTCAGAAAGAAACCAAGGTTGATCGAACCAGGAGGAGCCAAGAAGCACGTTGAAGGTTGATGGTGGCGAAATGTGATGCGGCGCAACAACAGGGATTCCGGCGCCAACGTGGAACCTGCACAACACAACCAAGTACTTTGCCCCAACGAAACAGTGAGGTTGTCAATCTCACCGGCTTGCTGTAACAAAGGATTAAGCGTATCGAGTGGAAGATGTTTGCAAAGAAAACAGTAAACACAATTGCAGTAGATTGTATGCTATGTAAAGAATAGGACCGGGGTCCACAGTTCACTAGAGGTGTCTCTCCCATAAGATAAAAGCATGTTGGGTGAACAAATTACAGTCGGGCAATTGACAAATAGAGAAGGGCATAACAATGCATATACATGATATGATAAATATAGTGAGATTTAATTGGGCATTACGACAAAGTACATAGACCGCCATCCAACCGCATCTATGCCTAAAAAGTCCACCTTCAGGTTATCATCCGAACCCCATTCAGTATTAAGTTGCTAAGTTGCATTAAGTATGGTGCGTAATGTAATCAACAACTACATCCTTAGACATAGCATCAATGTTTTATCCCTAGTGGCAACAGCACATCACAACCTTAGAACCTACTGTCACGATCCCAGGTGTCAATGAAGGCATGAACCCACTATCGAGCATAAATACTCCCTCTTGGAGTTAAGAGCAAAAACTTGGCCAGAGCCTCTACTAATAACGGAGAGCATGCAAGATCATAAACAACACATAAACAATAGATTGATAATCACCATAACATAGTATTCTCTATCCATCGGATCCCGACAAACACAACATATAGTATTACAGATAGATGATCTTGATCATGTTAGGCAGCTCACAAGATCCAACAATGAAGCACAATTAGGAGAAGACGACCATCTAGCTACTGCTATGGACCCATGGTCCAGGGGTGAACTACTCACTCATCACTCCGGAGGCGATCATGGCGATGAAGAGTCCTCCGGGAGATGATCCCCTCTCGGCAGGGTGCCGGAGGCGATCTCCTGAATCCCCCGAGATGGGACTGCGGCGGCGGCGTCTCCGGAAGGTTTTCCGATCGTGGCTCTCGCATCGGGGTGACGGGAGGCTTTAAGTAGGCGGAAGGGTAGGTCGGGGCTCACGAGGCCCAGATGACAGGGTGGCGCGGGGCCAGCCGCGCCGCGTGGTCTGGCCACCTCGTGGCCCCACTTCGTTATCTCTTCGGTCTTCTGGAAGCTTCGTGCAAAATAGGACCCTGGGAAGATTTCGTCCAATTCCGAGAATATTTCCTTACTAGGATTTCTGAAACCAAAAACAGCAGAAAAAAGAACTGGCTCTTCGGCATCTTGTTAATAGGTTAGTTCGAGAAAATGCATAAATATGACATATAATGTGCATAAAACATGTAGGTATCATCAATAAAGTGGCATGGAACATAAGAAATTATCGATACGTTGGAGACGTATCAGCATCCCCAAGTTAGTTCTGCTCGAGCAGGTAAAACGATAACAAAGATAATTTCAAGTGACATGCCATCATAATCTTGATCATACTATTTGTAAACATATGTAATGAATGCAGCGATCAAAACAAAGGTAATGACATGAGTAAACAACTGAATCATATGACAAAGACTTTTCATGAATAGTACTTCAAGACAAGCATCAATAAGTCTTGCATAAGAGTTAACTCATAAAGCAATAAATCAAAGTAAAGGTATTGAAGCAACACAAAGGAAGATTAAGTTTCAGCGGTTGCTTTCAACTTATAACATGTATATCTCATGGATATTGTCAACATAAAGTAATATAACAAATGCAATATGCAAGTATGTAGGAATCAATGCACAGTTCACACAAGTGTTTGCTTCTTAAGGTGGAAGGAGATAGGTAAACTGACTCAACAATAAAAGTAAAAGAAAGGTCCTTCAAGAGGAAAGCATCGATTGCTGTATTTGTGCTAGAGCTTTTATTTTGAAAACATGAAACAATTTTGTCAACGGTAGTAATAAAGCATATGAGTTATGTAAATTATATCTTACAAGTTGCAAGCCTCATGCATAGTATACTAATAGTGCCCGCACCTTGTCCTACTTAGCTTGGACTACCGGATCTTTGCATGCCATGTTTCAACCAAGTGTCACAAAGGGGTACCTCCATGCCGCCTGTACAAAGGTCTAAGGAGAATGCTCGCATTTTGGATTTCTCGCTTTTGATTATTCTCAACTTAGACATCCATACCGGGACAACATGGACAAGATAATGGACTCCTCTTAAATGCATAAGCATGTAGCAATGATTATTATTCTCATATGAGATTGAGGATATATGTCCAAAACTGAAACTTCAACCATGATTCATGGCTTTAGTTAGCGGCCCAATGTTCTTCTCTAACAATTTTGCATGCTCCAACCACTAAAATGATAGATCCTTCAGACAAGACGGACATGCATAGCAACTCACATGATATTCAACAATAGTTGATGGCGTTCCCCAGAAGCATGGTTATCGCACAACAAGCAACTTAATAAAATATAAAGTGCATAAGTACATATTCAATACTACGATAGTTTTTAAGGCTATTTTGTCCCATGAGCTATATATTGCAAAGGTGGATGATGGAATTTTAAAGGTAGCACTCAAGCAATTTTCTTTGGAATGGCGGAGAAATACCATGTACTAGGTAGGTATGGTGGACACAAATGGCATAGTGGTTGGCTCAAGGATTTTGGATGCATGAGAAGTATTCCCTCTCGATACAAGGTTTAGGCTAGCAAGGTTATTTGATGCAAACTCAAGGATGAACCGGTGCAGCAAAACTCACATAAAAGACATATTGTAAACATTATAAGACTCTACACCGTCTTCCTTGTTGTTCAAAACTCAATACTAGATATTATCTAGACCTTAGAGAGACCAAATATGCAAATCAAATTTTAGCAAGCTCTATGTATTTCTTCATTAATGGGTGCAAAGCATATGATGCAAGAGCTTAAACATGAGCACAACAATTGCCAAGTATCACATTATCCAAGACATTTTAGAATTACTACATGTAGCATTTTCCAATTCCAACCATATTACAATTTAACGAAGAAGAAACTTCGCCTTGAACATTATGAGTAAAGCCTAAGGACATATTTGTCCATATGCAACAGCGGAGCGTGTCTCTCTCCCACAAAGTGAATGCTAGGATCCATTTTATTCAAACGAAACAAAAACAAAAACAAACCGACGCTCCAAGTAAAGAACACAAGATGTGATTGAATAAAAATATAGTTTCAGGAGAGGAACCTGATGATGTTGTAGATGAAGAAGGGGGCCTTGGGCATCCCCAAGCTTAGACGCTTGAGTCTTCTTAAAATATGCAGGGGTGAACCACCATCCCCAAGCTTAGAGCTTTCACTCCTCTTGATCATAGTATATCATACTCCTCTCTTGACCCTTGAAAACTTCCTTCACACCAAACTTCAAGCAAACTCATTAGAGGGTTAGTGCATAATTAATAATTCACACATTCAGAGGTGACACAATCATTTTTTACACTTCTGGACATTGCATAAAGCTACTGGACATTAATGGATCAAAGAAATAAATCCAACATAGCAAAAGAGGCAATGCGAAATAAAAGGCAGAATCTGTCAAAAACAGAACAGTCCGTAAAGACGAATTTAAAGCTGGCACCAGACTTGCTCAAATGGAAAAACTCAAAACTAATGAAAGTTGCGTACATATCTGAGGATCACGCTCGTAAATTGGCAGATTTTTTCGAATTTTCTACAGAGAACTGTGCCCAGATTCGTGACAGACAGCAATGCTGTTTCTGCGCAGCGATCCCAAATATAACATCAACTTTGGCATAGAAACTTTACTTGGCACAAAAACATGATAAGGAGAGGTTGCTACAGTAGTAAACAACTTCCAAGACTCAACAAAACAAAAAATTGCTGTAGTAAAAACATGGGTTGTCTCCCATAAGCGCTTTTTTAACGCCTTTCAGCTAGGCGCAGAAAGTGCAAATCAAGTAACATCGAGAGTAGAAGCATCAACATCATAACTTGTTCTAATAATAGAATCAAAAGGCAACTTCATTCTCTTTCTAGGGAAGTGTTCCATACCTTTCTTGAGAGGAAATTGATATTTAATATTACCTTCCCTCATATCAATAACAGCACCAACAGTTCGAAGAAAAGGTCTTCCCAACACAATAGGACAAGATGCATTGCATTCGATATCCAAGACAACAAAATCAACGGGGACAAGGTTATTGTTAACCGTAATATGCACATTATCAATCCTCCCCAAAGGTTTCTTTTTAACATTATCGGCAAGATTAACATCCAAATAACAATTCTTCAATGGTGGCAAGTCAAGCATATCATAAATCTTTTTAGGCATAACAGAAATACTTGCACCAAGATCACATAAAGCATTACATTCAAAGTCATTGAATTTCATTTTAATGATGGGCTCCCAACCATCTTCTAACTTTCTAGGAATAGAAGTTTCAAGTTTTAGTTTCTCTTCTCTAGCTTTTATGAGAGCATTTGTAATATGTTTTGTAAAGGCTAAATTTATAGCACTAGCATTGGGACTTTTAGCAAGTTTTTGTAAGAACTTTATAACTTCAGAGATGTGGAAATCATCAAAATCTAAATCATTATGAGCTACAGCAATGGGATCATTGTTCCCAAGGTTGGAAAAAATTTCAGCAGTTTTATCACAAGCAGTTTCAGCAGTTTTAGCAATTTCAGGCAGTTTTGTACGCTTTGCACTAGGAGTAGAAACATTGCCAACACCAATTATTTTACCATTGATAGTAGGAGGTGCAGCAACATGTGAAGAATTAGCATTACTAGTGGTGGTAATAGTCCAAACTTTAGCTACATTATTCTCTTTAGCTAGTTTTTCATTTTCTTCTCTATCCCACCTAGCACGCAGTTCAGCCATTAATCTTATATTCTCATTAATTCTAACTTGGATGGCATTTGATGTAGTAGTAATCTTATTATCAATATCATTATTAGGCATAACTTTCAATTTTAAAAGATTAACATCGGAGGCAAGTCTATCAACTCTAGAAGCAATAGTATCAATTTTATCAAGCTTTTCCTCAACAGATTTGTTAAAAGCAGTTTGTGTACTAATAAATTCTTTAAGCATAGATTCAAGACCAGAGGGTACACTCCTATTATTGTAAGAATTCCCATAAGAATTACCATAACCATTACCATTAGCAGAAGATATGGCCTATAGTTATTACCAGAGTTGTTCCTATAAGCATTGTTGTTGAAATTATTATTTTTAATGAAATTCACATCAATATTTTCTTCTTGAGCAACCAATGAAGCTAAAGGAACATTATTTGGATCAACATTAGATCTACCATTCACAAGCATAGACATAATCACATCAATCTTATCACTCAAGGAAGAGGTTTCTTCAACAGAATTTACCTTCTTACCTTGTGGAGCTCTTTCCGTGTGCCATTCAGAGTAATTTATCATCATATCATCAAGAAGTTTTGTAGCCGCCCCCAATGTGATGGACATAAAGGTACCTCCAGCAGCTGAATCCAATAAATTCCGCGAAGAAAAATTTAGTCCTGCATAGAAGGTTTGGATGATCATCCAAGTAGTCAGTCCATGGGTTGGGCAATTCTTTACCAAAGTTTTCATTCTCTCCCATGCTTGAGCAACATGTTCAGTATCTAATTGCTTAAAATTCATTATGCTACTTCTCAAAGATATAATTTTAGCGGGAGGATAATATCTACCAATAAAAGCATCCTTGCATTTAGTCCATGAATCAATACTATTCTTAGGCAAAGATAGCAACCAATCTTTAGCTCTTCCTCTTAATGAGAAAGGAAACACTTTCAATTTAATAATATCACCATCTACATCCTTATACTTTTGCATTTCACAAAGTTCAACAAAATTATTGAGATGGGCAGCAGCATCATCAGAACTAACACCAGAAAATTGATCTCTCATGACAAGATTTAGTAAAGCAGGTTTAATTTCAAAGAATTCTGCTGTAGTAGCAGGTGGAGCAATAGGTGTGCATAGGAAATCATTATTATTTGCATTTGTGAAGTCACACAACTTAGTATTTTCAGGGGTATTCATTTTAGCAACGGTAAATAAAACAAACTAGATAAAGTAAATGCAAGTAACTAATTTTTTTGTGTTTTTGATATAGTGAGCAAGACAAGAAATAAAGTAAAACTAGCAACTAATTTTTTTGTGTTTTGATTTAGTGCAGCAAACAAAGTAGTAAATAAAATAAAGCAAGACAAAAACAAAGTAAAGAGATTGAGAAGCGGAGACTCCCCTTGCAGCGTGTCTTGATCTCCCGGCAACGGCGCCAAAAAAGCTTGATGCGCGTAGATGTACACGTCCGTTGGGAACCCCAAGAGGAAGGTATGATGCGCACAGCAAGTTTTCCCTCAGAAAGAAACCAAGGTTGATCGAACCAGGAGGAGCCAAGAAGCACGTTGAAGGTTGATGGTGGCGAAATGTGATGCGGCGCAACAACAGGGATTCCGGCGCCAACGTGGAACCTGCACAACACAACCCAAGTACTTTGCCCCAACGAAACAGTGAGGTTGTCAATCTCACCGGCTTGCTGTAACAAAGGATTAAGCGTATCGAGTGGAAGATGTTTGCAAAGAAAACAGTAAACACAATTGCAGTAGATTGTATGCTATGTAAAGAATAGGACCGGGTCCACAGTTCACTAGAGGTGTCTCTCCCATAAGATAAAAGCATGTTGGGTGAACAAATTACAGTCGGGCAATTGACAAATAGAGAAGGGCATAACAATGCATATACATGATATGATAAATATAGTGAGATTTAATTGGGCATTACGACAAAGTACATAGACCGCCATCCAACTGCATCTATGCCTAAAAAGTCCACCTTCAGGTTATCATCCGAACCCCATTCAGTATTAAGTTGCTAAGCAACAGACAATTGCATTAAGTATGGTGCGTAATGTAATCAAAAACTACATCCTTAGACATAGCATCAATGTTTTATCCCTAGTGGCAACAACACATCACAACCTTAGAACCTACTGTCACGATCCCAGGTGTCAATGAAGGCATGAACCCACTATCGAGCATAAATACTCCCTCTTGGAGTTAAGAGCAAAAACTTGGCCAGAGCCTCTACTAATAACGGAGAGCATGCAAGATCATAAACAACACATAAACAATAGATTGATAATCACCATAACATAGTATTCTCTATCCATCGGATCCCGACAAACACAACATATAGTATTACAGATAGATGATCTTGATCATGTTAGGCAGCTCACAAGATCCAACAATGAAGCACAATTAGGAGAAGACGACCATCTAGCTACTGCTATGGACCCATGGTCCAGGGGTGAACTACTCACTCATCACTCCGGAGGCGATCATGGCGATGAAGAGTCCTCCGGGAGATGAATCCCCTCCGGCAGGTGCCGGAGGCGATCTCCCGAATCCCCGAGATGGGATCGGCGGCGCGGCGTCTCCGGAAGGTTTTCCGTATCGTGGCTCTCGGTACCGGGGGTTTCGCGACGGAGGCTTTAAGCAGGCGGAAGGGTAGGTCAGGGGCTCGAGGGGCCCAGATGACAGGGTGGCGCGGCCAGGCCGCCGCCCCTGTGGTCTGCCACCTCGTGGCCCCACTTTTATCTCTTCGGCTTCGGAAGCTTCAAAAAAGGGACCCGGGCGAAGATTTCGTCCAATTCCGAGAATATTTCCTTACTAGGATTTCTGAAACCAAAAACAGCAGAAAACAAAACTGGCTCTTCGGCATCTTGTTAATAGGTTAGTTCCAGAAAATGCATAAATATGACATATAGTGTGCATAAAACATGTAGGTA
The DNA here is from genome assembly GCA_030979885.1 of Lolium multiflorum. Taxonomy (NCBI): domain Eukaryota; kingdom Viridiplantae; phylum Streptophyta; class Magnoliopsida; order Poales; family Poaceae; genus Lolium; species Lolium multiflorum. The sequence goes on along the minus strand of CM061753.1, from coordinate 327,880,043 downwards.
TCATCAATAAAGTGGCATGGAACATAAGAAATTATCGATACGTTGGAGACGTATCAGGCAATTGTTTTGAGCTCTCAAGTAGATCATGTTTAAGCTCTTGCATCATGTAGTTTAAATCTATTAGTGGAGAACTACCATAGAGCTTGTTGAAATTTGGTTTGCATGATTGGTCTCTCTAAGGTCTAGATATTTTCTGGTAAAAGTGTTTGAACAACAAGGAAGACAGTAGAGTCTTATAATGCTTGCAATATGTTCTTGTGTAAGTTTTGCTGTACCGGTTCATACTTGTGTGGGCTTGAAACAACCTTGCTAGCCAAAGCCTTGTACTGAGAGGAAATGCTTCTCGTGCATCCAAAAACCTTGAGCCAAAACCTATGCCATTTGTGTCCACCATAACTACCTATATGTGGTATTTTTCTGCCATTCCAAAGTAAATTGCTTGCGTGCTACCTTTAAAATTGCATTCCTTGTCTTTGCAATACATAGCTCATGGGAAAGTAGCATAAAAAACTATTGTGGTAATGAATATGTTGCTATGTATCTTAGTTCTTATAAGTTGCTTGTTGAGCGGTAACCATGTTTCTGGGGACGCCATCAACCTGTCACATCTTTATTGAATATCATGTGAGTTGCTATGCATGTTCGTCTTGTCTGAAGTAAGGGAGATTTCTCATGATTAAATGGTTTGAGTATGCATATTGTTAGAGAAGAACATTGGGTCGCCAACCAAAGCCATGTATCATGGTGGAAGTTTCAGCTTGGACATTAATCCTCGAATCTCTTATGAGAATATTATCTGTTGTTGAATGCTTAAAGCATTAAAAAGAGGAGTCCATTATCTGTTTTCTATGTTGTCCCGGTATGGATGTCCTCAAGTTGAGATCTATCAAAATCGAGAAATCAAATGTGATTTATCTCCTTGGACCTTTGTACAGGTGGCATAGAGGTACCCCTTTGTGACACTTGGTTGAAACATATGTAATGCAATGATAATCCATGGAAATCCGAGCTAATTAGGACAAGGTGCGGGCACTATTGGTATTCGATGCATGAGGCTTGCAACTTATAGGAAGTTTTATGCATAACACATATGAATTATTACTACCGTTGACAAAATTGTTTCCATGTTTTCAAAATAAAAAGCTCTAGCACATGAGTAATCCTGCTTCCCTCTGCGAAGGGTCTTTCTTTTACTTTATGTCGAGTCACTTTACCTACTTCTTTCTATCTTAGAAGCAAACACTTGTGTCAACTGTGTGCATTGATTCTTACATGTTTACTTATTGCACTTGTTATATTACTTTATGTTGACAATTATCCATGAGATATACATGTTACAAGTTGAAAGCAATTGCTGAAACTTAATCATCCTTTGTGTTGCTTCGAAACCTCTTACGTTGAATCTATTGCTTTATGAGTTAACTCTTATGCAAGTCTTTTTGATACTTGTCTTGAAAGTACTATTCATGAAAAGTTTTTGCTATATGATTCAGTTGTTTAGTCATTATCTTTTTGTTAGCAAACCATTGCTTTGAATCACTTCATTCATCTCATATGCTTTACAATAGTATTGATCAAGATTATGATAGTAGCATGTCACTTTAGAAATTATCCTTGTTATCGTTTACCTACTCGAGGGCGAGTAGGAACTAAGCTTGGGGATGCTTGATACGTCTCAAACGTATCTATAATTTCTTATGTTCCATGCTAGTTTTATGACAATATTCACATGTTTTATATACACTTTACATCATTTTGATGCATTTCCGGTACTAACCTATTAACAAGATGCCGAAGCGCCAGTTCCTGTTTTCTGCTGTTTTTGGTTTCAGAAATCCTACACAGGAAATATTCTCGGAATTGGACGAAACAAAAGCCCACGGTCTTATTTTCCACGGAGCCTTCCAACACCGAAGAGGAGACGGAGAAGGCCACGAGGCGGCCACCCCATAGGCGGCGCGGCCCCACCTCTGGCCACGCCGCCATATGGTGGGCCCTCGGCGCCCGACTCTGCCCCTTCGCCTATTTATTCCTTCCGTCGCGAAACCCTAGTACCGAGAGCCACGATACGAGAAAAGTTAGAGATGCCGCCGCGCAATCCCATCTCGGGGGATTCAGGAGATCGCCTGCACCCTGCCGGAGAGGGGAATCATCACCGAGGGCTCTACATCACCATGCCCGCCTCCGGACCGATGCGTGAGTAGTTCATCCTTGGACTATGGGTCCATAGCAGTAGCTAGATGGTTGTCTTCTCCTCTTGTGCTATCATGTTTAGATCTTGTGAGCTGCCTATCATGATCAGGATCATCTATTTGTAATGCTACATGTTGTGTTTGTTGGGATCCGATGAATATTGAATACTATGTCAAGTTGATTATCGATCTATCATATATGTGTTATTTATTTTCTTGCATCCTCTCCGTTGCTAGTAGAGGCTCTGGCCAAGTTGATACTTGTGACTCCAAGAGGGAGTATTTATGCTCGATAGTGGGTTCATGCCTCCATTGAATCTGGGACAATGACATAAAGTTCTAAGGTTGTGGATGTGCTGTTGCCACTAGGGATAAAACATCAATGCTTTGTCTAAGAATATTTGTGTTGATTACATTACGCGCAGTACTTAATGCAATTGTCTGTATTTTGCAACTTAATACTGGAAGGGGTGCGGATGCTAACCCGAAGGTGGACTTTTAGGCATAGATGCATGCTGGATGACGGTCTATGTTCTTTGTCGTAATGCCCTAAGTAAATCTCATAGTAGTCATCATGATATGTATATGCATCTCTATTCTGTCAATTGCCCAACCGTAATTTGTTCACCCAACATGCTATTTATCTTATTGGAGAGACACCACTAGTGAACTGTGGACCCCGATCCATTCTTTTACATCTGAAATACAATCTACTGCAATCATTGTTCTCTGTTGTTTTCTACAAGCAAACATAATTCTCTACACCATACGTTTAATCCTTTGTTTACAGCAAGCCGGTGAGATTGACAACCTCACTGTTAAGTTGGGGCAAAGTACTTTGATTGTGTTGTGTAGGTTCCACGTTGGCGCCGGAATCCCCGGTGTTGCGCCGCACTACACTCCTTCACCAACAACCTTCACGTGGCCTTCATCTCCTACTGGTTCGATAAACCTTGGTTTCTTACCGAGGGAAAACTTGCTGCTGTACTCATCATACCTTCCTCTTGGGGTTCCCAACGAACGTGTGCTTTACCGTCACAAGGAAGCTGCTTCCACTACACGCCAGCACTGGGCTGGGCCAGCACTGGGCTGGGCCAGCACCGTGAATCTGTCTGCATTTTACGCGTTGCCATCGCGCGCCGCCTGAGCACGTCGTCATCTCTGCTGCACACGTGGCCGTCAGTCGTATCCACGGAGTACAATAAGGGTGCGTTTGGTAGCTGCAGCCCCTTGGTTCGCATGGGGAAGCAAATTTCGCCCATTTGGATGGCTGGGCCGAGCCGCGTTGTCGCATTAACCGGTTCACAAAGCATCCTCGGGACAGGTCCTGGAGGAACGCCCGGAATGGCAGTTTCTCCGGGACCAGGCCCGTTGTGGCCAGAATCCTGCACGCGTGGAGAAGGGAGGCGGAGACGCCGCATCCTTTCGGGAACACGCGCCATAATTAGCCTCACCGCTCCCCTCTCCTACCTCTCACTCGTGACCGCAGTCTCACCTCCCCCAAACTGTCACATCACCCGGCGGTTCCCCTCCCGCCGACCAATCCGCCGCACCGACGCAGGGAGGAGCACCGCTACCGGAGGAGGAGACGTCGGCGACCAGGACCTCGACATCGGCCGCAATCTGCTCCGCAGTCCTCATCGGCATCTCGTCTTCGCCCGCGACCTCGAGCTCATCCTCTGCCGGAAGAATGGCGGTAAGTCCCTCTCCTTCTCACCTTCGTACTCGTTCTGTTCAAACATGCCATTTTTAGGCATTTCCGACAACATGCACATTAGATCTGCTAGGGTTTCCGTTAGGATAGCGGTCGGATTGATGTTTTGCAAGGTGTTCGTCCCCATTTCTTGCAGTTCTTGTCCAGTTCTTGCATTTCACGGTCTCGATTTGCTTAGATCTGTTTCTATAGTGTCGGATTGCGGTAGATCCTTCATAGACAGCCCTTTGGATTGCTGAAACTGGCAGATCTTATTGTGCATGCATAGAGGCGAAGGTTTTTTTGTGTTCGGGTTTACCATGTTATCATAGTTGTGCGATAAGTTGAGTTGAGTCCCGCTAGTTTGTTCGGACGCAAGAGGAGTGGGAGGACTTGAAGAACGAAGTTGCAATGCTCAAGAATATGCAGAGAACACAAGCACAAGTGACGAGGGCTAAAAAACAGGCTTTGGAGGCTGAGAAGAGAAAGCTAGATTATGACTATACGAACTGCTTCAAGTGAACTTTGCAATCAAGGACAAGCTCAAGAGGATCAGGGCTACTTGTGAGGAGTGATGAATGTGATGTAGACGTACTGTATGAGAATTTGTAATGTGGCATAAGTACAATTTTTAATGTACCCTAAGTACCACTCGTAATGTACTCAATTTGAAGTGCCAATTGTGTTGTTTCTTGATTGAACTAGGCCAATGATTATACCCTGGGATCATAGTATGAGGAGATGATTGATCAGAACCTATGGCATGACTTAACAAGACCAAGCCATTGGTTCTGTTCAATCATCTCCTACATATGTCCTCATTGTATGAGGCATGTGATACCCTTCTTTGCATTTTTTCTGCTTCTTCACTTCTGCATTGGCCAATGATTCAACTATGGCACAACGACAGGCATGGTGCTGCCCTCAACTTAGTCATGTGTGTCGTATTACTGGCACACTAGACTTAGTTTGGGGACAGTCCCTCTGCCTGCCGTGTGATCCCACATATGAGGCCTCGTTTTGGTATGTCTGGTGCATTGGCCAATGATTCAACAAAGGAACAATGGCAGGCTAGGTGGTGGCCTCAAACTTAGTCATGTGTGCCACTGTCGTAGCACACTACACTTAGTTTGTGGCCACTCCCTATGTCTACACTACTTGTGAGCACGCACACCTCTAATTGCTTATGTTCTTCTGGCAGACTAAGAAGATCAAGCTTGGGTCACCTGCTGAGGTTCCCGGCGAGGGACCGACGAAGAAGCGTCGTGGAAGGCCGGCTAAGGTCGGCCACTTCCACGACGAGCCAGGGCTGGACCACTTCCTCAAAATCATCTTCAAGCCCACCTTCGGTCGCCTCATTATCCCTAGAGCTTTCGTCAAGTGGTTCGGAGATATCCCTTCCAACATCATCGTCACCACCAACACCGGATGCAACTGGAGGATGACTACGAGGAGAGAAGGCGATGACGCATTCATCGACCAGGGATGGTCGGCCTTTGCCATCGCCAATCAGCTCAAGGTAGGCCAGTTCGTCACCTTCAGAAGGGTGTCATCCTTGGAGTACCGTGTGGTCATCTTCGATCACACCTGCACTGAGGTGGTGACGAGGTGCCCGTACCATGGCGATGACACCAGGTGCATCGTCTTGGAGCACCATGTCTGATGCTAACCTGATGCCATGTCAAGTCTAGTGGCTGCTCCTGTCTAGTGTCTTGAACTATGATCCTCTCTGCCGTCTCCAGAACTATGATCATGTCTGCAAAATGTTGTGCCGTGAACTTGTATCGTCTATGATCACTGCTAAGTTATCTGTCGTCTATGATTGTGTTCTTACTTGTTCTTACTTGTGTTGTTGATCGCTGGTAACCTCACCACTAAAGGGAAGAGGTTACCAGAACCGGATTATGGGTTGCAACCAAACAGCAGGGGCGCCGTTTTGGGCTGCTACAAGGCCTGAAAACCGACCAACCAAACGGCCAGAGTCCAAATCTCCACGGGGCCAAAAAATGAGAGAATTCCTTATTTGGCTCTGGCTGAAGTTTGCGTTCCTTTTTTGACCCTGGTAAATTTTTTCTTCCTTTCATGACCCACAAAGTTTGGTTGGTTTCTTATTTGGCCCTCTAGTACAATTTGAGCCCTAAGATGACCATTTTGCCCCTGCTGCAATATGCTGGCAAATTTTTGAGTTCCATAAAAATCTCAAATTTATTCCAAAAATACATGTATATGCTTGGGATGTACGTGCAATGTTTAGGGCACAAACTCGTTTTATTTTGGACTGTGAAAAAAACAAAAATCCGACATTATATAGGCGTATAGTGTACGTATAGTCTGTCAGAAATTTGTCTTTTTTGTATCTTCCAAAATACAATGTATTTTGGGCTGAAATTTTTGGCGTGTCTGTGGATTGTCCCTATGTTTGTGCCTATTTAATATCAATTTTTTTTGGAGTTGTGAAAACACAAAAAATGTGAGTAATTTCCGGAATAAATTTGAGATTTTCCGGAATAAATTGCAACAGGGGAAAAATGGTGCGCTGGTGCGAGCCACACTAGGGGTCGTTTTTTATTTTAATAACCAACTAGTATATCACAACTTTTTTAGTGCAATTTTGTCACATTTTGCAGCAGGGGCAAAATGGTCATCTTAGTGCTTAAATTGTACTAGAGGGCCAAATAAGGAACCAACCAAACTTTGTGGGTCATGAAAGGAAGAAAAAAAATTTGGCGGGGCCAAAAAAGGAAGGCAAACTTCACACAAGGCCAAATAAGGAATTCTCTCCAAAAAATCTCCGTGCAGGCCACCAAACAAAGTCGCTTTTATGGCCATGGCCCGTCTTGGACGCGTGATGTCTTTCTTGTAGATGTGTTGGGCCTCCAAGAGCAGAGGTTTGTAGAACAGCAGCAAGTTTCCCTTAAGTGGATTACCCAAGGTTTATCGAACTCGTGGAGGAAGAGGTCAAAGATATCCCTCTCATGCAACCCTGCAACCACAAAGCAAGAAGTCTCTTGTGTCCCCAACACACCTAATAGGTGTACTAGTTCGGCGAAGAGATAGTGAAATACAGGTGGTATGAATAAGTATGAGCAGTAGTACGGCGACAGAAAATAGCTTGCTGGCGTGCAGTTGATAGTAGTAATATTGCGGGAAGTAAACAAGCAGTAGTAACGCAGCAATAGTAATTCAAGAAACAAGAATAAGCAGTGCTGATAGCAGTATTTAGGAACAAGGCCTAGGGATTAGACTTTCACTAGTGGACACTCTCAACTTTGATCACATAACATAATAGATAAATGCATACTCTACACTCTCTTGTTGGATGATGAACACATTGCGTAGGATTACACGAACCCTCAATGCCGGAGTTAACAAGCTCCACAATTCAATGTTCATATTTAAATAACCTTAGAGTGCATGAAAGATCGATACGACTAAACCAAGTACTAACATAGCATGCACACTCGTCACCTTCATGCTTATGTAGGAGGAATAATACACATCAATACTATCATAGCAATAGTTAACTTCGCAATCTACAAGAGATCATGATCATAGCATAAACCAAGTACTAACACGATGCACACACTGTCACCATTACATCGTGCAGGAGGAATAAAACTACTTTAATAACATCACTAGAGTAGCACATAGATAAATTGTGATACAAAACACATTGCAATCATAAAGAGATATAAATAAGCACTTCACTATGCCATTCATAACAGTGAATAAGTATTCTGTGAAATATAGCCTAAGAGACCCACACGGTGCACACACTGTCACCTTTACACACGTGGGACAAGGAGTCTCCGAGATCACATAAGTAAAACTCACTTGACTAGCATAATGACATCTAGATTACAAGCATCATCATATGAATCTCAATCATGTAAGGCAGCTCATGAGATTATTGTATTGAAGTACATAGGAGAGAGATGAACCACATAGCTACCGGTACAGCCCCGAGCCTCGATGGAGAACTACTCCCTCATGGGAGCAGCAGCGGTGATGAAGATGGCGGTGGAGATGGCAGCGGTGTCGATGGAGAAGCCTTCCGGGGGCACTTCCCCGTCCGGCAGGCTGCGAACAGAGACTCCTGCCCCGATCTTGGCTTCGCGATGGCGGCGGCTCTAACTTTTCTCACCGTGGCTTCTTCCGTCGGGGTTTTTAGGTCGTGACCTTATAGCGAAGGGCAGCCTCGGAGGGGCACCAGGGTGCCTCACCACCAGGTGGCGCGGCCAGGCCTGGCCCGCGCCTCAGTGTGTGGTGTGGGGCCCCCCGGCCCATCTCTGGCCCCTCTTCGGTGATCTGAAGCTTCCGGGAAAAAATAGGAACCTGGCTGATTTCGTCCAATTCCGAGAATATTTTTACTAGGATTTCTGAAACCAAAAATGAGCAGAAATAAAGAACTGGCTCTTCTAATCTTGTTAATAGGTTAGTCTAAAAATGCATAAATATGACATATAATGTGCATAAAACATGTAGGTATCATCAATAAAGTAGCATGGAACATAAGAAATTATCGATACGTTGGAGACGTATCAGCATCCCCAAGCTTAGTTCTGCTCGTCCCGAGCAGGTAAAACGATAACAAAGATAATTTCTGAAGTGACATGCCATCATAATCTTGATCATACTATTTGTAAACATATGTAATGAATGCAGCGATCAAAACAAAGGTAATGACATGAGTAAACAAATGAATCATATAGCAAAGACTTTTCATGAATAGTACTTCAAGACAAGCATCAATAAGTCTTGCATAAGAGTTAACTCATAAAGCAATAAATCAAAGTAAAGGTATTGAAGCAACACAAAGGAAGATTAAGTTTCAGCGGTTGCTTTCAACTTGTAACACGTATATCTCATGGATAATTGTCAACATAGAGTAATATAACAAGTGCAATATGCAAATATGCAGGAATCAATGCACAGTTCACACAAGTGTTTGCTTCTTAAGATGGAGAGAGATAGGTAAACTGACTCAACAATAAAAGTAAAAGAATGGTCCTTCAAAGAGAAAGCATCGATTGCTGTATTTGTGCTAGAGCTTTTATTTTGAAAACATAAAGAGAGCATAAAAATAAAGTTTTGAGAGGTGTTTGTTGTTGTCAACGAATGGTAGCGGGTACTCTAACCCCCTTGCCATACAAACCTTCAAAGAGCGGCTCCCATTTTATTTTATTTTTGGGTGGCACTCCTTCCAACCTTTCTTTCACAAACCATGGCTAACCGAATTCTGGTGCCTGCCAACAATCTCATACCATGAAGGAGTGTCTATTTTTGTTAATTAATTGGGACTGGGAATCCCATTGCCAGCTCTTTTTGCAAAATTATTGGATAAGCGGATGAAGCCACTAGTCCATTGGTGAAAGTTGCCCAACAAGATTGAAAGAAAACACCACATACTTCTTCATGAGCTATAAAACATTGACACAAATAAGAGGTGATAAATTTTGAATTGTTTAAAGGTAGCACTAACAATTTACTTTGGAATGGCGGAAAATACCATGTAGTAGGTAGGTATGGTGGACACAAATGGCATAGTGGTTGGCTCAAGATTTTGGATGCATGAGAAGTATTCTCTCTCGATACAAGGTTTAGGCTAGCAAGGTTTATTTGAAACAAACACAAGGATGAACCGGTGCAGCAAAACTCACATAAAAGACATATTGTAAACATTATAAGACTCTACACCGTCTTCCTTGTTGTTCAAAACTCAATACTAGATATTATCTAGACCTTAGAGAGACCAAATATGCAAATCAAATTTTAGCAAGCTCTATGTATTTCTTCACTAATGGGTGCAAAGCATATGATGCAAGAGCTTAAACATGAGCACAACAACTGCCAAGTATCACATTATCCAAGACATTTTACCAATTACTACATGTAGCATTTTTCCAATTCCAACCATATAACAATTTAACGAAGAGGAAACTTCGCCATGAATATTATGAGCTAAGAACACATGTGTTCATACGAACCAGCGGAGCGTGTCTCTCTCCCACACAAGGATGAACTTATTCAGAGAACTAAGATAACAAAACAAAAATAAAAGCACACACAGACGCTCCAAGTAAAGTACATAAGATGTGACCGAATAAAAATATAGTTTCAAGAGAAGGAACCTGATACTTTGTCGATGAAGAAGGGGATGCCTTGGGCATCCCCAAGCTTAGATGCTTGAGTCTTCTTGAAATATGCAGGGATGAACCACGGGGGCATCCCAAGCTTAGACTTTTCATTCTTCTTGATCGTAGTATATCATCCTCCTCTCTCTTGACCCTTGAAAACTTCCTTCACACCAAACTTCAAGCAAACTCATTAGAGGTTAGTGCATAATCAAAAATTCACATGTTCAGAGGTGACACAAACATTCTTTTCACTTCTGGACATTGCATAAAGCTACTGGACATTAATGGATCAAAGAAATAAATCCAACATAGCAAAAGAGGCAATGCGAAATAAAAGGCAGAATCACAAAAACAGAACAGTCCGTAAAGACGAATTTAAAAGGCACCGACTTGCTCAAATGGAAAAACTCAAAACTAATGAAAGTTGCGTACATATCCGAGGATCACGCTCGAAATTGGCAGATTTTTTCAAATTTTCTACAGAGGCCTGTGCCCAGATTCGTGACAGACAGCAAGCTGTTTCTGCGCAGCGATCCCAAATATAACATCAACTTTAACATAGAAACTTTACTTGGCACAAAAACATGATAAGGAGAGGTTGCTACAGTAGTAAACAACTTCCAAGACTCAACGAAACAAAAATTGCTGTAGTAAATAACACATGGGTTATCTCCCAAGAAGTTCTTTCTTTATAGCCATTAAGATGGGCTCAGCAGTTTTAATGATGCACTCGCAAGAAATAGTAGTTGAAGCAAAAGAGAGCATCAAGAGGCAAATTCAAAACACATTTAAGTCTAACATGCTTCCTATGCATAGGAATCTTGTAAATAAACAAGTTCATGAAGAGCAAAGTAACAAGCATAGGAAGATAAAACAAGTGTAGCTTCAAAAATTTCAGCACATAGAGAGGTGTTTTAGTAACATGAAAATTTTTACAACCATATTTTCCTCTCTCATAATAACTTTCACAGTAGCAACATGAGCAAACTCAACAATATAACTATCACATAAAGCATTCTTATCATGAGTCTCATGCATAAAATAATTACTACTCCCAACATAAGCATAGTCATTCTTATTAATTGTAGTGGGAGCAAATTCAACAAAGTAGCTATCAAATATAGGAGATATATTGTAATCATAATCAAATTTATCCTCCATAACAGTGGTAACAAAAGACTACTATCATTATAATCATCATAAATAGGAGGCAAAGTATCATCAAAGTAAATTTTCTCCTCAATGCTTGGGGGACTAAAAATATCATGCTCATCAAAGCCAGCTTCCCCAAGCTTATAATTTTCCATAGCATTAGCAACAATAGTGTTCAAAGCATTCATATTAATATGTTCCATGGGTTTTTTAATTTTCGCATCAAACCATCCATGTCTTAAATCAGGAAATAGAATAAAAAGGTCATTGTTGTCCATTATGCCTAACTAGTGTAAACAAGAAACCAAATGTCGCAATTGCGAGTCTAAAGGAAATAGCTTCTGAACACACGCAACGGCGCCAGAAAAGTGCTTTACCTGGGACCAAGTATGAGTGCCTTTTACCTTTCCTCCTCGGCAACGGCGCCAAAGTGCTTGGCGCGTAGTTGACGAGGGAGGAAAAGTGCTTGTTGCTGGCTTGCTAATGTGAGTGCCGCTTTACCTTTCCCGGCAACGGCGCCTTAAAAGTGCTTAATTGATGTCTACGGGTGCTTCTATTCTTGTAGATGTTGGGCCTCCAAGAGCGAGGTTTGTAGAACAGCAGCAAGTTTCCTTAAGTGGATTACCCAAGGTTTATCGAACTCAGGAGGAAGAGGTCAAAGATATCCCTCTCATGCAACCCCCAACCACAAAGCAAGAAGTCTCTGTGTCCCCAACACACCTAATAGGTGTACTAGTTCGGTGAAGAGATAGTGAAAACATGTGGTATGAATAAGTATGAGCAGAGTACATGCCAAAAAATAGCTTGCTGGCGTGCATTGATAGTAGTAATATGTGAAGTAAACAAGCAGTAAGTAACGCAGTAGTAATTCATAAAACAAGAATAAGCAGTGATAGCAGTATTTAGGAACAAGGCCTAGGGATTAGACTTTCACTAGTGGACACTCTCAACTTTGATCACATAATAGAATAGATAAATGCATACTCTACACTCTCTTGTTGGATGATGAACACATTGCGTAGGATTACACGAACCCTCAATGCCGGAGTTAACAAGCTCCACAATTCAATGTTCATATTTAAATAACCTTAGAGTGCATAAAGATCGTACGACTAAACCAAGTACTAACATAGCATGCACACTGTCACCTTCATGCTTATGTAGGAGGAATAATACACATCAATACTATCATAGCAATAGTTAACTTCGCAATCTACAAGAGATCATGATCATAGCATAAACCAAGTACTAACACGGATGCACACACTGTCACCATTACACCGTGCAGGAGGAATAAAACTACTTTAATAACATCACTAGAGTAGCACATAGATAAATTGTGATACAAAACACATTGCAATCATAAAGAGATATAAATAAGCACTTCACTATGCCATTCATAACAGTGAATAAGTATTCTGTGAAATATAGCCTAAGAGACCCACACGGTGGACACACCACACGTCACCTTTACACACGTGGGACAAGGAGTCTCCGAGATCACATAAGTAAAACTCACTTGACTAGCATAATGACATCTAGATTACAAGCATCATCATATGAATCTCAATCATGGGCAGCTCATGAGATTATTGTATTGAAGTACATAGGAGAGAGATGAACCACATAGCTACCGGTACAGCCCCGAGCCTCGATGGAGAACTACTCCCTCCGGGAGCAAGAGCGGTGATGAAGATGGCGGTGGAGATGGCAGCGGTGTCGATGGAGAAGCCTTCCGGGGCACTTCCCGTCCGCAGGCCGGAACAGAGACTCCTGTCCCCTCGATCTTGGCCGCGGGCGGCGTTCGAACTCTTTCTCGTACCGTGCTTCTTCCGTCGGGGTTTTTAGGTCGTGGACCTTATATAGGCGAAAGGCAGCCCGAGGTGCTCCAGGGTGCCTCACCACCGTGGCGCGGCCAGGGCCGCGCCCAGGTGTGGTGTGGGCCCCCCGGCCCATCTCCGCCTCCTTCGGTGATCCGAAGCTTCCGGGAAAATAGAACCCGGGCGTTGATTTCGTCCAATTCCGAGAATATTTCCTTACTAGGATTTCTGAAACCAAAAACAGCAGAAAACAGCAACTGGCTCTTCGGCATCTTGTTAATAGGTTAGTTCCAAAATGCATAAATATGACATATAATGTGCATAAAACATGTAGGTATCATCAATAAAGTAGCATGGAACATAAGAAATTATCGATACGTTGAGACGTATCAACGCGCATAGGCCCTTCCCGCTGCGCAAAGGATGTAGGAAATCGGCAATGCAACCAAACGCGCCTACATTATTTACGACCATCTCTAGTAATTAATATTAATAATTAAAATTTTGGTACGAAATTTGTTGCTAAGGGAAGACATATGTGGAACAATGGAGAAAATAGTCTTCTCTTATTTCGTAAGAGATGATCCCTTAGGGCATATCCAACGACGCGACGCAAACGAACGCTGAGCGACCGTTTGCGTCCGCCGTGACCGCAAATGCGTCTGGGCCCTGCTCCAGCGGGGCGACGCAAAGTGACCGGGCCGTCCGCGGCGACGCAAACCTGGCCCAAATATGCGCCAGGTTTGCGTCTCCGCTGTCGCGGAAAGTGTCCGCGTTTGGTGCATCTGGGCCCGGTCGGCAGTGACTAGGTAAGCTAATACTGTTTTCATTACTAGTGATTGGCCAAAAGGACCATATTTACAGAGATGGTTAGTCGAGTTAACCTAAAACTACAACATTCGTACCTACTCGCCGTCGCGCGGCCTACTACTGGCCGCCGGAGGGGCGGGCGCTGCCGGCGCGAGCGCTCACGCACCCACACGGCGGTGACCGGACATCTCGCCCTGCCGCATGCGGCGGCGAGGGCTCTGGCTGTGAGAGGAGTCCCAGGGACTGTCCCGGCCATAGAATTGGCATCCTCCTCCGCGCCGCCGCCGCCGCCGCCTCCTCCTCCCGCCGCCGCCACGCAACCTCAAGCTCGGGCCGTCGCCGCCTCCTCCACCGCCGTCCCTGGCGGCGCTGGCACCCGCCGCCTCCCGGCTTCTCGACTCGCGCGCGGGAGAAGGGGCCATCCGCTGGAGCGAGTCTAGGTCGGAGCACATTAACCCCCGAGCCATGGCGATCGCATAGTTGTTGGCCTCCTCTTCCGCCAACCAAGCCTGACGGCGCAGGGCGTCCCCAGCCAGGGTGTCGAAGGACGCGACTAGAACGAACTGGTCGCCGAAGCACTCGAACCGGCGAAGAAGCGTCGTGGAAGGCCGGCTAAGGTCGGCCACTTCCACGACGAGCCAGGGCTGGACCACTTCCTCAAAATCATCTTCAAGCCCACCTTCGGTCGCCTCATTATCCCTAGAGCTTTCGTCAAGTGGTTCGGAGATATCCCTTCCAACATCATCGTCACCACCAACACCGTACCGGATGCAACTGGAGGATGACTACGAGGAGAGAAGGCGATGACACATTCATCGACCAGGGATGGTCGGCCTTTGCCATCGCCAATCAGCTCAAGGTAGGCCAGTTCGTCACCTTCAGAAGGGTGTCCTCCTTGGAGTATAGTGTGGTCATCTTCGTCACACTTGCACTGGTGGCGACCGCGACCGAAAGCTGGCACCAGGTGCGTCGTCGACCTGAACACCTGGTGCCATGTCAAGTCTAGTTGATGCTCGTGTCTAGTGTCTTGAACTATAATCCTCTCTGCTGTCTCCAGAACTATGATCGTGTCTGCAAAATGTTGTGCCGTGAACTTGTATCGTCTATGATCACTGCTAAGTTATCTGTCGTCTATGATTGTGTTCTTACTTGTTCTTACTTGTGATGTTGATCGCTGGTAACCTCACCACTGAAGGGAAGAGGTTACCAGAACCGGATTATGGGTTGCAACCAAACAGCAGGGGCGCCGTTTTGGGCTGCTACAAGGCCTGAAAACCGACCTACCAAACGGCCAGAGTACGAAATCTCCACGGGGAAAAAATGAGAGAATTCCTTATTTGGAGTTTGCCTTCCTTTTTTGGCCCCGCCAAATTTTTTTCTTCCTTTCATGACCCACAAAGTTTGGTTGGTTCCTTATTTGGCCCTCTAGTACAATTTAAGCACTAAGATGACCATTTTGCCCCTGCTGCAATATGCTGGCAAATTTTTGAGTTTCATAAAAATCTCAAATTTATTCCAGAAATACATGTATATGCTTGGGATGTACGTGCAATGTTTAGGGCACAAACTCGTTTTATTTTGGACTGTGAAAAAAACAAAAATCCGACATTATATAGGCGTATAGTGTACGTATAGTCTGTCAGAAATTTGTCTTTTTTGTATCTTCCAAAATACAATGTATTTTGGGCTGAAATTTTTGGCGTGTCTGTGGATTGTCCCTATGTTTGTGCCTATTTAATATCAATTTATTTGGAGTTGTGAAAACACAAAAAGTAATTGGAATAAATTTGAGATTTTCCGGAATAAATTGCAGCAGGGGCAAAATGGTGCGCTGGTGCGAGCCACATAGGGGGTCGTTTTTTTAATAACCAACTAGTATATCACAACTTTTTTAGTGCAATTTTGTCACATATTGCAGCAGGGGCAAAATGGTCATCTTAGTGCTTAAATTGTACTAGAGGGCCAAATAAGGAACCAACCAAACTTTGTGGGTCATGAAAGGAAGAAAAAATTTACCAGGGCCAAAAAAGGAAGGCAAACTTCAGACAGGGCCAAATAAGGAATTCTCTCATACTAGTGCCATGGTATCTTTTATGGCCATGGCCCGTCTTGGACGCGCAGGGGGCTCCTTCCCGCTGCGCCAGTGATGTAGGAAATCGGCCCAGGCAACCAAACGCGCCCTACATTATTTCTTACGACCATCTCTAGTAATTAATATTAATAATTAAAATTTGGTACGAAATTTGTTGCTAAGGGAAGACATATGTGAAACAATGGAGAAAATAGTCTTCTCTTATTTCGTAAGAGATGATCCCTTAGGGCATATCCAACGACGCGACGCAAACGAACGCTGAGCGACCGTTTGCGTCCGCCGTGACCCTGCTCCAGCGGGACGACGCAAAGTGACCGGGCCGTCCGCGGTGACGCAAACCTGGGCCAAATATGCGCCAGTTTTGCGTCTCCGCGGTCGCGGAAAGTGTCCGCGTTTGGTGCATCCGGGCCCGGTCGGCAGTGACTAGGTAAGCTAATACTGTTTTCATTACTAGTGATTGGCCAAAAGGACCATATTTACAGAGATGGTTAGTCGAGTTAACCTAAAACTACAACGGTCGTACCTACTCGCCGTCGCGGCCTACCATCGTCGCCGAAGGCCGGCGCCGCGTCCGAGCGAGCGCCGCGCACTCCACACGGCGGCGACCGGACATCTCGTCCTGCCGCATGCGGCGTTCGAGGGCCTTGGCCAGAGAGGAGTCCCATAGGACTGTCCTGGCCATAGAATTGGCATCCTCCTCCTCCGCCGCCTGGGCCGCCGCTGCCGCCGCCGCCTCCTCGTTCGCCTGGCCCGCCGCCTGCAACCCCGTCAGTTGGGCAAGGAAGTGGGCCCTGTCCCTAGCCGCCTTCGTCCCTGGTGGCGTTGGCACCCGCCAGCTCCCGGTTCTCCTGCTCGACCCGCGCGGGAGAAGGGGCCCTCCGCTGGAGCGAGTCCAGGTCGGAGCACATGTACCCCCGAGCCATGGCGATCGCATAGCTGTTGGCCTCCTCCTCCATCAACCAAGCCTGGCGGCGCTGGCGTCCCCTGCCAGGGTGTCGAAGGACGCGACTAGAACGAACTGGTCGCCGAAGCGGCGGGGCACGGGGGCGTCGTCGTCCGCGATGTCGTGGATGACGGCGTCCGCTGGTGGGGCCGCCGGAGGGGCCATCGCCGCCCGCGCTCCCCCGAGGTCCGCCCCGCGTCCGCGAGCTCGCTCGCGTTGGCGATCTCCGCCCGGTCGCCGCGAGGTGCCCTTCCGCGCGCCCGCCGCGCCGCGCCCGCCCTCCGCCTCCGCCGCCGCGTCTCCCGGTCCAGCTGCTCGCCTGAACGCCGGCGGCGACTACCTCGCTCGTCCTCCTCCGGGTGGAGGTGGCGGCCCATCTGAACAACGTGTTCCCAACTAATGTGGTCGGCCATGGATGGATGCTAGGGTTTAGCTTGAGGTGTGGCCGTCATCCCCGCCGGTGTCCACCATATATAGCCACGGCGAGGCGGGAAATGGCGTTGGCGCACAGGTCGTTTCCCCCGCGCACGAAATGCCGGTGAAACTTGCCAATGTATTGGGCACGCGCGGGAACGACCGTCGTCGCGCAGGAACAGTTAATCGCCGGCGGCAGTCCTCGACGGGACGTAAAACGCCATTAACGAGCTTGACGTTGTCCCCGCTTAAAAAATGCGTCCGCACCGCTGGAGGTACCCAGACGCAAACGGTCACCCTGGGCCATGGCGTCCGTGGACCAACGCAAACGGATATTTCGAAGGTCCGAAATGCGTGAGATGCCCTAAGCGACAATCTCTCTTTCATGAATTGCTCTGTGCCCTAATCGACCGCTGTTGCTCTAAGGCGGTGGTCACACAAAAGAGAAGCCCTGAAGAGCCTCTGATGGTCCCATCTGACAATTCCGCGGAGTTAAACACGGCCGCTCAAAACCTGGGACCCTGCCGACAAACATCGCACCTCCCAATCGAAGCCTGCCAATGTGGCGCCGCGGCGCCGAGGCGGCTCCAAAGAAGGCTGCGAAGAAGCCACCCGCTGCCAAGATGGCGTCGCTGACTGCCTTGACGGTGGCGTTGGTGACTACAACGATGGAGTCGGCTGATGCGGGCAAGGTGGTTGACAAAAGTCCCGCCGTTGATGACGCACCGGAGTCGTACGTTGATATGCTCAACGATGCTACCGTGAACATCAACTCGCCACCGCTTGCGGATTACGGTGACTATAGCGACGGATTGGAGGAGGGGCTCGAGGGGGAGGAGTTTGAGGAAGAAGACGACGTTGATGACGTGATGAGGACATCCGTACTGAACTACTACCTCCGTCGTTGCAAGATGAAGAAGATGTTGTTGTGAAGTTCAAATCCAATGAAGTCAGAATTGGGCCTATAAGAAGAGCTCGTGCGAAGCTACTAAAATAACAGGTGAACTTGTTCCTAAATGATACTTTGATCGATGAAAACTTTATACTGCCTAAGTCCTTTTACTTATGTATGATCAGTACGAAGATGGAGCAAGCATCGCACGAGGAGAAGAGGAGCAGCTGGACGTGAAGCTGGACATGAAGACAATCCATGGACGTTGGGAGGAGAGGGAGGCATGCGCGAAGGAGGAGAAGCAGCAGGCCGGTTCCACGGCCGGCGCAACTGGCCGCCACGCCGGCCGGGCCGGCCCCACGCCCGGTCACCACCCGGTCCCTGGCCCGGTCGACCGCCCCCTGGCCGGCCGTGTTCGAGTCAGTCTCGACTAGATCCCGATCTGGGTCGGTTATTATTGTATTTTCTCGACTTCTGGTCGTCCTGAACCCCTATATAAGTGCCCAGGATGCCCCCAAATTAGATTCAGACCACGTTTAGGATAAACCCTAATTCATAGTTGATTATTTTGCAACTCTATTGAATCTGTA
This sequence comes from Lolium multiflorum, assembly GCA_030979885.1. Classification (NCBI taxonomy): domain Eukaryota; kingdom Viridiplantae; phylum Streptophyta; class Magnoliopsida; order Poales; family Poaceae; genus Lolium; species Lolium multiflorum. Next base: position 327,861,308 of record CM061753.1, on the reverse strand, counting down.
AGCCTGTTCATCGGTCGTAGCTGACAATTCACGAGGGTCTGTTAATCTTTGTCCGGCGAGGTCCATGCAGGAATATATACAAGCATCAACACGTATCTCTTGCCACGAGCTCCCGGCCGGCCGGTCTATTGTACAAACTGTTAACCGAATAGCCATCGACTCAGATTCAAACTCTGCGCTTCTCCGACTCTGAATCGCTACCAGACGTGTTCAACAGTTCAAGTGTGCGTTGGACGTACGTGAACGTAAATAAAGCCCCAGCGCGCGCCAGGGAACGTCAGTCTACGCCCGTCCAGAAATCGTCGACAGCCGAAGCATCGATCTCCTCCGGTGCCGACCAATCGATGACGCACCACCACTTCCCGATAGCGATGACGCACCACGATTACTCAGCAGCGATGACGCACCACGATTACTCAGCAGCGATGACACACCACCACCACCACGCGATGCCGACGGCGTCTCCGGCCATGACGCACGGCCACCACCACTCGATGCCGGCAGCGTCTCCGGCGATTACGCACGGCCACCACCACCACCACAATCATCATCACGGCCACCAGCAAGCGCCGTTTCCGTTGTTCCCAGTCGCGAACCCGTACAACCCGTCACCGTCGTCGACCACGGCTGGGGCGCCGGCCGTCGCGCCCAGAACGGACGACTGGATGATGCCGACGACGTACGGCCGCAACCACCACCGCAATCATCATCATGGCCACCAGCGACCGGCGTTGGCGCCGGGGTTCCTGGTCGCGCACCCTTACAACCCGTCGACGACGACGAGGCAGACAGCGTCGGAGCTGCCCACCACGGCCGTGGCGCCGGTCGTCAAGCCCAGGTGCGACGACGGCTGTTGTGTAGCCTTCACGGTACGTTTCCACGTGCGCATGCATGCGTGATGCACAGTCAGTCAATACAGTACTAGTAGTATTTATTTCGATCGCCCTGGAACAATCAATTGATTAATTAACTGATCGTTGTCTTTGTTGTGGTTTTTGGTGCATTGCAGATCATGTGCGTGGTCTTGATCGTGATGGTCCTGGGGGTTATCCTCCTCGTTAAGTCAGGCCTTGGGTGAAATTGGAGTCATGAACATATCGCATGACATGCAGCAGCAGCAGATTATTTAATGTTGAGAAGAACTATTTTTGTTTTTGAAGCAAACGTCCTACTATTAGATTAGATACTACTAGCTAGTTTTATGGAGTAGACTTGGTAGCCATGTGAAGATTGTAGACCTGGTACTGTAATTTTCTTATCATTAAGTATAGTGATATCATATATTCATATTGTAAATTTGATTAATGTGATGATGTTATTTGAGGCGACTGTTTTCCAGATCTACTGTGAGAAATATATTGCCCGGAAAATACAAATAATTTAGTATTTAATAATGTATTTGCACTCGAAACTTGCTCTTTTTACGCTTGGATATCTACCACACATAGAATTTTTCAATCCTAAATCCACTAGAAATGTTGATTAACCTCCTTCAACAACAATTACCAAGATCGATAGCGGGACAACTATGACCTATCGAAGGAAAAGATACCTGAGGTCGACTAAATCGTACAAAGAGGTGATCATCTAGGTTCATCGTGCCGGCACTCCGTCCGTAATGGTAAACACACGGTAAGAAAAAAGCACCGCGAAAGGACAAGGACACACACGACAAACCTGTGAACATGTGTTTGGTGATACGGCCCCGCTAGCTTTGCCTATTTTTTCTATTGCTATTAAACCCATCGTCGCTTGCACCCTTGTGCCACTTTTTCGTTACAGAGCTCGTCGGCCCAATCACAGCTCCTCTTCTACGCTCGTGCTTCTGCCATACCAAAATTTAGGACAATTGCCATGGAAGGCCTCCCGGGTAATGCTCGAGATATGAGGTTTTCTACCATGTCCAGCCAATGGGAATGGTGCAACTAGGAGAACATACTTGGCTCATTGGAACCGGTGGTCCCATATCAATAGTTCGTTTGAGGCGGCAAGGTCGATGGTCCAAACCAAGGTTAGTGATTTCACAATTTTTGATGTTGCATGTGTTTTTTCACATAGAATTTTTCTATCCTGCATCCACGGGAAATCTTGGTTAACTTCCTTCGACAACAATTACCAAGATCGATAACGGTACAACTATGACCGAGAGAAGCTCGGCCGCAGGAGACATCCCAGCCCTTTCCTCCGGCCATCGGGGCAGGACTACATGTCTTCTAGTTTTTCCAGCCGATGATTTTCCCTTGGGAAACTAGTCTTCTTTTAATTTTCGTCCGTCTTTCTGTTCAAATTTTTTCCGACAAAGGGAATATGTTAATATCACCAAGATACCAAGTACACCCAACATCTGCAACAACGTAGTTCCCTAATGGCTTTACAGATGCACTCATCCAAAAAATAAATAATTATAGGAAATAAAAGTCCCACTAGAGTGATCCGTTCCAAACATCACCAATACAACACTAGAAATCCATTTTCTCCAAAAGTGACGCCTTCAATAAGGAAACATAGATTAACACCCAGGATATTAATCAAGGGCAATTAATGAAGATTTGCAAGTTGCCTATTTTTCCGAGTTAAAAAGGCCACAAAGAGAAGCATTGGAGAGTTCCAGCGAGCACGGATACATCCACATCCCTTCTGTATAGCGCACCCTTACCATATGCCACCGCATTCCCCTTATCAAAAAGAACAACTTTCGTGAAGGAGCCTATATATATTGGGAATCACAGCCACCGCAAAAACAAGAATCAAAGAAGATATAGAAAGAAGCCCTATGAGATCCATTTCACCAAATCACATACATCTGAGGAGAGGGGAACTGCTGCTCCATCGCCAATTCCATCACCATCTCCATCCTCCCCCTCTCCTCAGCCATAGATTCTACTTCCACTCTTGATCTCATCACAATTGGTGGCATTGTAAGACTATTTGATACCGATCTTAAAATTTTCAATATAATGTTTATGATTGTTGATCTCATCATGTGTGAGTAGTCCTCATGGGCTGAGGGCTGAGGCCTAGCCTCACAACATCATGTGCATCTAAATTTACATGGGTGTTGTGCTTAATTTTCATTTAAGATTTGTATGATTGTATCTCTATCTCCTACCTCAATCTAGGACTTGTAAGGTATCCAAGACCCGATGATTGATAAATATAATGAGTTGAGATTAGTGGTAATCTGCCGCTTCTTGCAAACCTAGTGACATTAGGGGGGGTACGGTGGTAGTTTCGGATCCATTAGGGAATAACGATAATGTCACTAATCTTATTGCTTTGGCCTACGCATAGCACTTAATAATCCTTCATCACCACCGCGACTGGACTGATTGGGATGGACAATAGTCTGTTGATAACCGGCACGACCGGAGTCTTGTTACCCTCCAAAACCCACCGACGGGCAATGGTTAAGCAACACGAAGAGCCGGGAGGCTCCCAAGGCCGCTTAGTGGACCCTGGCACCTCGCGTCGTCCCGCAAATCTTCCAGCCACGTCCTGGCGGTTGCTAGGGCGTGCCAGACCCGATCAGGAAGGTGTTAGAGTGCTTCGATTGTTCCTGCATGGTAGACACGTGAACATTAAATACGAGCCCTATCGGCTCTCAGGTTGCCCTGTGGATCGGCTCAAAGAGCCGATCGCCCCATGGTTCACGTTGGATTTGCAATGACATGGGGATCCTGCTTGGTCAAAACAAAGCTAAACCGATCTACTACAGTTTAGGGTTTTCACCGCAACCGAACGTCCTACGTGTGATCGGCCTAGCAGCTACGGAAGATGATGCAAACTACCCCTACAAGAGGCCTAAAAACCAACATAACGTTGATTCCTGGAACATCCCTTGCAGGGACGGTAAACAACACCTAACGCACTACCGGATCGTCCGACCCCAGCATAAGGCCTAACTATGCAGATATTAAACTAATCCCTGCGGAGCAAGGAGCAACTATAACAGATCGGATCTACTAAGTGACGAACAAGCAAGATGCTGCCCTTACACCCGTATAGGTGTAAGGGCAGCTAGGTGTCGAGGGACGGCATTGCCACGCAAATATGCACGAGAAAGCATCAATGCAAGCCCCTAAACACCTAATGATAAGTAGTAGCTCGCCATCAACAACGCTTCAGCACGAGCAGTACAAGGTAAACGAATAAACGATATCGCCTAGATCGCGAGATGCGATCTAGGCAGCATGGTGCTTACCCAAGAAACCCTCGAAGGAAGGGGTGATGCGCCCGATTTGTGTTTGTTGTGAACGTGATTGTCCTTCTTTTCCGATAACCCTAGATACATATTTATAGTCCAAGGGACTTTCTAATTGAGGCGTGCACCTAACCGTGCACGGGCCAGACTCTATCTCTTAATCTAAATTACAATGCGATCTACTATATTACAGATACATGGGCAATTTAGCCCAAACTCTTAGCGCAAGGCCGCTTCAAAGATGCTCCACGTGTAATCTTCAAAGCCCATCTTCACTTACGGCCCATCTCCTGATTTGGCCAAAATCTCAGGATAACACATGCCCCCCGTTTTGGTAATGATAATTGCAAACCATTTGTCTCCTTCGAAGGGTCATGTCGTGGTAGAACCGTCGCAGTATCCTTCATCATGACGTCTTGCCTTCACAACTTCTCTGCACGATTTGACAGTTCTGGCACCACGTCCTCGGAAACTGCTTAAGCATTAAATCGCTATATCCTTTTATTTGGCCACTTCCTGTAGTTCCCTTCCTCATCCCCTTCGCACTAGCACTTCCAAAAGCCCTCCTCTGCCGTCATGTCTTCTTCTTCCTCCTCATCGGGTCTTTCCACGCAGTCTCCCCCTTTCGCGAGCCGACGCCGGAGTGGAACCCAAGAGGCCCATGCGGCCAACATCCGCCGCGCCATTGAGGCCGGGGACGAGCCGAAGCACAACTTCTCCATCTGGTCAGAGGACGACCAGTCCCTGACCGATGGGGAGAGCGTCCTCCGTGGCCTCGTCAATGGGGCAGCGGAGACGGAGAGCGACGACGACGACCTTCCCTGGGAGGGAGTCACCTCCTCCGAGGAGGTGGAGGAGGAGGAGGAGGAGGACGATAGTTCCTCCGACGAGCCGCCGGCCAAGCGCCACCGCCCCTGGGAATCTCAGCGACTTCGACAGCGATGACGGCGACGCTGATGAAGAAGACGAGGACAATGAAGGTCCCGCCGGCGGCCGCTACAGCAGCGACGACGAGCCGGCCGGGAGTAGCGCCGACAAATGCGATGACGACGAGGGCAGCAGCGGCCCCTAGATAGGGTAGAGCTAGGAGTAGTAGACGGGGCAATGTATCCCCTAGCAATTTCTTTTGAGAGCAATCGGCTCCTTCTATGTAAGAAATCTGGTTATCAATGAAGAAATTTCTCCAATTTGACTTTGTCGATCTCTTCCATATTAGATTAGCCGATTCTCCCCTTTGTTGATGCTCAATGAGCCGATGGTAATGCATCAGCTTTTATAACAAATTGCAAGACAGACCGATCTAATCGCCTTCTCAGATGTTAACTTGCAATCCATGAAATTCAGATCCAAACTTCCAATCGAACGGGTCCAGCGCGCAGCCTTGAGACCCCTAGATCTTTAGACTTCAAAATCACCCGATCGTGATGTTTGTCCTGATGGCAAAACTCCTGAATTAACGCCTCCAGGAAAGCTTCTAAGACCATGGCTGAAACACCTTGACGTTGAAGCTGACACACCTGTATAACAGGTACCATTTGCTCACAACTTCCTTTGTGATGCTCTGTTTCCTTGCAACAACGAACTGGTCTAGAGCCTGATCAACGATGATGGCTCCTTCTTCAAACTCCTCCCATCAACCTGGTAGTCTTCTTCTGCAAGAACCCATCACCTTTCAGCATGGTTATGATGCGAGACAGCCGATTTCAACACCATCGCTCTTCAGAGCGAAGAATTTTCAAGGCCAACTGCCCCCCGAGCCTCAGCCAAGGCGAGAATAAAAGTGTACCAGCCGAATGGACCATCATCGGCTTCCCAACTGTAGTGCAGCGTCAGCCGATTCTGACCAAATCGGCTTTCAATAGCAGAGAACCTCCAAGGTGAGCTGCCCCCCGAGCTTCTTCAGTTCAATGATGCAGCCTCTGGTGAGAGTGTTGAAATCGTCACCTTGGTCAAGCCCTGTGGTCAGGGTTGCGATCCTTCAAGCTTACCCCAGCTGATAGACAAATGTCAGTAGCTTCCACGAGGAAAAGGGCAATTCCGGACACCCAAACTGATGCTTCTGCTAGCACCGCTACACTTGAAGATTTGTAAACGAAGTTGGAGATTCTCGCAGAGAAGATCTGAGTCACCAAACAGTTGGAGGTCCTCGCAGAGTGAGCCTCGCCATGTAACTCAATGACTTCCATTAGGCTCCTTTATACAGTCGTATCCCTTGAGTCGATGGCCGTGCATCGGCTTTAATTCTTAAGTCGATGTCTACGCATCGGCTGTGTTCAAATTTTTTGGATTCCCCATTTTTTACGGCCGATTTGTTTACGTATCGGCCCCATATTTGAGCTGCTCTGCTGGGCATTTGATATCCATTCTCGGCTTCGTATCCTCGTGTCTCATCCATCTATGTGCCCCCGAGCCGATTCTGTCAAGTAATTGATGGTATCGGCTTTTCAGGCATCTGTTGGATCAACGCTGAACACAGACAAAGGTATGTTGAGGATAATTTTGGCCGATTGCGTAATCGGCCTCCTTTTCCGTTGCAATGCTTGACGATGGTTTGCAACTTCTTGGATTTCCGCTGTAGCTACGTGGCATGCTGGAGATAAGATCCTTTGCTTTCCCTTTTTTGAGGGCCGATCGCAGGGACGGCCTTGCCACGTATGTCCAATGTCTTGGACCTGCTACTCTGTCCGGATTACGATACCATGTTTGTAGCAGCCGATGCTCATCGGCATCAGCCGATGCCTGTGCATCGGCTTTCGTTTGGGGCGCCATACTTTCTTTGGCGGGCGCGCCTTCGTCTCCAATGTCTGCTGAATTTTCACGGCCAGATCGGGCCATGCTCTTCTCAACGTGTACAGGTACTGCCTCGGCTTCTTCCAGTTTCGCAGCCGCTGCACTCTACGCTTCCGAGAATGGCTGAGTCCATCAGGCACCACCTTGGTCGGTGATACCTATCTTCTTCTCCATCTGACTCCTCGAAGTCTTCTTCTTGAGATGACTCAGCTCGTTTGTTATGAGGTGGGAGAGGCCCTAGACGTCGAACACCGAAACTTCGTTTGTCCTTCCCCTTGCTGTTTGCATTCTGGGCAATTCTCGATTGTTGGCAATCGGCTCATTCCTGAGTCCCAGCAATGTTTGAAGAAGGGACAGTCCCTGCTTATCCACGCGTCTTGCTCCCTTGACCTCCCTCTAGCGCGACGTTCGTACCCGTCGTTGTTCCTGTCGTGCTGACGATACCTCCCGTTTTCTGCATCAGACGACGATATCTTTCATCGTCTTCGTCGTAGCGCCGACGTCGGTCATACTGCTGCTCATATTTGTTGAGGAGATGCACGAAGAGTGGGCGCTGATACCGTATGCTTCTCACCTCCTCCTCGGTTAGGTACCGTCTATCATCATCTTGGGGCCGGTCGCGTGGAACGGCCTCCTCTTTATCTTTGCCACGAGAGTGGCTACTCTCTGCTTTATCTTTGCCATGGCGGATCACAAACCCTGCCATATTGACATCAAAAGAGAACCCTGGCTCCCTTATGGAGTGGCTTAGGTCCACCATGTTGACGTCCGGAAACGGACGCATGTCACCTTCATGGCAAACTGTCCGAAAGTTAATCGGCCTGATTCTATCGCCATCTGAATTTGTGTGTGCAATACTTTGCGTCGTGGTGGCGTGCGTGAACGTATGATGCCATTTGCAGTATGGCCTTTTGTTCATCTCTTGTGCCGTAGGGATCTTGTGGCCTTCGTAGCTTCAATCGTTTCTTTCAGATCAAAGATCTGTTCAGTTTTGCTCACATCAAAGTCCAACCCTCTTGGGCCCCGGTGGGTTCACCCATTTGCAGGACACAGGTACTGGCGTCCGAGTCCATTCGGCCTCGCGACTTCCTGATCTTCCGCAATCTTCATCCTCATCGCATTGACCAGGTTATCGCGCGCTTGAACTTGTCCTGGTACAGCTCTGGATGGCGCTGTTCATATAAGGTCAGTCTATTGACCAGGTGCGTCAACGAGTTGTACTCCACTTGGAACGTCAGATCTTTGAATGACGCTGCAAGGCCTGCCACGGCCAGCTCGACTGCTTCCTTTTCAGATAAATGAACCGAATAGCATCGGTTCTTGACAGTTCTGAAACGCTGAATGTAATCAGATACTGTCTCTCCTCACCTTTGCCGAACCTGTGCTAGTTCGGCAATGCGCCCAGTAGCCTCTGAATGGTATTGTGTGAAACTGCTCCTCCGGCTGCTTCCATGATCGCACTGAATTTGGCTGCAACGAGGTGTACCATCCAAAAGCTGGACCAGTGAGGGATTGCGAAAAGAACCTCACCCGTAGCTGATCCGATGCCGAAACCATGCCCAACTGGGCCAAGTATCGGCTCACGTGCTCGATGGAGCTAGATCCTTCGACCCACTGAATTTGTTGAAGTCCGGAAGCCGGTACTTAGGTGGTAGTGGGATCAGTCAAACTCATTGGGGTACGGCTTGGAATATTATCTTCTTCTTCGGCAGGATGCCGAACTGATCTCTCAGGCGCTGATCTGATCCGCGGTGGAGGTAGTAGCAGCTGAGGCTCATGGATTGGTGCAGTGGCATACTTGGCTAGCCACGCCTGTTTCTCAGCTTCGCTCCAAAACTTCGCTGCAGCCGTTCCCCCGCCGAACAATTGCTCCTGCTCCGGCAATCCCTCCTGTTGGAGCCTGGATCGCCTGCGCTTGTTGGCAGTCGCACAAACGTGCACACGTATCCGTGTGGGATCTCCTTGGGCGGCTCATAAGAACTGGTAGTCGCCCGGATCACCTCCAACCTTGTAGACAACGTATGCCGGTGAACCTTGTTGCTGTGGAGCTGCCATTGAGTACGGCAATGGTGGCCTGGTGGAGTTGCACTCTCCCTGGTGAGTCCCTAGAACAGGTCCTGAAGGGGAGTACCGACGCTCCATGATCTCTTGCACCACACGGAGCGCAACGCGCTCCAAAGTATTTACCAGGCTCTCAGAATGCCGATGCAGTGAATGGGCCACCACGTAGTTGATTTCTTGTCGCAGGGCTCTGGACGTTCATCTGAAGGGAGAGATAGATCCAACCCATCGAGGACACCTTGTGGCGTGAATCCTTTGAACCTGATGCCGAACGGGTCTTCTCAAAGGAGCCGATGAGTTCGGCTTCAACGATGGCCTTCAGCTCATCGTACTTCTTCTTGTGTTCAGCAGGAAGATCCTCGTATGTGATCTGTTCTTCTGCCATCTCGGATGTCGGTGTTGACGTGGATGTTGCAGAAGATGTCCCACCGGGCGTGCCAGAATGTGTTACCCTCCAAAACCCACCGACGGGCAATGGTTAAGCAACACGAAGAGCCGGGAGGCTCCCAAGGCCGCTTAGTGGACCCTGGCACCTCGCGTCGTCCCGCAAATCTTCCAGCCACGTCCCGGCGGTTGCTAGGCGTGCCACCTGACCTAGACCCGATCAGGAAGGTGTTAGAGTGCTTAGATTGTTCCTGCATGGTAGACACGTAAACATTAAATACGAGCCCTATCGGCTCTCAGGTTGCCCTGTGGATCGGCTCAAAGAGCCGATCGCCTCATGGTTCACGTTGGATTTGCAATGACATGGGGATCCTGCTTGGTCAAAACAAAGCTAAACCGATCTACGACAGTTTAGGGTTTTCACCGCATAACCGGAACGTCCTACGTGTGATCGGGCCTAGCAGCTACGGAAGATGATACAAACTACCCCTACAAGAGGCCTAAAAACCAACATAACGTTGATTCCCGGAACATCCCTTGTAGGGACGGTAAACAACACCTAACGCACTACCGGATCGTCCGACCCCAGCATAAGGCCTAACTATGCAGATATTAAACTAACCCTGCGGAGCAAGGAGCAACTATAACAGATCGGATCTACTAAGTGACGAACAAGCAAGATGCTGCCCTTACACCCGTATAGGTGTAAGGGCAGCTAGGTGTCGAGGGACGGCATTGCCACGCAAATATGCACGAGAAAGCATCAATGCAAGCCCCTAAACACCTAATGATAAGTAGTACTGCTCGCCATCAACAACGCTTCAGCACGAGCACACAAGGTAGACGAATAAACGTATACTGCCTAGATCGCGAGATGCGATCTAGGCAGCATAGTGCTTACCCGGAAGAAACCCTCGAAGGAAGGGGTGGCGATGCGCCTGATTTGTGTTTGTTGTGAACGTGATTGTCCTTCTTTTCCGATAACCCTAGATACATATTTATAGTCCAAGGGACTTTCTAATTGAGGCGTGCACCTAACCGTGCACGGGCCGGACTCTATCTAAATTACAATGCGATCTACTATATTACAGATACATGGGCAATTTAGCCCAAACTCTTAGCGCAAGGCCGCTTCAAAGATGCTCCACGTGTAATCTTCAAAGCCCATCTTCACTTACGGCCCATCTCCTGATTTGGCCAAAATCTGGTGATAACAAGTCTATAGTACATAAGGACGCACCGCTGATACGTCCAAAACGTATCTACTTTCCCGAACACTTTTGCTATTGTTTTGCCTCTAATTTATGTATTTTGGATACAACTAACACGGACTAACACTGTTAGAATTGACCCGGTGTCTTATTTGTGCGAAAATCAACATTCAGAAAATCCCCGAAAATAATTGCAAAGGGCCTATTTTTATAGAAGACATACGGAGCCAGGGCAGTCCAGGGGGAGGCCCACGGCCCCCACACCATAGGCCGGCGCGGAAGGAGGGGGGGCGCGCCGCCTTATGGTGAGGGCGCCTCGGCCGCCCCCCGACGCTCTCCTCTGGACTACATAATGCCTCTGACCTAAAAACGCGAGGGGGTTCGACCACTTTTCCAGAAGACATCCAAAACTCCGCCGCCATCGCGAAACTCAATCTCGGGATCAGAAACTCCCTGCACCCCGCCGGACGGGAATTGGAGGAGATCATCGCCATCATCACCACCGACGCCTCTCCATCGACCATCCATGGTTCCCCCATCCATGTGTGAGTAATTCCCCGCCTGAAGGGGATGGTAGGGATTGGATGAGATTGTTCTTGTAATAGCCATAAGATGTTAGGGCATAGTGCCTAGTATCCGTTGTTGGTACTTTTATGATATTGTTACAACTTGTTATGCTTAATGCTTGTCACTAGGGCCCGAGTGCCATGATTTCAGATCTGAACATGTTATTGATTCATGTTGATATTCATTGTTTTTATGATCTTACCTGCAAGTTGTATACACACATATTGCTGTCCGGAACCCGAGGCCCCAAAGTGACAGAAATTGGGACAACCGGAGGGGAAGGCTGTGATATGAGGATCACATGTGTTCATGGAGTGTTAATGCTTTGCTCCGGTACTCTATTAAAAGGAGTACCTTAATTACCAGTAGTTTCCCTAGAGGCCCCACCTACTGGTAGGACAAAAGATGTTGTGCAAGTTTCTCATTGCGAGCACGTACTATATACGGAACACATGCCTATGGATTGTTGAGTACTTGGATACCGTTTTATTATTATCTGCAAATGCCTAGTCTCGATTATTACATGAGGTATCTTATCCATGCAGCGCCCATTCATCCATCCCTATGCCTACAGTATTTTTAATCCTGCTGTTTACTATAATCACTACTGATGTCTTTATTACACTGCTATATTTCACTACTCTACACGCTATAAAACTATTGCTACGATAAACTACTGCGAGCAAGTTTGTTTCCAGTGCAGCTGAATTGACCACTCCGCTGTTAGGCTTACAAATATTTTGGCTCCCTTGTGTCGAATCAATAAATTGGGTTTTACTTCCCTCGAAGATCCCCTATACTTGTGGGTCATCAAGACTATTTTCCGGCGCCGTTGCCGGGGAGCATAGCTTTATTTGCAAGTTCGCTGAATTGATATTGTTCGCTGCAAATCCTCCATCATGGGTAAACTCGCGATGCTAAAGTCGCCATATTACCATCCACTACAAGAAAAGGTACAACTCTGAGTACCTCTGCTGCTCTTGATTCACCATCTGTGATAAGTCAACTTGTTTCGCCACCACAAGCTTCACGTGTTGGTACTTCTGCTGAATCTGAAAATTCTTCTGATAATTTTGATGATGCTTCTACTGTGCTTGATGAAAATGGTTCATTAGGTCCTTTTCTAGATGCTACAATTGCTAGGTCTAGACAAATTGAAAATACTGAAATCCTAATGAAAATACTGTTACACCTGTTAATTCACCTCTGATAATCCTGATGAAGATTATGTGAAACTTGATGATGATTTTATTGATAAATGTAATGCTACTACTGGTACAAGTAACCTTAAAAAGCTTCTTGCACAACATGCTGTTAGATATAAACCTCTCTGATCCTAAATTTGCCACATCACCTATAAACATTAAGGATAAAGATTATTTTTCTCTTGATTTATCTCATATATCTATTGTTGAGAAAACACCTTTTGTGGTACTGAAAAAGAAAGTGTTGTAGAGCACATGAATGAGCTTTCTACTTTAAGTAGCTTGTTTTCTGATGATATTAAGATGCGTACTTATTTTGTTGCTAAAATTTTTCCTTTCTCATTAAAGGATGATGCTAAGATTTGGTATAATAGTTTGCCTCCTGATTCTATTGATAGTCCAAGTTGTTTGCTTGATGTTTTCTTTTCAAAAATATTTTCCGCTAGTGCTCAACATATTGCATTGCAGAAAATATATAGTTTTGACCAGGAAGATGGAGAGAAATTGCCTGAAGCTTGGGCAAGGTTTTGCTCTATTAGAGCTCGGCCTGGACATGAATTGGAAAAGCATGACTTACTTGATATATTTTATAGTGGACTAACCATTGAGTCTAGGGCATACCTAGATAGTTGTGCTGGTTGTGTTTTCAGGAAAAGAACTCCAGATGAAGAAGAATTATTAGAATAAGCCAAAATCATGATGATTGGACTACACCTGAACCAACCCCAACACCAATATTGAAGAAGAGGGGTATGATTGAATTAAATGATGAAGATATGAGGGAAGCCAAGAAATCTCTTATGGAGAAAGGTATTAAATCTGAAGATGTGAAGAATTTACCTCCCATAGAAGATTTATGTAAGATAACTCCCCCTTCATCCACGATTGAGGTACATTCTCTTCAACGCTTTGATAAAGGAGACATTCCTTACTCAAAACCTCATGATCAATGTTTAGATGAATTTGATAATTATGTTGTTAAACAAGATAACTTTAATATGAGAGTAGAGAATCATCTAATGGAAAACTCTCAAGCTATTATTAAATTGCATGATATTGTGGAGAGAACCTCCAATGACGTTAAGATGCTTGTTAAACATTTTCATATGGTTCAAACTCAAATTGATCAACTTACTAAAGTGCAAAATGACTTGTTAAAAAATACTCATAAAGAAAAACATGCTTATGAAGTAACAACTAGAGGTGGTGCTTCTACCCAGGATCCTTTATATCCTGAAGGGCATCCCAAAAGAGTTGAACAAGATTCTCAATGAACTAAAGAAACTAGTGCTCCTTCTAAGAAAAAGAAAAAGAAACATAAAACTGTTGTAGAATCTTCTAAACCTGTTAATGATCCTAATAGTATTTCTATTTCTGATGCTGAAACTGGTAATGAACATGATAAAGATAATGATAAGAATGATGTTTTTGATAAAGAAGAGATTGAAAATGAACCGGAAAAGCATGCTAAAAATAAAAAGTACTTTAAAGAAGATTTTATTGCTAAGAAACATGGTAATGAAAGAGAACCTTGGGTCCAAAAGAAAATGCCTTTTCCTGCTAAGAAACTAAAATCAAAGGAGGAAGAACACTATAATAAATTTTGTGATTGGATGAAACCCTTGTTTTTGCAAATCCCTTTGACTGATGCTATTAAATTGCCTCCTTATTCAAAGTATATGAAAGATATTGTCTCTAACAAAAGGAAAATTCCTAATGAGGAGATTTCCACTATGCTTGCTAATTACTCTTTCAATGGCAAGGTTCCAAAGAAGCTGGGAGACCCAGGTATACCAACTATCCCTTGTTCCATCAAGAATAATTATGTTAGAACTGCTCTATGTGATTTGGGAGCAAGAGTTAGTGTGATGCCTTTTTCCCTTTACAAGAGACTTGATTTAGATAAGTTGATACCAACTGATATATCTTTGCAAATGGCTAATAAATCTACCGTTCCCTGTTGGTATATGTGAAGATGTTCATGTTCAAGTTACTCAAAATTGCTTAATATTAACTGATTTTGTTGTGTTGGAAATGCTGAAGATGATAATATGTCTATTATTCTTGGAAGACCTTTTCTTAACACTGCAGGGCTGTTATTGATTGCAATAAAGGAAAAGTTACTTTCAATGTTGATGACAAGGAACATAATTGTTTATTTTCCCAAGAGGATTGATAAAGTATATGAAGTTAATACAATTTCTAATTTGAGAACTATCAAGGTGGGAACTATTGATTGTCCTATATATGAGCCTAAAGAAGGATATCAAACTATTGTGATTGGATCTATATCAATTCAATACAAGGTAACATGATTGATTTGAGGTTTATTTCTTCTTATGTCATGTAAAATTTATTTGGTAGCAAGACTTGATCAACCTTGTTAACAAGTATATTTTAAATGCATAGAAGAGCTGAACAACATTTCTTTCTTTCTCCACTTGCTTTACTTGCTGTAGTACTATTTGTTTGCAAGATACTTTAGCTGTTTAAAATTTTTGGAAATCTTTTTCCTACCCTGAAATAATTATTTTAACACCCAGAAATGTGCATTTTTCGAAGTTTTCAAAAATTTACAAAAATTATACCGTTGGTCCTATTTTTCAAAATGCAACCTGGGAGTGCCTGGGGCTGACCAGTGGGGCACCCCAGGGCGGCACCCCATGTGCCGGCGCGGCCTGGAGGGGGGCGCGCCACCCTGTGGTGAGGGCCCCTCCTGGCCCCACTTAGTCATCCCTTCCACTCATTCCACTCTCTCTCCCGAAAAAACTCGTACCAGTTCGTTCTCACTCGCGTTTTCGCCCGAGAGCTCAGGATTTTTCGATCTCCTTGCTCAGCCCATCTTTGCTGCTGAAATTTGGAGCATTTGTTCTCCGGTATGTGACTCCTTCGATTATCCAATTATAATTTTGAATGGTTGAGTATATCTTGAGTAAATTGCTGTTGTAGGTGACATGTTAAGTGAGCTTGCATGCTTGATTCAAGTTGTAGAAATGAGTTTTGATGCATGTTTAGTACTCTAGCAAACTTCTATAGTAGTTTCCCTCAATTATATGTCTCGAAATCAAATTTTATAATGATTGTTGAAAAATTTCAGAAAAGGAAAATGAACAACCACACCTTTGGAGAGGTGTTTGAGAGGGATATGCCAAGAATGACAAGGCCTTCGAGGGAAGCTACTCGTATTAGGCGATCCTATGATGAGGATGTCATTGCGCCGAGCTTTGAAGCTGAAGAGGATAATGGGGTTCCTAATGCTTCATCCTTTCCATGCTTTGACTTTTTGCGTAATGCAGGGCTACTTGATGACTTCTTGTTTCTTATTAATCGAGTGGGCTTATTTACTTATATGGAGGATGAGAGTAATCAATATTATAGGCTAACTAAAATCTTTGTTGAAAGTTTCAAATTTAGCAACTCAGCTTTCACACCATCAGTTAAATTTAAGATATATGATAGGCCTGTTACTATGAAATTGTGTGATTTCTGTGCTGCACTGGATATTACTCCTCTAGGTACATCGAAGAAGATCGAGAACCGCCCCAAGGCTTTGACGGAACTCTATCGGGAAATTACCAACGATGATGACCGCGCCATTCAGCGCGGCAAGATAAGGAACATTCAGCTCCCTGCCATTAGATATTTCGCTTACTATCTTGCTACTAGCATTCTTGGTAGGGAGAACACTAGAAACATTTCTAGTTATCATCTTGCTTTTCTGGTTGCTGCACTGACTGGGAGCACACCTTATCATCTTGGTGCACTCATTGCTCGTCGCTTATCTAGTAAGGGGCCTATCTATGGAGGAATTATTGCTTCACGTATTATTGCACGTCTAGGTCTTTCTATTGATCCAAATGATGAGATACTAACCCCTGTTAGGCTTGATATTGCTGCCATGAAGAGTCACCAATTTGTCACAACTGACTCTAATTTAGAAAATATTGTCTATAGAATGTTGTTTATTGACGGGGATGAGAGAGAAATCCCTTTGCCGCAGGGCGATTTGTTCAGTGTTCGCAGGAGGCCGTGGTCGCGCTCCAAGGAGGAGGTGGATGATCAGCTGAGGATACTTGGCTTTCACCAGCAGCACGACTCCGAGGACGCCGAGCCTTCTGACGGGTACACGGTCACATATCCTGGTGCGTCCTCCAGCGGGTACCAAGGACAGGATCCTCCTTCATCATATTACGGAGGCGCCACCTCATGGGCACCGTGGGATTGACCTCCACTTAGGCCAAAAGCCTAAGCTTGGGGGAGGTATGCCGACATCACTCATTCATTGCATATTACAATTGCCGGTCATGTGTATATACTTGTTTCACTTCTTTTAGTTGTTTCTCTTTCGTTTATTTTTATTTCAGTAAGATTTCATTTTTAGTTTTTGAAGGTTGTTACTACTGTAGTAATCTTTACTTTTACTTCTTTATTTCATTTGTGTGCCGATGGGTGCCTCTAATATGAGGAAGATGATATTTGGGGAAGTGCTGTCTAAAAAACAGATTCTGGGATGATACTGAAAAAATTGCTGTGCGTAGCCAGAACGTTATTTTGAGCTGCCAATTTTTGTGCATGTTCCCCAGGTTATTATCTAACTTTCATTAGTTGAGCACTTTTCGAGTTGAGCAGCAGAAGATTTTCCGAAAAATTGATTACTGTACTGCTGTCAAGTTTTGGCAGATTTCTGCCAATTTGCTTTTCTGTGTTTTTTTAGTTTTCGTTCTCTTGTTTTTGCTTTGTTTCTTTCCTAAAACACAAAAAAGACCAAAAATATTGCTGTTGTTTCTCTTTATCATTTGCTTACTTGGTTTCTTGTTCTTATTTTACCTTATTTGCTATCGTTAGTTTGCTATGAGAAAATCCAAAAAGATTTTGCTTTGTTTGCCTGTTTCCTTTTGTTCTTGTTTCCAATCCAAAAACACCAAAAATATTTGTTGTTCTTCTTATGTTTTGTAAAGTTTATTAGGGAGTTCAGCGGTCTTTGGTAGTTGGAGCTTGGTTTTCATTCCATATTATTATTCAAGCCACACAATTGAAAGGCAATAATGACGATCTACGGCAACTCGACCGTGGTGAGAGGCTGGTATGAACTCTATTTGTTTTCATTTTTGTACATATACTCATCCATGTGAGCATACTTAGCTGGTTCATGTGAGGTATATGTCATTTAATGGAAGTCTAGTAGTTCATGATCTCTCATGTTTAGCTCCAATTTATTAATAATGAGTAGCATGCCATGAATATCTGCTTGCATTGTTTTATTCATAAATAGATATGACATTGTGGTATCCTCCTCTGAATAATTCATTTGGATTGACTTGGCACATGCTCACGCATGCATATGACTGAAAAACAAAAAGTCAATTAAGCCTCGTTAATTTTATTTGTCAAGCATGATTATGACAGTTATTGCTCTCTTGATTGTCGCTTCCCAGTCTATTGCTAGCATTCACATGTACTGAGCGGGAATGCTGCTCGTGCTTCCAAATTCCTGAAAACCAAGTTATTCCAAAGTGTCCACCGTAAATACCTATGCATGGCATTTCAAACCATTCCAAGTAAATTTCCATGTGCTACCTTTAAAACCTTCAAAATGTTTCTCAATTTGTGTCAATGTTTTATAGCTCATGAGGAAGTATGTGGTGTTTTACCTTTCAATCTTGTCGGACTTTCACCAATGGACTAGTGGCATATACATCCGCTTATCCAATAATTTTGCAAAAAGAGCTGGCAACGGTGCCCAGCCCCAATTAATTACAACTTTCATTAATAATTCTCTTCACGTGTTTTGCCCTGATTTATCAGTAAGCAACTTAATTTGCAAATAGACACTCCTCCATGGTATGTGAATGTTGGAAGGCACCCAAGGAATCGGTTAGCCACGGCTTGTTTAAGCAAAGTTTGGGGGGAGTGTCATCCATAATAAAACTAAAGTACATGTGTAAACAAAAGAGAAGAGGGATGATCTACCTTGCTGGTAGAGATAGCGTCCTTCATGGGAGCCGCTCTTGAAAGTCTGGTTGACAAGGTAGTTAGAGTACCCACTATCATTCGTTGACAACAACAAACACCTCTCAAAACAATTTTACTTCTGTTTCAAAAATGAAAAGCTCTAGCACATGTTAATCCCTGCTTCCCTCTGCGAAGGGTCAATCTTTTACTTTTATGTTGAGTCACCATCCTTTCTTTGAGCACCTTCTTGAGAGCATAATTGTCATTCTTAGTGTAATATGCTTGTTCCAGAATATAGTTAACTGTGGTATGACTTTGATGCTTTTATCTTTGATAGTCTCTATTTCTAGTCTTCCCATGAACTTCAGAGGTGCCTGGGCATTTATGTTTTGCTGTACAAATACGGGCAAGCGAGATACCACTTTATCATATCTTTCTATGAACATTGCAATCCTGCTTATAGAAGTGTTTCATGATGCTTGTTATTAGTTTGTTGGTATCTCTTTCATGATTGACACAGCTATTAGATGACTTTATTTGCATTTATCTTATTATGAATTGCCTAAGTACTAGTCCATATAATGAGAATATTTACATCATATGAGCAAATGTGTTCATGAAAGTTCTTTTATCGCACTCAGTTGTTAACTTAATTGCTTGAGGACAAGCAATAAGCTAAGCTTGGGGGAGTTGATACGTCCAAAACGTATCTACTTTCCCGAACACTTTTGCTATTGTTTTGCCTCTAATTTGTGTATTTTGGATACAACTAACACGGACTAACGCTATTTTCAGCAGAATTGCCCTGGTGTCTTATTTTTGTGCAGAAAATCAACTTTCAGGAAAATCCCCGAAAATAATTGCAAAGGGCCTATTTTTATAGAAGACATACGGAGCCGAAGGGCAGGCCAGGGGGAGGCCCACGGCCCCCACACCATAGGCCGGCGCGGCCGGAGGGGGCGCCTTATGGTGAGGGCGCTTGGCCGCCCCCCCGACGCTCTCCTCTGGACTACATAAGGCCTCGACCTAAAAACGCGAGGGGGTTTGACCACTTTTCCAGAAGACATCCAACTCCGCCCCATCGCGAAACTCAATCTCGGGACGAAACTCCGTTCGGCACCCTGCGGGACAGGGAATTGGAGGAGATCATCGCCATCATCACCACCGACGCTCTCCATCGACCATCCATGATTCCCCCATCCATGTGTGAGTAATTCCCCCGCTGTAGGCTGAAGGGGATGGTAGGGATTGGATGAGATTGTTCATGTAATAATCATAAGATGTTAGGGCATAGTGCCTAGTATCCGTTGTTGGTACTTTGTTGATATTGTTGCAACTTGTTATGCTTAATGCTTGTCACTAGGGCCCGAGTGCTATGATTTCAGATCTGAACATGTTATTGATTCATGTTGATATTCATTGTTTTATGATCTTACCTGCAAATTGTATACACATATTGCTGTCCGGAACCCGAGGCCCCAAAGTGACAGAAATTGGGACAACCGGAGGGGAAGGCTGTGATATGAGGATCACATGTGTTCATGGAGTGTTAATTCTTTGCTCCGGTACTCTATTAAAAGGAGTACCTTAATTACATGTAGTTTCCCTAGAGGCCTGGCTGCCACCGGCTGGTAGGACAAAAAATGTTGTGCAAGTTTCTCATTGCGAGCACGTACGACTATATACGGAACACATGCCTATGGATTGTTTAGTACTTGGATACCGTTTTATTATTATCTGCAAATGCCTAGTCTCGATTATTACATGAGTTATCTTATCCATGCAGCGCCCATTCATCCATCCCTATGCCTACGGTATTTTTAATCCTGCTGTTTACTATAATCACTACTGCTATCTTTATTACACTTCTGCTTATATTTCACTACTGCTATTGCTATAAAACTGTTGCTACTGATAAACTACTGCGAGCAAGTTTGTTTCCAGGTGCAGCTGAATTGACAACTCCGCTGTTAAGGCTTACAAACATTCTTTGGCTCCCCTTGTGTTGAATCAATAAATTGGGTTTTACTTCCCTCGAAGACTCATGATCCCCTATACTTGTGGGTCATCAACCGCCCACAAGAATGTAACCTAAATTGATTATGCACAATTTCACTTATTATTATTATTATTATTATTATTATTATTATTTATCTCACTTCATGTATGCATAGCTCCATGTAAAACTTTAGCCCTGGCCTATCTCCATCCATTAATTCACAAACCCCAAATAAACTCGAAGTTCCGGTGAGACGAAGATTTCACAAGTTCACAAGGTCTTGCTTGACTAAATAACCACAATAGTCACTTCCCAAGGATCGATATAAACCTAGATCTTCTAGGGAAAAGGAAACTATACTACATCCGGTATTCTGGATCGAAGGTATCACCAGACACAACCAATGAAGGTCAGACCTTGATGTCGCTAGTTCAAGTCACGAATAAACAAGCCAAAACCTCATCGCCACTAGGACTCGAATCACCATTAGCAGTTCTCAGATCTCAGTTTCCATGCCAGTCTCCTCGACTAACTTTATCATGGAACTAAATAAATGCCCCATGATGGCAACAGACTTCAGAGTTGTGCATCGCTTCCTCTGAAGCCAAACAACCAGAAAAACATGGTTGCGCGCGACAAAATACCATCTGATCCATCAATCTTCGGCATGTCGTCCATTGGTGTGCATCGGCGGGGCCTTCCAAAACTCGACACTTTGGCCAGATCAATGAAGACGGGCAAGAAGCAGTTCTTCGTCATGGTGTGTGAGAGGGATCCAATGACCGCATCCTTTATTCAAGCTGAGCCATCAACCCCCACGCCACCAGCAAGCTCCTTGTGGAGCAAGTCAACACACCGACCATGGCCACTGCAATAGCTATGGCTAGGGCTGCATCCCGTCAATTCTATGAGGCCGGGAGACGGGGCCAACACCGCCAAGGCCAACGGCGGAGGCATCTCCATAGTGTGAGTCCATCGTTGCAGTCCGGTGACCATAACTGCAGTGCAAGACCCACAACTCCACCGAGGCCTAAGACCTCGGGCGGATCTGGATCCGGCCACCGCAACTATGGGGGCACGACCACTAGGCGGAGGAGCCGCCGAGGCCGAAGATGCTTGTCCATGACATACTCCCTCTTTTCTGTATTATGATGCCTACTAGTTTCAATGAAAGTCAAACATCATAAAGTTTAACCAATTATTATATAAAAATCATATATGAAAATCAACAATAACAAATGTATATAGGGCCTGAACCGGTACGTGAGGGAAAGTGGTGATCATGCGATTGTAAAAGAAACCATCTATGTTTCCGTCCCGCGCATCGGCGAAGCCACTGGTCCGCTTTGATTCCAGTGGCCTTGGAGGTTTGGAGGCGTGTCGGACCACGCCCTCTCACTGACGGGAGGTTGCCCGTTCCTTTTTAGGTTGTTTTTCAGTACCTTTTTCAAGCTGGTGTGGCGGCGGCCACATCTTGAAATCAGAATAAGGTTCTCCCCACTTTACCCTCTATTCGGTGGTGCGTCAAGCGCCGAAAGAGGGCAGATGGAGATGTGTGTTCCGCGGATCTCCTATGATCATGTCAGTTTTCGTGTTCGTTGGTGTGGTTTTAGGCCTAGCTCATCTTGGGATTGGTTGCTCCTCTAGTGTGCTGGTCCTTTGGATTTTTAGCACGACGACTTCCGTTTTTCTACTTTAACAAGTTCTACTATGACAAGTTTCGCACGACTCCCGTGATGGAGGGCGAGGACGGCAGAGAGCCTTCATCTCGTGCTACTATTTGCAGTCGTCACTAGGTGGTCTAAAGACCTATTTGTAATTTCTATTATATTTTAGGTTCTTTGTACTACTATGGATACAGGGTTCCTAATATATAACTCGATCCTCCTGATGTCGTGGGTTCCGTCTCCGGTTGGTCTGGGGATAAGGAGGTTTGGGTGGAGGGACAGGGGCGAAGAGCGAGGAATCAGAAGTTGAATCAGATCGATGTTGGGCGGTTTTATTTTTGGAAAGATCTCGAAGCACAAGAGTGATAATAATTTCAAATGAGATAACCAAATTGGACCGATCATAAATTAATTTATGATTTTATGTGGATAAAGTCTCTTCATTCTTTCATAGAATGATAGAAAGCAGGGCTGTAGGGTTTAGGTTAAAAACAAACAAGGGTAAGGTAGGTATGGTATCCAATAAATATTTATATATCCATAATTTTATGGTATATTTGGACGTCCTTTCCTTATATAAAAATAAAAAAGTAACAAACAAAAGGAATCAAAAATATCCCTATTTCGACTTCTTCTATTGAGGACATCATTCCTGTGCTATTTTTTAATGAATAAAAAATCGGTAGATCGGTGGCCTTTTTAGAAAAAAAAAAAATATGCATATATAATATTAAAAATAAATTCATGATCATTCTAATAACACTAAGAGATACTCACAAATATCGATATGTTTTCCATGCACCGGTCAATGTTTATAAAGTTCGATACAGATCAAAACCAATACTCATCCTAATATAAAATGAAAACGTTTGAGTATGCTTAGTCCGATTACGGTGCAATATATGGCCGTTGGCAACTAGCATGCATATAAAAGGAAATGACTCGCGGCTGCAAACTCGTTCTCCAAACCTTCCATTCTACGGGAAGTCCTACCACACACCGTTTGTATTTCTTGCTATACAACTTCTTGGACTTCCAAATGTAATTCGACGTGTCCAAATTAAGTGTCCGAGCTCTGTAAATAAATGCATCGCAAATTGAACCCCAGTAGAACACACGACAAAACAGCATCACGTACCTTGCCAGTTTACCTAGCTAGCTATGGCCATCCTCCAGCACATGGACGAGGAGGCGGCCTCGATGTCTCACGACAACCATCGTCACGACGACCTCTCGGCGGCGGCACAAACCCTGCAGGCAATGACGACGCATCATGACCACCGTGTCGCCACCGTGACCACCGTGATCACCGACACCATCGTCATCATCACCACACAGCCATCAGCCGCGGGCGGTGCTCCTGGTCGTGTGCCCCGTTCAGGTGTCGAGACAGCCCGGCCGCTCGGGCGTCGAGACAGCCGCCGTCCCTGCCGACGACGGCTGGGGCGCCGGTCGCCCAGCACAGGACGGACAACTGCTCCGACGACGACGACTGGATGGCCGGAATACTCAACCTTACTGTACGTACGCACGACTAAATTCCAGGCGCGCGCGCATGCATCTTACTAGCTAGGTAGCCTCAGCTAATTTCGATGACCTTGACTAACTTAGTAACCCGATCGTCGCTCGATCGATCGTTCCCCTGTTGTTCTTGTTGCAGGGTCTCCTCAGCATCATCGTATTCGTGTGGGGGGTGGTCACCGCTGCAAAATAAATCTTGTGAAGTGTAAGCACGAAACACTCGATCTATCTCTCACTTTCTGTATGTCGCTCGCGTTCTAGCAATGACAAGACGAACAGTAGAGACAGTGTTTTGGTGCAGCGTACTGTATGCCGCTTTTCTGTTTCTCCTTCTTATTCTCAACGAGCTACAACGAGCTGCCGATACTTGCGCCACGTCCAGGACTGGATCGTGCCATCCCACGATCGAACATGGCGCTCACAGCGATCCTACAAACCAGGTCAAAACGCACATGCGCGTCGACCGGAAGCTGGGCTAAAACCCCAACAGAAACTTAACTGAAAGTGTTTAAACTAGACTAACACCTAGCTAACTGAACCTGACATATAACCAACAGCTAGAATTATTCAACATACTCCCCCTAAGGCTAGCTGTCGATACTTACTTGACGTCCATGACGCCAATGCGGGCGCGCAGGTCCTGAAACTTCACACGCCCAAGCGATTTGGTGAGGACATCCGCGAGTTGATCTTCAATCTTGATGTGCTCGATGTTGATCTTTCCTTGCTCAATGCTCTCGCGGATGAAGTGGAATCGCACCTCAATGTGCTTGCTCCTGTCGTGGAAGACAGGATTCTTGCTCAGCTGTATCGCGGATTTATTGTCCACAAACACAGTAGCAGGAACGCCATTGTTCTTCTCCAGCAGCTCGGACAGCAATCTGTCGAGCCAAACTCCCTGGCATGCCGCCGTGGTCGCGGCGATGTACTCAGCTTCGTAGGAAGAGAGAGCCACCACCTTCTGCTTCCCCGATTGCCAAGTGACAGGACACCCGCCGAGCGTGAACAGAACGCCCGTCGTACTCTTCCTGTTGTCGACGTCTCCGGCCAGGTCGGAGTCGCTGAAGCCCTTCAGATGCAGGTCACCGGAGCTCGAGTAAAAACACCCGTAGCTTCGCGTACCCGCAATGTAGCGCAGCAGGTGCTTGACCGCTGCATAGTGCTCAGTCATCGGAGCCTCCATGTACCGGCTGACGTACCCGACGGCGAACGCGATGTCAGGCCTGGTGTTGACTAGGTACCTGAGTCCACCCACCATGCTTCGATAGTGCGATGCGTCCGTTGGTTCTTGAGTGCTCGTCTTGCTCAGCTTCAAGCGCGGTTCCATGGGCACAACTGCAGAATTGCAGTCTGACATGCTCACCTTGCCGAGAAGTTTTTCAGCATAAGCAGCTTGGCTGATGGTGATGCCGTCGTCACGTTGCTTCACTTCGATGCCCAGGTAGAAGCTGAGGAAACCGAGGTCGCTCATCTTGAAGCGCTTGGTCATCTCCTCCTTGAAGCGCTGCACCTCGCCGGCGTCCGCTCCCGTCACGATCAGGTCGTCGACATAGACCCCTAGAAGCAGACGTGTGTCCCCCGTGCCCCGTGCGTACACGGAGTGATCAGAGGGACAGCTGGTGAAGCCGAGGGAGCGCAAGGTGGCATCAAGCTTCGTGTTCCATGCTCGAGGAGCTTGACGCAGGCCGTACAACGCCTTGTGCAGGCGTAGAACCTTGTGCTCTTCTCCCTCCCGAGCGAAACCAGTTGGCTGGCTGACGTAGACCTCTTCGGCGAGCTCCCCGTTCAGGAAAGCCGATTTGACATCGAGGTGGTGCAGCTTCCACTTGAGCTGGGCGGCAATGGCAATGAGCAGGCGCACCGAGTCCAGGCGGGCTACAGGCGCGAAGACCTCATCGAAGTCCACCCCTTCGCACTGCACGTACCCCTTTGCCACGAGCCGCGCCTTGTGCTTGATCACTGCACCGCCGGCATCCTTTTTGACCTTGAATATCCACATGAGCCCTATTGGTCGATGCCCTGCAGGTAACTCAGTTAGAGTCCAGGTCTTGTTGTCCTCGATCGCCGTCATCTCCTCGAGCATGGCACGGCGCCAGGACTCGTGCGGTTATGCGTCAGAGAACGATGCCGGTTCGTCCGCGATCAGCAGCTGCTCACCACGGCCTGGTGGTGCCGCAGCTGTGTCGATCAGGTCGGAGACGAGGCGGAAACGGTGAGGCAGGTCCGCGTCGTCACCGGCGTCCAGCGTGTCCTCGTATGCCGATGGTGGTGAGGCGAAGCGCACAGGGCTCGCGCTGCTCTCCGCAGCGGACCCAGCTGAGGGAGGGCTCGACGTAGTGTTCCCTACAGGTGTGATCTGCTGCTGCTCGACTCCTTGGTCGCTCGGTGGAGAGGGTGCAGGTGTAGGTGAAGAAGCGACAGGTTCAGCCGCTGCTCCCCCGTACACTGTGCTGACGATGCTTGATACGTCGCAAACGTATCTATAATTTCTTATGTTCCATGCTACTTTTATTACAATACTTGAATGTTTTATACATACTTTACAGCATTATTATACATTTTCCGCACTAACCTATTAACAAGATGCCGAAGTGCCGGTTGCTGATTTCATTGTTTTTGGTTTCAGAAATCTTAGTAAGGAAATATTCTCGGAATTGGACGAAATCAACGCCCGGGACCTATTTTTACACGAAGCTTCCAGAAGACCGAAAGGGAGACGAAGTGGGGCCACTGAGGTGGCCAGACACCAGGGCGGCGCTGCCCAGGCCCTGGCCGCGCGGCCCGTTGTCTGGGCCCTCGCGCTCCCCTGGCCACCCTTCCGCCTACAAATAGCCTTCGTCGCGAAACCTCCAGTACCGAGAGCCATGATACGGAAAACCTTCCGAGACGCCGCCGTCGCTAATCCCATCTCGGGGGATTCAGGAGACGCCTCCCACCCCTGCCGGAGAGGGGAATCATCACCGGAGGGCTCTACATCATCATGCCCGTCCGGATTGATGCGTGAGTAGTTCATCCTGGACTATGGGTCCATAGCAGTAGCTAGATGGTTGTCTTCTCCGCTTGTGCTATCATTGTTTAGATCTTGTGAGCTGCCTAACATGATCAAGATCATCTATTTGTAATGCTACATGTTGTGTTTGGCGGGATCCGATGAATATAGAATATTATGTTAAGTTGATTATCAATCTATCATATATGTGTTGTTTATGTTCTTGCATGCTCTCCGTTGCTAGTAGAGGCTCTGGCCAAGTTGATACTTGTAACTCCAAGAGGGAGTAATTACGCTCGATAGTGGGTTCATGCCTCCATTTAATCTGGGACAGTGACAGAAAGTTCTAAGGTTGTGGATGTGCTATTGCTACTAGGGATAAAACATTGATGCTTTATCTAAGGATATTTGTGTTGATTACATTACGCACTATACTTAATGCAATTATCTGTTGTTTACAACTTAATACCGGAAGGGGTTCGGATGATAACCTGAAGGTGGATTATTTAGGCATAGATGCATGCTCGATAGCGGTCTATGTACTTTGTCGTAATGCCCTGATTAAATCACATAGTAATCATCGTTGATATGTATTGAATCTTTATTTGTCAATTGCCCGCCTATAATTTGTTCACCCAGCATGTTAGTTATCTTATTGGAGAGACACCTCTAGTGAACTGTGGACCCCGGTCCATTCTTTTACATCTGAATACATTCTAATGTTTTTACTTTTCTTTGCAAACAAACACCATCTTCCACTCGATACGCTTAATCCTTTGTTTTCAACAAGCCGGTGAGATTGACAACCTCACGGTTACGTTGGGCAAAGTACTTTGATTGTGTTGTGCAGGTTCCACGTTGGCGCCGGTTTCATTGGTGTTGCGCCGCACTACATTCCTCCACCAACAACCTTCACGTGCTTCTGGCTCCTACTGGTTCGATAACCTTGGTTTCTTTCTGAGGGAAAACTTGCTGTGCGCATCACACCTTCCTCTTGGGGTTCCCAACGGACGTGTACATCTACGCGCATCAAGCTCTTTTTCTGGCGCCTTGCCGGGGAGATCAAGACACGCTGCAAGGGGAGTCTCCACATCCAATCTCTTTACTTTGTTTTTGTCTTGCTTTACTTTATTTTATTTACTGTCTTGTTTGTTCATATATCAAAAACACACAAAAATTAGTTACTTGCATTTAATTTATTTACTGTTATCATGTCTAGTCATGTAAAATTTTCACTAGTTAGGCTTAATGAAAAACAACAAAAAAATAGAGATCTTTATGAACTTTATATTGAATTAGGACATGATGTCTTTGAAGAGAGAATTAAAAAACCCATGGAACTTTATTTGCATAATAATGATAGCAATGTTATTAGCATGGATTCTTTGAACACTATTATTGCTAATGCTATGGAAGAATTTAAGCTTGGGGAGGTCGGTTTAGATGAAAATGATCTCTTTAGTCCTCCGGGTATGGAAGAGAAAGTTTATTATGATATGCCTCCTATATATGATATTTTCAGTCCATCTACTATTGAGGATAAAATTCATTATGATTATTCTATGCCTCCAATTTATGATGATTATAATGATGGATGTGATAGTTTTACTCCCACTACAACTAATAAAATTGATTATGCTTTTATGTGGAGAGTAATAATTTTATGCATGTAGCTCATGACAAGAATGTTGTATGTGATAGTTATATTGTTGAGTTTGTTCATGATACTACTGAAAGTTATTATGAGAGAGGGAAACATGGTTATATGCATCTTAATAATATTAAGTTTCCCCTCCTTATGTTGAGAATCTTGAAGTTACTCGTGTTTTATCTTCCTATGCTTGTCACTTTGTTCTTCATGAATTTATTTGTGTACAAGATTCATTTTTATAGGAAGTGGGTTAGGCTTAAATGTGTTTTTTATTTGCTTCTTGATGCTCTCTTTTGCTTCAACTCTTATTTCTTGCGCGAGCATCATTAAAATTACTGAGCCCATCTTAATGGCTATAAAGAAAGCACTTCTGGGAGATAACCCAAGTTTCATTTATTTACTGTATTGTTTAGTCTTGGAAGTTGTTTACTACTGTAGCAACCTTCCTATCATGTTTTGTGCCAAGTAAAGTTTTTATGTTAAAGTTGATGCTATATTTGGGATCGCTGCGCAGAAACAGCATTGCTGTCTGTCACGAATTCTGGCACAAGTCTCTGTAAAAAAATCAAAAAAATCTGCCAATTTACGAGCGTGATCCTAATATATGTACGCAACTTTCATTAGTTTTGAGTTTTTCCATTTGGAGCAAGTTAAGTGCCCCTGCCAGATTCATCTTTACGGACTGTTCTGTTTTTGACAGATTCTGTCTTTATTTCGCATTGCCGCTTTTGCTATGTTGAATGAGTTTCTTTGCTCCATTAACTTTCAGAAGCTTTGTGCAATGTCCAGAAGTGTTAAGTGAGAATGATTGTGTCACCTCTGAATATGTGAATTTTGGTTATGCACTAACCCTCTAATGAGTCTGCTTCAAGTTTGTGTGAAGGAAGTTTTCAAGGGTCAAGAGAAGAGGATGATATACTATGATCAAGAAGAGTGAAAGGTTTAAGCTTGGGGATGCCCTGGTTCATCCCCTGCATATTTTAAGAAGACTCAAGCATTTAAGGTTGGGGATGCCCAAGGCATCCCCTTCTCTTCATCGACAACATTATCGTGTCACTTCTAGTGAAACTATATTTTTATTCCATCACATCTTATGTTCTTTACTTGGAGCGTCGGTTTGCTCTTATTTTTGTTTTGGTTTGAATAAAGGTGGACCCCACCATTCTTATATTGGAGATATTACGCTCCGCTTTTTCATATGGAACACTTGTGTTCTTATTTGTGCTTTAATGTTCATGGCGAAGTCTGATTGCTTCGTTAAATTGCTATTTGGTTGGAATGGGAAAATGCTGCATATGGTTTGGTAAATTTGGCAATTGTTTGAGCTCTCATAGATCATGTTTAAGCTCTTGCATCATGTAGTAATCTATTAATGAAGAACTACCGTAGAGCTTGTTTAAGTTGGTTTGCATGATTGTTCTCTCTAAGTATAGATATCTGATAGACAACGTCCCCAAATCGTCAACTAAGGGGTATTTTTCGTCGCCTATGGGCCTAACCTGACGATATGGGTTCCGTTGTCTAAACACTGCGTCAAGCAAAGTCCAACGACGATTTTTTCGGTCCGTCGGGCGTTGAGCGCTCTCTTCCGCTACGTAGGACCTGGACTGCTAAGTAGAAGTGTTTCTGGAGCTCCATGGATCACGACGCTAAGTAACCGACATCGTGCGACGCGTTAACCGGCAAGCACCTGCAACCGGTCGAAACCCCGTGGGTAGATGGTAGGCCCACACGGCAGGCCTGCCACGTCTTGGTGCTGGCCGGGCTGGGATGACATAGTTTGACCCGGTCAACTATATAGCCGCTGGTCCATTAGTTACGTACGGCCCAACCTCTAAGGTTGACTGGTCAAAAGTTAAATGGGCCCGCCCATTTAACATGTGGGGTCCCCTTATAAAGCAACTGGGCCGGCCTAAGAAGC
The DNA here is from genome assembly GCA_030979885.1 of Lolium multiflorum. Classification (NCBI taxonomy): domain Eukaryota; kingdom Viridiplantae; phylum Streptophyta; class Magnoliopsida; order Poales; family Poaceae; genus Lolium; species Lolium multiflorum. The sequence goes on along the minus strand of CM061753.1, from coordinate 327,831,189 downwards.
AAGTGGGCGGGCCAAAAACACACGTGGGTCCCACTTTCCGTTAAAAGGCCGGCCCATTTAGTGTGTAGGGTCCACCATATAGCAAGTGCGGCCCAACAAGCCGGTGGGCTCGGCCAAAAACACAGGTGGGTCCCACTATCCCGTTAAAGGGCGCCCATTTAGTATGTGGGGGTCCACCATATAGCAAGGGCCGCCCAACAAAATAGTGGGCCGGCCAAAAATACAGGTGGGTCCCACTCCGATAAAGGCCGGTCCTAGTGTGTGGGGCCCACCATATAGTTGTGCTGGGCTGGCCCACCAAGAGCAGGCCGCCAAAACACAGGGGTCCCACATTCCCCGTTAATGGGCCTACTTCATTTGGTATGTGGGGTCCACCATATAGAAAGTGGGCCTGCCCAACAAGATAGTGGGGGTCGTCAAAAACATGTGTGGGTCCCACCTTCCACTTAAAGGGTGGCCCATTTACCATGTGGGAGCCCACTGAGAGCAGCGGGCCGCGCCCCAACAAGATAGTGCGGGTCACTCAATAAGCACAAAGCGGGCCCACTTCTCCTTAAAGGGCTTGATTCTAGTGTGTGGGGTCCACACATAGCATGTGGGTCGCCCACAAGATATTGGCCGGGCCAAAAATTTCATGGTGGTCCCACTTTCTCTTAAAGGGCCGGCCTTATCATTATGGGGTCCTCCAAAAAGCAATGGGCTGGCCCAACTATTTAGTGGGCCGGCCCAGTAGTTGGGGTCCACCTGTGCCAAGGGCCAGCCCAACTAGTGTGTGGGGTCCACCGTAAATCAAACGGGCTGGCCCAAGAAGTAAGTGGGCCACCCCTGCTTAGTTGTCGTTTATATGCCGCATAATATGCGCTTTAGATTTTAAGGGGCAGTACATATGTGATTTCTGCTAATTGGGCCAAGCGAAGGGATGGGAATTCGTGATTTAGATATTGAGAATATTTACGCGCATTGATTTCTGTTGGATAGCCTCACTTACCACAAGCACCAAAGAAAAATGCGCAAAGAACTATAAAACTAACTAAATATTACATCAGCCGCAAGGCATTGAAAAAAATATTACAGATCCCAGAGAAATTGAATGGTAATTAAATTCTAGCAATACAATGAAGCGATCCGGCAATCTTTTAAGTTGTCCATGCACACCTATATCTGAAACAAAGACATTACAAGTTAAGACAAACAACAATGGAAAGGCAATGACACTACAATATTGTTTGGCAAAGAATTCGGAACTCATCATTTCGTCGTTATAACAATATCATTGTAATGCGCACAATAAGCAAACAAAGAGTGCATGCCGCATACCAATGTACTCAATATAACTGAGCATGTTAGAATGAAACAACAGGACTTACTACCGTCGAGTCCCATGCAAACCAACATGTTCAGTGTGGAGTACAAAATTGGCATGAACAACATAGTAGCAAGGTTATAAATTTTGTAACAACGACTGAGCAAGATGGAAGTTATGATGGCTACATCTACAAAGCAGGTAATGTAAACCAAAAATAGAAGTTACGATGCAAAAGCTAAAGAGGAGGGAATGAACCAACATGTGCCAAGTGCAATTACTTCATTTTGCCGTGAACTAAATAATACTCTGAACATATAGTGAAGGGGATGCAAATCAAGATGTTTTGGGATATAAACTTGTAATGAGCAACACATGGAGGATAGTTAATGCTGGAGCTTAGGATGGACCGGATACAGAATATAGTGGGATCACCTGTGAACTTGTATAGGAGGGAATGCAAACCAATATGTTCAGCTTTCCATATGTGAGCGTCATGCCAAGTCGAGAAACAAGTCAATAATGCAGCTTTTGAAGAACAAGATGGCACGCAAAATTATTATCTAGTAGTATGACAAGTTTATTTGTACTACAAGCTAGATAGCAGAGTGATAAGCATGCCAAACTAATTCCTTACTTTGTTAGCTTATAATGAACTAGATACAAAACAATGGCATCAGTACAGGGAATACAAGCCAACATGTTCATGGAGTAAAAAATTGGCACAAACAACATAGTAGCAAGTAATTTTTGTAACAACGACCGAGCAAGATAAAGTTATGATGGCTAGATCTATAGGAGCAGGAATGTAAACCAAATATAGAAGTTACGATGCTAAAAGCTATAGAGCAGGGACGAACCAATATGTGCAATTACTTAAAATTGGCCATGAACTAAATAATAAAGCAGGATGTTACTATAATACCTACAATATAATTTTTACAACGACTGAACAAGATAGAAGTTATGATGGCTACATCTACGGAGCAGGGATGCAAACCAAAATGTTCAATCGTTTAAAGTTAGCAATGAAGTAGAAAATAGCAAGGTATTACTAGCTAAGAATGAACTAAAAGAGCTTCAGACAACAAGCATCTGAACCCAGAGAACATGGCGCTCAAACAAGGGACTTACATTAGGAGAAGCACTGTGTGGGAGTCACAGCAGATCTCTCCTGGGGTTGATAGATCCGGAGATGAAGTACGCTACATGTGCTACGAAGCAGAGAGACTGGCCATTGCTAATTTTGGTTAATTATCTCGTCTCGCAAAAACGTGAACGCGCCGTCGTTAGCACAAACAAAGTTCCCCAAGATTAAACAAGAACTTGCAAGCAAGCAATAGAAAGCGACAGTAGAAGAGTTTAGATCATACACGGCGCCGGTGAAGCAGATCCGGTTCATGCACCGCGGTGTCGGTGAGCAAGATCCGATGCGGGGGACGACGCGGATCCGGCGAAGCTGCTCCGGGTGGGGTGGACGATGCCGCAGCTGAAGCGATTGCGGTAGACTGCTGGATGAGCATATGGTTTCGAGGTTCGGCGGGGATGATCCGGTCCTGTTGATGACGGCGTCGATGAAGCGGCTCCGGCAGGCAGCCGGATGACGAGGACCGCGAGGCCTCGGGTAGGCCAGGGAAGTCCGGCGGGGATGTTCCTGTGCGGTGGTCGTGGAGGTGGGAGAGAGAGGGACTTGGGAAGTTCCGGTGGGTGGTCTCGGAGGAGAGAGTGAGGGAAATGAATTTTTTTTCGGGGAGTTTCGGAGCTAGGGAGGTGGTGATCGAAAAAATGACGGGTAGACCCCCACCAACCGACTTATACATGGACATTGTTGTCATCTTTACGAGGGTAGAATGGGAAGTTAGAAGCGTGTGAAATATTTGTATTTTTCAGGCGGGAAGTTTTGCCGCTGGAATGGATTTCGAATTTGGCTACAGTCCAAATAATACAAAAATATGAGACCGTACTAGTACGGCCAAATGTCACATCAATTCATCATCACGTTGAAAATCGGTTACAGCGATCATAATTATTGGCATTGGCACGCCAGTTCTCCAACGCTTGATCCAACGGTCAAAGTTCCTTTTTTTAAGAGAACGGTCAAAATTGATTCGCTCGGGAACTGCGCGCACCAAAACGAGTCTGACGAAGATGTTTCTAGAGTTCTCACGGACGCGTCTTGGCGATACATTGAATGCAAATCTTGCTGAATTACTCCATGAAACCGTGAACATACATGTACATGGGAATCCCATGTAGACGATCTGAAGAACGACCCGCTGCATCTTTCACAAATCCATCTACATGACATGATAACCTTTAATTAAGAAGCAGCCACATAACAATTATTGCCCAAAATCTAACGGGTTCGACAATAAGCTGGTAATTCTCTATTATATATAAACACCAAAAAAATATAGCAAGTAAGAAAGGAGTGTCAATGCCACCAGGACTTACAAAAAAAGGGAATTAGCACTTCGTAATCTCTTTGTTTTTCACATACCTTCGGTCAGAATCCAGGGCCTAGGTCACATCGTCATAATCAGAAACCAAAGTTGGTGTTCCCATGTTCTCCAATTCAAAACGCGTACAAAATATTTCAGTGTGTGAAATAATGTTGAGATTTTGAATTAGAGGGGTGTTAAGCTATTGATTATATGGAGTCGAAATTTGGTAGCATACATAAGTATCTCTGTTCACAACTCGCCTGTACAGAAGTAGAATTGCTGTGTTGCACACAACATAAAGGGGAGAAGCAACGTTCGCTCATTGCACTCACAGCGTATGAATGAACCAGACCATTGACAAGCTTCTAGACCAGTATGTAGAAAGATGGAAATCAATGGATCACAGAAAATCATCAGTGTCAAGCTTTAATGCACTAGCCAACGCGGCCAAAAGTCCGAACTGATGGAAAGGGCTAGGCAATCCACTTTATACATCGCAACAAAAAGTCCAAACTGACTAAAAGGCTAGACCGGGAGAAGAGAAGAGAAGGTTTGTGAAAGCGATGACTCGAACTTGAGAGACTATGGGCTCGATACCACCGCCAAGCTTCATCCACGAGCCAACGGAACCACAAGTCGAACCGATGGAAAGGGCTAGGCAATCCACTTATAATATTAACAATCAGCAGGGTTCCGGTTCAAAAAAATCCACATCACAACAAGGAAACGACCACCAAGATCATAGCAATTGCAGATAAATGTACCTACGAAATATGCTCAGACTAAGGAACCATTTTACAAGACCAAGATAGATACTAACCTATCACTGTCCCCGTTCATCTCCAATTATCTAGCAGATACTCTTCTTACTACTTACTAGCATTCCTAACCTGCTCTAGTAGGGCCTCCTTCTGTGCTGCTATCGTTCTAAAATTGTCGACTTCTAGTCTTAGCGCAACTGATGCAGCTCGTTCTACTTGGAGTTGCTCCTTTAGAACTTGAGCATGCAAATACTTTGACTTGGACATGGACTTGCACTTCAGCAGTCCAACATTCCGTAAGAAAGTGTTTTTGGCAATGCCTTTCTTTTTTATTGCCATAGAAAATGCCTTCACACATTCTTCATCGGTTTTTCCCAGACCGTTTTTACCGGGTTTTGCCATCTCTAATTTCATATCTTCCTGCAAAAAATTCAGTTCGTACACATGTGTAAACATGATAGTTACTACAGAGAAACTTGCTGATAGTAGATTTATCGTGTATGACCTACTTTTATTCCTACAGTTTGGCATGTCCGATTCACATCACATGAATTTTAATAAACATATATAATATCATATTGACATGTACTTTACTACTCCTATAAGTTGGGATGTGAGTCGTCACAAAATTTCAATCTTTGAGAAGACTTACAAGAACACTCTATGCGACTTCTCCAATCACTTCAAGTTTGTTCTTCTGGCATGCTTCAAAAATCTCTGGCATAGTCATCTCTTTGTTTGGTTCCCTTTTACTTGCATTATGTAACATCTGCATTTTAGTACTACCATTTATAAATCGAATAACGTGGTTGAAATGGAGGATCATAATATAAGTTGCACACTGGTGTATATACTCTGCATGATCTTTTACTAAAATATTTCTAAATAGCAGTATAAAACAACATGTCCTTACTTTTTGCCGAATGTGCACTATAAGTTACGAGATCCCGTACGGCTAGGTAAAAGTAGTTTACCGCGGTTTTCCTGATTCTGTTTAGCCAAATTCTGCAAAAAAGGAGACTAGTGAGACACTGCTATAAATAAGAATCCAAGATGTGATCTGGTCTCAGTCTTACAAATCATACCATATTCTTTGGATCAGACCAGTGCTTCACAAGATCTCCCCACTTTGTCAGTCATTTGCTTAAAAGGAGATATAGTTGGAACACTCCCAGTAATCTTTCCAGTGAAGTATTTCTTCTTTAGCCTGCTGCGATACTGGCGCAGATAGTCTGAGAATAGACTGTTGAGAACATGCTTTACTTCCTCTTGGTCCTCATCGAACTCGAACCTTAACTGTTCACAACAATATAAACCGTTGGTGTGATATACATAGATCCAACAACAAGCTAGAAGGAACGGGACGTGCCAATGTGGTATACTAGTATGAGTAACATTACCAAGAGAAAGATGACTTACGTGTAACCCGTGCACTATTTCAAAATGCGCAGAGGTGTCTACGTGCTCTTTCCATGTTGGGAAGATAGGAATTTCATTCCCGACGAAAATTCCTACATCCGATGCTAATTTACAAGATTCTTCTGGGTCCAGTAGCCTTCTGCCACCTACGATAGATGAAAGACGAAATCTTGATTCCATCCCAGCAAGCTTAGCTACGAACATTTTCCCTACTATTGGGCCCCTCGTTTTTCTTGATCGTGGTGCAACTACAAAGTTAAGCATTACATCAAGCTATCAAGGTAGGTATATATATATATATATATATATCTCTATAAAGTATAACTTTATAACGGAGAATGAAACTATAAGCATTGGAAAATGTACCTTCTT